>OX451390.1:14449934-14835949 GCA_949629135.1 Eremobia ochroleuca | reverse complement strand
AGAACATCCAGCTATAAAAAAGATGGCATAAGTTTTCATCGGTAAGTAAAAATGTATAATTTAATAATATTATAAATAATTAACAATTAATAATTATTATTATTTATTAATTAAATTCAGTAGGCCTTTAACCAATATAATATATAAGTGATAAACTAGATTTATTTTAGGCATAGTTAATATTTTCCTTATATTAATATGTAACTTTGTAATGATGTAACTTCTATGTAATTTATACTTATGTGAACTTTTTGAATAAATATTATTATATTATATTATTTTATTATTAATTGCAGGGCTCAAACTAAACTGGTTGTTTACGTAAAATGGCATAAAAATGTATACCGCGTTGAAGTCTTTTTGAAAAGTCCTTTCTATCTGTACTAATGCTGTAGTGTTGTGACAAGTTCAAATCAAAGTCTATAATATTGACGATAAAAATTACGACTATCAGTTAGGAAACGTCGACTCCAGCTAGCTTGACGTGTAAAAGTGATTTTAAAATCCTAATTGCACAATACATAATTTGAATTTGAATTACACTTACGAGAATTTATGGTTCTATCCGACAAGGATTAACATTGCTATTATTTTTATTAGACACACTTTCAGTCAATTAAATAAGCTTGATTTAATTTAATTTAATAAAGTTAATTTTTAAGTGTTACGTCAGTGTTTTATTTGCACGTAGTTAACACCCTATCAGTATAGTTTAAAAAAATGTTTACCCTCTAACAAGAGCAAATTGTAAGAGGGTTATTACTGCCTGGCTTAAGTCCCTCAATTACGATGACACTGAAAATCTGCTCATTGTACCATCCTAACCAACTGCGTATGCTGTCACCTCCTTCACCCCGTACACATGCACTCACACACACACTCACTCTCTCCCACACGCACTCACACAGACACATACAAGCTCCCTCAAACTCGCACTCACACTCACGCACACTTACTCACGCACATACTCAATTACTCATTCAATTTAGTTCCTGCCACTCACCTTCTACCCCCATAACAGCAACAATCACACTGCACCTAGCTTAATCCCTCTTAATTATTACTTCTCACTGATGTTGTATACAGCTGTCACCTATTGTCCGGAGTCTGGAGAGGCTGGTAATCTGTCATACAGGTCTCCTAGTACAGAAACCAGTCTCTCATATAGATCAATAATTATCGCTAATGTTTTGTATGCTTCTTTATATTGTTTGCAAATTTCTATGTGAGAGAAGAACAATAAACTTATTATTATTATTATATGTATATTGAATAGACGTCGAGATTTTATCAATATCGATATTATTGTTGCAAAACTGACTTGTGCATCACCATGTTTAGAACATTCGTCCTGACAGTGTTGCATCGGCCAATCACAACCGATGTATTTTCTTCATCCCCCGGCCAGCAGTGGTGAGTCGTGTGCCTAGACGAAATCGGTCTATCAGCTCTCAAGTGGTTTAATTCTCTTTAGTCTTGAGCTAGTGTGGATCAATCCTGCCTGTAGGCGTCAAGCTCGGCCCACCATCGTCTCTTGGGAAATATATTTACCGTTAATAATCGAGGGTGTGTGATGTGTAGAAGCGTGAGAGGCCCTCCAGAGAAAGTCGCCAAAATAATCGGTCCACCCTTGGCGCTTCGAGTAGATAGCAACTGCATCCGTCGAGAGTCCCTGAAATGAACACATTCTAAACTCTGATTTTTAATTTGTTAGACCAAAATGACAGCTAATATAATTACTTATACTAAATAATGTCATGTTGACAAAAAAAGTTCGATCAAAGCTGTAATTTTAGTTTAGCAAATTAAAAATCAGAGTATAATTGAAGGGCTCAGTTGCAGAAGTTCCTTAATTAATCGAGTTTTACAATAGAGCGAGAAAACTTAAATACGCGTTGGAAGTTTTCCTTCTGGGAAAAGGGTTAAAATTGAAACGTCAGTGTTTTAAGAATAAATTAACTTATATTTTGAGATCAAGAAGTGACTTATTATGGTCAATTATTTTCAAATAAATCAACTTTTTAAGTGATGGGCTTAGATCCTAACGATTGGACTTAGCCTCTTTTTACACTTATTCTACGGACTTAGGCGCTTTGGTTTATTATTTATTGGACTTAATACTTAACCTAACAATCATAATCGACTTTAGCCGGTCGATTCTGTAAAAATCTCACCGTGAAATCATAAGCGAAGTGAGCACTTAATAGTGTTAATCCCTAGCGAATGACAGCTCACTCCACGCTCACTTCACCCAAGCTTTCACGTTGAGATGGTTACAGAATCGCACGGCAGCAGTGCGATTCTATAACCATGTCACCGCGAAAACTTAGGTGAAGTGAGCGTGGAGTGAGCTGTCAGTGACATCCCACCTGATAATAGGGATTGACCAAGCATACATTTACAATCATAATCGAGATTTTAATAATATTTGTAATGCTGTAATGTCAGCTGTCCCTACTCCCGATATGAAACTCGAGAATCCAAGTCCGAAAAATATAATTTGTATCTCGCTTTGACGGAGCAACTACTTTCGGACGGGCCCGTATCTTCGTTGGCAGACTATGAGAGTAGACCTCTAGTTATTATATTGTTTGAGCTCAGTAGGTGGCCACAGTGGTTGTGGCATCAGTGGTACTCTTTAGGTCATCAATCAGCATTCAATGCATTTATTTGCATAACATAGTTTTATGAGATGTTTCAAAAGATTGGATTAGGTACTGTATCACAAGAGTTGTGCTGTTTACATGTGCAGTCAAATTTAAAATATTGTCGTACAAATGTATCAGAATAATTGCTTTTTATGTTAATCATAATTCAATTCTAATATAGTTAAAACCGTGAAGTTTTTTGGAAAGTTAACTTACCGCAAATACGATGTGAGATCTAGACATTTGGAATGATGGTGTAGTAAGGACAGCGCACGGTCAAAGCACTGCAGTCTCCCGCCTTCCTCTGCAGCTATGATCAACTCGTCTGCCCAGCGGATTTCTGTTGCTATCTGTAAACAAAGATATTTTTTTATCTATTTATTTATACTTACTTGTATTTAAAAAGACTCCATCTTTTTATTTTTTATTTACTACAGTACAAATGAGCTACTAAGATGGCATTCCGAATAGCCAATTTAGTTGCAGATTTTCATGATTTGACTCTATGGCAGTAAGTGTTACATACGAATAAGAACTTTATTTGCAGACATAATTTTCATATTCGTATGATTACACTTGCTGTACTTAGCTTAAAGTATACTTTACCAATCTCAGCCTAAGACTGGCTTTTCTAGTCATAAAAACTCAGTCGGTGATTCCAAAAGCACCTCAATTTGGCTTCTGAAATGTATGGTATGGGTTGTTGTGACCTTTTTTACAATCTTTATTTATTTAATACTTCAATCACATAAATGTACAGAGGCGGACTTAATGCCATAGGCATTTTTTACCAGTTAACCTTATGTTTAACTTTATAATAATAATAATATAATATTCCACAATTTTCACACAACGCCATCTAATCCCAAACTAAGCAGAGCTTGTGCTATGAGTACTAGACAACTGATAAACATACATATATATTTCTAAATACATACATATTATAGATAAATTACACCCAGACAAATAACAAATGATCGTGCTCATCACACAAACATTTGTCCTGGGTGGGAATCGAACCGAACCGAACGACCTTGCGTATAGTAGTCAGGGCCACTGACCAACAGGCCCGCCTTTATGTTTTTATATTATTTTTAAGTAGCCGACGTTGCTCTTTTCTCAATAATGGAGTAGTGTCAGCGACTTGGTGATTTAATCAGCTACAAAAACGGCCCATTACTTGGTTATGAGAGCAGTGAGTGGTGGCTTACCGACTTGTAGGTCGTTGGTTCGAACCCAGCCAGACACTGCTCTCAAAAATGGTGAACGAAAACATCGTGAGAAAACCGACATGTCCTAGAACCAAACATTCGAAGACATGCGACATCTACCAACCCCCACTGCGCCCGCGTGGTGGGTTACAGACCACTCCCTCTTGAAAAGTGATAAATGATATACGATTTATTTTCTGTAAGTAGGTTTGTACAAACACTTTTACATGTCAATCATATTTTTTTAAACTAGATGAGGTCGGCGTTTCCTATCTGACTACTCTGAGAAGAAAGGCCGAAGCAAACTCAGAGGTCACACTCTCTTTTAAAATCCTGACATAATCTTGGTCAGATCATGTGAAGACCGATTAGATTGGTGTCTGAAATGGTCTTTTGAGTAAAGAACCACACAGATTGAGCGGACGAAAGAGGATGCCTTTGTTCCCGCCGTGGGAGCATTATAGGCTGATTACAATAAACTTACAAATCCAGCTCTGGTCGTATGTGTGAGGCCGGCCACACAGTGCACGACATGCAGCGAGCCGTCAATACACGCGATCAGTAGTCGCGTGTCGCACGGTGACCGTCGCACGACTCTCACGGGCGTAGACAACGACACGTGAGTCGCACTGTCGCGCCCACTCGACAGTTTTGACGCACGGTCTTCGGGATTCACCTCGTAGCGTAGCCAGTCTAAGTTGATGCCGTTCTGAAATTGAAATAAAAAATATGTAGGTAATGCTATAAGTTACAGATATAGAAGTTTTACATAAGATCACACAATGGGTGGTTTAATCGCTAAAAGCGATCTTTTAAAAACAATCTTCAGATGGATTAAAGGGAGTCGCATTTCCTACGAAATGTATGGGAAAAGTTGGTCTGATGGATTATTTTGATCTTTGTGAGAAACAGGATCGACGGCCCTAAAAAAAAAGTTTTAGTAAAAATTGCCCTTTTTTTGCCGAATGTATTTTTTTCGAAATAAAAAAATAAAGACAGTCGACTACCTTAACTGATTTCCTGTAACAAAGGTTAAGGTACCTTATTACCTTATGGCATGTAACTTGTTGTTTCTTATTACCTTATGGCATGTAACTTGTTCAACAATATGAACAACAATGTCTCCCTTATTTGATAACTCTGCTGACAATGTTTCATTCTCCAGTTGGTGGTACGCTGTCAGGTTGATGTGATGTCTGTAACATACTTGTATAAATGAATTATCTTTCTATTTGATTACAGGATCATTCATGCAATCATTGATTTCTGAGAGGTGTGGCCAAATCTAACAAAATTGTAGCACAAATAACTAGCAAAGGAGTTTGAATATTTTTCTATGGAAGCCACCTGCTGCCACTTTGTTTTTTGTTCAATGATTCCGCGGACGGTGAAAGTAGTATAGTAGCGGCGGGTCGGATATGCTACAAAGGTTTGAACCTTTTTTATTGTTACTTCAATTTATGTTATGCCACAGACAATTAAATTGCACCATGTAAAACTGTCAATTCTTACCCATTTATGCTGTAAAGGTGGAGGTTTGCATGATCTTCAAGCACAGGGCTCCAGGGCGCAGGCTCTGCGACAGTGACGCTCCAGACAAGTATTCGGGCTCCATTGCTGCCTTCATTAGTAGATATGTGCCTCTCTGTTCTGCGACTACTACCACCGAGTTCTATGTTCTAAAAAACAGTAACATTATGAAAGAAAATATTTGATGTGTCTTGTGATGTGTATTTTGTTGTACCAAATTGCCAAAACTATGTGTTGTTATTTTATGAAGTTTTACATACCAAAAATATGTATATTTTTAACTGCCCATAAGAACATAATATTGCTTTGTTCTAGTATTATTTTTTTTGTTTTTTTTTTAAATATTTTTATTTTTAATTCATACTGTCCCACTGTTTAGCATAGGACTCCCTTTCTATTTCATATTATACTTTAAATTTTGACTTGCCCTTGCTTCTAGCTTTAAAAATTTCTGCTGTACTTTCATTATTTGAGCATGCAAGTAAATAAAAGTGGTCACCTGTAAATGTGGATCTCTGTCTGTAATGCGACATGGAAGACTGATATTGTTTTTGCCAAATGTCACTAATGTTGCAGTCCGGTCATTGTGAGTTACTAATATGTGGGATTTGGAGAGTGCCACTGAAAAAAAAAAATCAGTTAAGCTTTCACTTACTTATACAACATGTAATGTTAAATGCGCAAAACCTCAGACACCCCAACTGCTTTTTAATTCAATTGACCTATTTCAGAGAGAAAATAAGTTATTAAAAAAATTGTAAAGGTTTTATGTGCTGGTTTAGTTTTACTGGCCATTCTGATCGTTTCTTGCGTCTGCGACGACGCTTTACAGAGGGATGAGTCGCCACCGGGCCGCTGCGCCACGCTGAAATTGGCTTCCTTGACCTATTAATAAATAGACACGGCAACGTTTTTAATGAAGATTTTTTGAAAAATGTGACCTATATTAAAAAGTGGTTCAATTAATTCTGCTCGTTTTTCTGATCAAACTATTTTCAGGTTTTGCGCATTTAACGTTACACGTTTTATACAACGTGTAACGTTAAATGCGCAAAACCTCTTAAGGGGTCATTGTACTCATCATTATGAACAACTTTTACTATGGGACCAAACCTGAAATCGCGAAAAAAAATCAGCTGTTCCCTACATTTATGTTCGCATAACTCGTCAAAATGTAGGGAACAGCTGATTTTTTTTTCGCGATTTCCGGTTTGATCCCATAGTAAAAGTTGTTCATAATGATGAGTACAATGACCCCTTAAGCGGTTTTGTGCATTTAACATTACACGTTGTATATACATATCATAAAATATATACACATTAGTTAAAGACACTAACACATAAGTACAATAAAGAAAAGTATACAACTACTCGACAGTTATACGCTCACCTCACAATATTACAAACATACTGACAAGATCTTCATCATTCATCCACGAACACAACACAGTTAGGCTTAGCTTCAAAGAGAGCATTGAGCGCAGTGTGCATGATTATAACTTTTAAAGATAAGTAATAATTGAAGAGTAATTGACTTGTGATATTTCAGTCAATATTTGATACATTTCTTATACAAATGATGTAAGGTGAATAGAATATAGGTATACAGACTTCCTTTTATCATTAGATCCTTAACTTACCATTTGTAATAGTCTGACCAGACAGCTTCCCAACAAAATACCTGTCAAAAAGAATCTGAGTGACATCCAAAGAGTTTTGCTTAACAGTGAGGTAGGCTAGCACTCCTGAGGAGAATACTATAGTGATCAGAGAGTCAGTGGTCCATTCACAGGTGATGATGCTTCTGTCTCGGAGCTTGGACTCCAACTGGCGCACCTGGCGAGGGTGGGCGGCACGCCATAGACCACCTCGACGCTCACAGTATCTTCTTTTACCAGAATCATAAACTGTTTCATCTACTCTTTTCTTTGTTTCATACCTGTGAAGAAAAAGATTTCTTCTTACGAACTGATAAGGATGAGGATTTGTAGTGTATGTAAATTCGGATTTACTTAAATCTCCATTTTATTTGAAACTTTTAATGAATGGTCTAAATAAATAATAAATTATGGAGATGTTATGAAAGTGGTACAAGTTTCTGCGGAATACAAAGAGATTTTCATGAATAAGCTTCATCTTGTTACATAGAGTTACAAGCTTATAGTTTCACAAATGAAAGTTTTTGATTATGTATATTTGTTTTCGACAACTTTTTATCTTACTTGAAACTTTTAAAGTCACTGTTTTTTAAGTGCAAGCTTTCATCACAAGTCAGGAATTTGACGTCGTAGTTAATCATTTTATTTTCCTAATCATACTTTTGTAATAACATTTGAAAATAAAGCATTATTTGTTCATTTCTTTTCAACTAGAAAACCTCAAGTACAGTAATTCACAAAGTAAATAATTAAGACGGTGACAATGACAACCCAGATGACATTGACATTTTATTTAATTGACATTCTGCAGTGCCCAGTGTTGTCAGATCTGTAAAATAAACAGTGGTGGCTAAGTGGAAACGGCCAGTCGTAGGTTCGAACTCACACTCTAACTACCCGAATTCGACCCGGGCAGGTACTATAATTTGTGTGTAAAAAAACAGTGAATCAACCAACATTTCTAATAAAGGTGACGTCCATGAACTCATACTGGGCCCGCATGCCGCGAGGATGACCACGGCCCACTCCCTCTCACAGAAAAGAGGCTTGTGTCCCAGCAGAGGAAACATTATAAGCCGAGCTATACTTATGCTATGCTAACATAACTATGCGGGCGGGATGAACTCTAATTGTTGGTCTCAGATTTCTTATAAACAGACTTGTATAACGCCACAGCATGGGATAGGTAAAAATAAGTATTTGGGAAATGAGATCCATTATTTGGTGAATACGTAGTACACCGAAATAGGTGTACTAGATATTCAAATGAAACATTTCTTTACGTCTCTTCACTATAGAATGAAGAGTCAAAAAAGCATTTGATACATTCGATTACGCCGGCTTGTTGCAGGCTATGAATGAATGTGGCATAAGGGGCTTCATCAATGCATGGTTTAGGTATTAAATGTAAGGCATTTATGTAGGTAAGCTGATGATACTTGCCTAGTTTATATGGTCGTAATAATATCGATCTCTGGCAGCAAGCGATGCAAAACGATTTTGACAATTTGGTTCAGTGGGACATGATAACGGTACGGGCGCGGCGCTGCATGGCGGCAGACAATTAAACTAATACTTTTCTAAGATCACCTATTTTTGTGATAATTTGTAGGCAATATTTTAGAACAAATCATCAACACGTCTGAACTGAACAATGCTTTGCTTTCTTTTTTAGATTGTACCCGGAAATATACAGGATGGATTTTTCTGATACGGCAGTAAGGGCTAAGCTAAGGGCTATACATGACCAGCTGGGTAATTGCGTAACACACTATCAGTAGCAATGGGTTTCATTTTGACAGTTCAACAACATTCATTGCGTTATTTACGTTGTTGAAAAGACACATTTTTTGAACATATGGAGCAATGGATTAGCAATATGCTTCAAAATGTTTCAAATTGAGAGTAATAGTGTGTTACGCAATTAGGGTGCTGTATAAGCTGACTTCTGATTGTACGAAAAACGCGAAATGCGCAAATGCGAGTTCAGCTACACCTGGAAATGCTTAGCTTGATGTGTAGCCGTGTGTAGAGATACCATAACCGTTGTTGCTACCTACAGGAAAACCGTCTTAGGAGACTGTCTTTAATTTTGTGAGACATTTAGATCTACATTACAGATTTTCGTAAAAAAAATAAAGACAGCAAAATGTGGCCCATTCTCATTTCTCACGAAATGTACAGTCGCTACCCGAAACTGACAAATTTTTCCAATCAACTTTGATCCTAACACTTTGGCGATAAAGTTGAAAATCTATTAAAGAAAGTTTACAGATTGTAGTAGCTTGATGTGCTGGCTTCTGTACCTATGGGATTTTTTTTTTGAGATTTCTGGATTTTCTAGTAGGTGTTCAAACCTCAGTTGGCCCGCTAGATTTTTTTATCCTTATAAGAAACAGAATTCATTAGCATGAAAAACAACTACAAACTACAACGGTTATGACGCCGGTAGTATCCTTATTAGCCGCCTCAAAATTCCGCCTTGTATAATAGACAACTTTGTTCATTCATCGTTGTGTACACAAGTTGTGTTATTCTAAGAAGTATGTTGACCGAGTGAGTCCGAGTGAGATCCATAATGGCGGCGCGGCGGCTACCTAGGTACCTATCTATGTTCGGCAGCAGATAAAGGAAAACGAGTTAGTTTGATGTTCACCACATTGTCTGTTTATTGCATAGGTACCTAGGTACCACGTAGGTACTTTGTAGAAAATCTAAAATAATCCACGAATGGAACGGAAAAAATATGCTGAAATATTAATATTTTATGCACGTAGGTATTACGAGTCACGAGGTTTTAAAATGGTATAATTTCGTGCTTGCTGTCGTAGTGTCATTGACGGCCGAAAGCGCTCAAAGGGAGACGTTTTTCGTATATTTTTCATAACGGTCGATTGAGTATGCATGACACATCTTTTCCCCCTTACTATTGCTGCAGAATGAATTACGATACTCAAATATATGGTTTGACCTACTTATTTGCTGCTTTTTTCAATCACGATTATTCAAGGCGAATAAATATTATTTATTCACGTTGTTTTTCTGTCCACATCCCTTTTTTATTTTCTTTGAGAATAAAATGCTTACGGGTTAACATTATTTATTGGCAGGTATAAGGTACTGACTACTTAGGTAAATGCTTTTCTATTTCTGTTTATTTCGTTTAACATTTTTCTAGATGTGTTTATTAGGTAGCTTTTACCTACCTATACCTAACGTAGAATAGTTTTCCCTTGGTGACATTATGATTAGAAAAGTTTTCTTTATGATTATTTTATGGACGTAACATTAACGAAGATTAATCTTGATATACTTAAACATTTTTAATGGAATAATTATTGTGTTAGTTGATGGATGGGTAGATGGAACGCTGATTTGGTCTTAGATACAAGGAATTGTTCATGTTTTCATTTTAAGTCTCTTTTAAAAACGATAAAATCAAAATAAAAGGTTAATGTGCTTTAGAGGGCTTCTAAACGGGCCATGTTTTACTGCAATTTGTGGCTGCAATATAGTGGCCGGCAACATTGCAAGCAATAACAGCCAGACTATGCAATATTGCAGTAATGTAAGGTAGATAGGTTATAATATATTTTATCTATCATTTAAGGGAGCGTCTAAACGGGTAACGTTTTTCTGTAATTTGTGGCTGCACTATTGGCAACTAATTGCTTGGCCATTACAAAAATATTTTATTGTTCTTGATGGTCGAGCAATTCTATGGCTGGGCAATGTGTTGCAATATGACTGCAATAGTATGGCTCATGATGCAGACTCCTAAACGGGCTACTCACATCGGCAGCAATGGCTGACGAAATTGCACTTGTAGCAGCGTCTGTACTTCATTAATGAAATCGATAATCTTTTCGTTAGTCCACGTGTTAGTCATTTTTATTCTTTATTTGTATTATTTAACCCGGAGAATATAACCCACGAGAATTTAACCTCAAAAACAACCATGACATGACAAGCACAGTCAATACAAACTTCATGTCGATAGAAAAAGATGCACTATGCCATAACAATAAAGAGCGATTGAAACAACAATAGAACTAGCTGGGCAATATTGCAGTTAAATCGATCGCTCGGCGATCGTCTGCCAATCTATCGAACAATAATAGACCATATATGGCCATAACTAAAATGTTTGGCAATTATGGCCGGGAATAGGGCCGGGGCATTACTGCAATATTGCATAGTCTGGCTGTTATTGCTTGCAATGTTGCCGGCCACTATATTGCAGCCACAAATTGCAGTAAAACATGGCCCGTTTAGAAGCCCTCTAAATAAAATTATGAATATAATATAGCCCACATGATTGTTAAAAGCCTAGGAACACGCGCAACGGTGAGAAAATTCTTGAAAAAATGACTGTGCTCGTCACTGTAAAGTGACATATACAGAAAATTTTCTGAGTGAGATTGGGAAAAATTCACTAACTATCTGTCCAATAAATTTTACTGTACAGCATAAGAATTTTTACTCACTATGCACTCAGATTATGAGACAGCACAGTAATTTTTCTAAGAATTTTCTCTCCGTGTACCAAAAAATAATCGTCCCAAGATTTGATCAAACATTTCTAATCTTGTATAAAGTCGTGTGCCTACAATACAACCAACGTTGGTACATTTTTAGTTATAAAAGTTGGTGTCCATCCAGTTTTGCCAAGTGCGAGGTAGTATTTCATAATTCTCAGGAAACAGCTTGTTAGCACGGCCACATCACACAATGTGGTTAGGGCCTGAAATTTATGGTACGATGAAAGATAATGGCGCCGTACTTCGTGCACGGTACAGGTAAGTAGGCTAGTAGGTACATGTCTAAAAATAATATTGTCGTTTGAATGGGAAATTAAACAAACGTAAATTACTTATCGCGTGCAGTCGTAAAACGATAAAATTGAAGTATTGCGGCAAGTTCTAGTGAATAAACATTACAATGGCCAGTCCAATTCACCTATTATGATATTGGGTAATAAACTTGAGTATTTTTAGAAATAGCCCTCGATAAATACAGGTTTTAGTTAATTGAAATTAGTAATGTCTACGTTGGTATGACTGTAATTACCTATGTAAGGTGTGGCGAAGTATCTGCCTACATTTTTCATGTTTTTATAAAGGTAGGTACCTACTAATTTAATAGAATAGAAAAAAAAGGCAAAAATAAGGATTTTTTTCATTTTCATTGTAAAGATACAAAAATGAATAATCTATGTTTCCACCATTGACACGAATCACACAATCACAGCGATTTTGCATGCTAAAATCAGTTCATCAAAATCACTTTGAGGAATGGCCGCCCACGTTCTTTCTAAGAAGTTAAAAAGTTGTTATGGGGTATGCACGGCACCCATACTCGGCAGAGCTCTTCTGTGGAGCATATCCCATGCGTGCTCAATTGGGTTGAGGTCTGGCAATTGGGCAGGCCACGACATAACTTTGATGCGAGCATCGGTAAGAGTGCGTGTTACGACTCTAGCCGTGTGTGGACGTGCGTTGTCGTGCCTTAGTCGAAACGAATCACCCAACCACCTTCGCAAAGGGATGATCACGTCTGAAACAATCCTCTCCGCATAAATCTGAGCATTGAAGTTACCCCTGTTCCAAATGAGATCGGTTCTTCCACCGATCCAAATACCGGCCCAAACCATTATTGTTCCCCCTCCATATGAATGAACTTCCTGACAACATTTCAAACGTTCTTGACGTCCAGAGGTCCTCCAAACTCGAGTACGTATTGTATCGGGCCTCATATCGAAACGAGATTCATCGGAATAGCAAAAACAACCCCAGTCTTCTTCCTCCCGATTTCTGTGTTCGCGAGCCCATTGTAAACGGGCCTACGATTGCGGGGTGCTATTGGTGTAGTAACTCTCAGCGGCCTTCGGAAACGGAAACCCACTTCACGTAAACGATTTCGGATGGTTTGGTCGCTTATGAGCAAGTCTGAAGAGCTGTGGAGCTTCGTAGCCAACATCATGGCGGTCATGGTATGATTCCGTCGAGCAGTATTTTGGATGCACCGGTCTTGTCTGCTAGTAGTGATGCGAGATCGTCCTCCATGTCCCTAGGCTACGCTGCCCGTGATACGATAGCGTGTCCAGAGGCGGCTTATGACGCTCTGTGTAGTGCCAAGAGCGACAGCCATCAGTACGTAGCTTGCAACATTCCGATGGCTCTCATCTCTTCTCGTGTCAAATGATGTCGTCGCTCCATATCGATGCAATTTTTTCCAGTTCCGATGCAGAAATTGTAATGGTTTTACACGCAAAAATGCTTTTACACACTTTTATAGGAATCCTGATTGACAGATGATTTTCTATTTTCAATCAAAATTTAAAGAAAATTCTTAATTCAAATAGTGAAATGAACTAATAAGAATTAATAACGATCCAAAAAAATTAAAATAATAATCCTCAATTCAGGCAATACTAAAACATACTTGATCCCTAGACAGTTTTGATGTGTATATTTACCATTTCGCCCTGCCTCACCGGTGTAAAACCACCTTTACGGTTTTTCGTTACGTAACGATTTCTCCCATTTTACTCCTACCGCAAGTTCTGTAAAAGAACCTGTATTAAACCCGTATCCTACAAGGAAAAAAGGAAAATAGTCTCGCATTAGCGTTCTTATGTTACGTTAAAGTAAAATATCTTAGAAGACAAGTTCTAATTCGGAACAGGAAAAGTCTCCTGGATAATGTAATTTACATGAAGGTTTCAGCGTTACCCGTAACAATCACTGTTGTCGTGTAGTGTTAGTTATACGCAGAGGGGCGTGTACAGAATGGCCCACACTTGCCTTCCTTTTGGTCTAGCGATGCTTATTACATATAATATATTAGTCTTCATACCTGATTATAACATCCAATTTAAAAGGTCCACTTTCAAATATGTCTTCGATTAAATGAAATAATGGTTGGCATCTGGCGTTAGCGCCGTTCACATTAAGCGGCGCTTGAATCATAACAATTCCTGCTGGAACCTTGAAACAGGTATTATTCCTTAGAAAATTTAATTACTTACCAACCAGAGGGCACCTTAAAACCGATTAAACGGTAAAGTTTGCTCTGCTAATTCGTTTTTAAGGCTTATGACATCAATTCAGTTTGATTAAGCAAGTAGGTATATTATTGCAGAATGAGTAATGAAATCATTTCTGGTTTGGGACTTCCTGGAGCTTCCTACTTGATGTTTTTTTAGTGACAATCCATACATGACGATGGCAATCTACATATATGACCTTTGTTTTCATTTTCAAACCGAAGTTAATAAGAGGAGTACCTTACTTACCAAATATATTTTGCAATAAAATTTTTAAAGCCATCTGACATAATATGAACTTGTAGATAATCTTTCAGAACGCTTGTCAAGGTCGGTCTTTGGTTGGGTGAACATTCACTACATAGCGAGACCCTTCCGTACCTCCAAAAAGCGCGTAGCAATTGGTCCCGGCTATCAGTTTCTGACAGTCGTTACGGATAGTCTGACAACCAGTCTTGCCAAGGGGTGTTCGTGTTACACCAGTAACGGGGTTGTAGAGGTCAGATAGGCAGTCGCTCCATGTATACACTGGTTTCTGCTGCATCAGGTAAGACTGAAAGCCGACTCCAATATAGTTGGGAAAAAGATAGACAGATTGCTTTAAGTAAAATACGGGTGTCAGATGAAGGATGCCATGTACCTGACTTCAATCTTCCGTAGTTGCTTATTCCCACATGCTCTTCCTAGGACATACCATTGGTGTACTTGATCTTGTTTTTGATCACGAATTTTCGGCTTTTGAATCAAGGCCAAATTACAGTAGTAAGTACACTCCTTATCCACCCAAATATTATGATAGTTTGTATTCATTTTGAACTAGGGAACTCTATTTCCGTTATGGGACGATCCTTGGTGTCTTAAATACATATTTAATACTAGCCTTTGCCGTGTAGATGTCGAAAAATATCCCACGGGAACGTACTACCGGGATTAAGTACCCTGTGTATCCAGCAGGTAAACAAATAGCGCGAGAGCCGGCTGCAAAAATACCTACCTTATCGGCTACCGCAATAAGTTATCTTTAGATCGTTAACCTATACTTAAGCACGTAAAAAAAATCAGAACACATACACACATAGAAATAATCGATATTTTTTGACGTATTTTTTTAGTGAAAATTACGTTATAAATTACCCGAATTAAAGTGTTGGCAACAGTTTACCATTAGTTAATGACGTAAAAAAAAGTTGATCTGCCATTGCGCACCCTGCAGCAAGTACTTGGCAGACCCCTAAAACATGGCCCTTCCGACACAAGTAAATGCAGCGTATTATATATTTTTTTTTCTTTGACATATTTCGAGACCCTTCGGTCCCGGTCCTTTGGAAGGCGTATCAGGGGCCGAAGCCAACTCGCAGAGGTCCCTTAGACAATTTTAAATAATGAGGAGGCACCAATCGACGATTATCCCTGTCTGCACTATGCAATTGCACCCAAGGACAACCCCTGGTTGGTGCAGGACTATTGCAGAACATGGAAATAAAATATATATTGGGCCATAGGTTTGAGTGGCAATAGTGGATCGGTTACCTTGAGCCGTGGAAGGACTATGTCCCCTGCCTGACAAGTGATAATATATAATACCCAATATTCACAGATTAAATCGCAGGGGGTGACTTGCACACTCAATAATGGGTCCCCCGAAACTGTCGCCAGCACATAGTGACGTAACATCAAGGGGGCAACATGTCCTGAGGTGTTTATGAGGAGTGGAGAGGTATTCCATGGCTTTCAGAATAATCCCGGAGCATTCACTGGAATACTTCCTTCCCCCGAGCATGTTTGCTTTTGCGAATATCCACTCAAGCCGGCCAGTAAAGGCAAGAATAAGGTGGAAGCTCTATTCCTCGTCAGTGTTCACTCCAGCCAGCCAATGAAGGCAAGCCAGAGGTGAGGAACAAGACTAGCCCCGGAAGATAGGGTCCGTGGGGTCATTACTACCCCATAGCTCGCCACATGCTGCCCTGCGGGTTTCTGTATCTCTCTTGGTCTGGCTCCTCATCCTAGCCCGGCTCCGGTAAGGTAAACTCTACCGGCACAGGCCCAGAGTTCAGATGTCTACGGTTCAGAATCCGAATTCATGGTTACAGTTTGCGCTTCGTTGTCTCTGCCAACCTCAAAAAAAAAAAAAAAAAGATAAATATCAAAGCGTTTCGTGTCGTTGATAAAAAAGCAATAAATGCGGCACGTTCCTTTTCTGAATTCACAAATATCCAACCAGTATTACATTACTCTCATATGAAAAGTAATAATTCAGGAACTGATACCATTATCACTTTATGACTGGGATACATTTTATACAAATGGCGGTTTACGGCAGTAAAAAAAGAAAAATTTCGTGCGAACATCGATAAACAAAGTGGAATATCTACAGAAGACAATACATTGAATAATAAAAATGGGTTTGATATTCCTAAACACTTCATTTTCCTAAGTGTTATGTTTGGATGGAAGTTTTTATACACCACCTTATATATTATGTATATAGGTACTTGCAATAAGTAGAGGCATCGACTGTTTTCCTAAAGGTACCTGCGGGATTCGGTAAACATAACTCATCCTCATATTATGAGAATACTGAGACTATATTAGGTACATAGAGTACTTAGCTGCAGTTTAGCAAAAAACGTAAACGGTATTTAACTTCTACGTCTTTATATATTAAGTCCTGATATTATACAGCGTGTAACGTAAGGGGGGTATCAACCCTGAAGGGGGTGAATGTGCTCATGAAACTCAACAACTTTCCCCAAAGAACATAGGTCGAAATATGAAAAAAAAATTTGGCCCTCCCTTACAAAACTGACTACCAGCTGATTGATTTACTATGGGAGGGCCAAATTTTTTTTTCATATTTCGACCTATGTTCTTTGGGGAAAGTTGTTGAGTTTCATGAGCACATTCACCTCCTTCAGGGTCGATACCCCCCTTCCGTTACACGTTGTATATCTTAAAAAGTTTTCTGAAAAGGTACCTATTTAGAAACTTATAAAATTAAAACTCAACGTTTGCTGGACTCTTCCTGAATGTTAAGGCATTCACCCCAATCATAGCAACATAAAGTATAGTGTTAAATTACTTATAACAACTTTAACACTCGAGAAAATGAAATTCAATTACTTACCCAATACAAAGTTAAGTACTTAATTATTATTTAAAAACAAAAGCCCACAGCTTTTGTATTTAACATTCACTTTATTTTAAAACAATAGGTCTGACCTTTTCTTTAGAGTACTTTTCTGTAATGTTTTGTGACTACGTTTGTGACGGGCAATTTCAAGGAAGCCTTTCCTATTTCGGTGTCGCCTGCAAAAGCCGGTGTGGGGTTTTCCGACGAGTGATGGAGTATGGAGTCTAGTTTTACGAGCTCGGCAAAGAGTTTCAATTTACAGAAATCTATCGATTATTTTGTGACACGGCATTGCTACCTACAAGGCGAAAAGTAGGATATCAGATATTTTCATTTTACGAATTGGGAATTGGCTGCTGTCTGCATAACATCATCTGCCTAGCCTTTTCCCAACTATGTTGGGGTCGGCTTCCAGTCTAACCGAATGCAGCTGAATACCCTATTTTACATGGAGCGACTGCCTATCTGACCTCCACAACCCAGTTACTGGGTGAAACGATACCCCTTGGTAAAACTGGTTGTCAGACTTTCGGCCTACTGACGACCCGTAACGACTTTCAAAGATGCACGAATGACAGCTGGGACCAACGGCTTAACGTGCTTTCCGAGGCATGGAGGAGTCTTGGTATGTGAAGATGGTCACCCATCCACGGACCAACCGCGGCAAGCATAGCTTAACCTGATCGATCGACCCGTGCGGCTGTTATTAGTTAGCCACAAGCCCAGCAGCTGCTGTCTGCATATGTTAGGTAAATTTTAAAATTTAACACTATGATCACATACAGAGTCGCAGGGACATCAACGCGCGAACTCTAACCATGAATTCAGCACAGGATTCTGGACTCCCTAGCGTAGAAACTTTACGTCGGTTATAAAAAAAAAATCTGCTGTTTCATACAAAAGTGCAATACCTACGCGGTGAAGATGTATGGAACATAATTCTTTTTTTAATAACCTACGAAAAATAAAAACATATGGGGTTCTCGAATCATGTACTGGGTAGCGCGTCGATGTCCCGCCACCCTGTATTTTTGGAGACACATCAAAAATGTAATTAGAACAATATTAGTTTACACTTATGAAAGTATTCATGTGGAGCCTTTTTAATTAAGGATATTATTCATAGCTACATACGTACCTACACAGATTCCTAATATTGTCTCTGAAGGGATCGCTAATATGAATTATTCATTTATATGAGAGATTTTGAGCGGAGAACAGCCATAAACCTGTTGCCAACCAAATACTCGTAGAGGAAAAAAGGTATTTCAGAGGTAACTACTTACTAGGTACGTAATGAGAAGTTCCCAGTGGAATAGCAATCATTAGAGCTTAGAATGGAGTCGCAGACGCAATGCTGGGATTTGGTATAGATACTTAATGCATATCTATACTAAAAACTGAAGAGTTTGTTTGTTTGAATGCGCTAATCTCTGGAACTACCAGTCGGATTTGTAAAAAATCTGATTCTTTGTCTTTGCTAGCCCAACTCTTGAGGAAGGTTATAGTCTATTTCCATCACGCTACGACTCTTAGGAGCCCAGCGAAAAGGAAAATAGAAAGAACAGTTGAGGTCGTTGAAAACGAAGTAATAGCGCGGAATGGGATGCGATGCAGTGGGTCGGGGGCCGAAATCTTACTCGAAAAGTCGCGAGCTGCCGGTCGATTCTGTTAAAATCTCACCGTGAAAACTTGCGTGGAGTGAGCTGTCATCACACTGATACTAGGGATTGACCAAGCAAACATTAACAATCATAATCGAGATTTTAACAATATTTTTTTATGCTAATTCTATTGATCGTTTTATATAATTTCAAAACTAGTATTTTAGTTGTCAAAACATGACAATTTTGTGGGGTTTTAAAATAAAATAGCAAAACAGAAACTTAGAATATCAACTTTGTTGTTATTTCTTTTTTTTATTTTATTAAAACCCTACAAAATAGTAATGTTTTGACAGTTAAAATACTAGCTTTGAAATTATATAAAATTATCAATAGAATTAGCATAAAAATTATTATTAAAATCTCGATTATGATTGTAAATTGGTCAATCCCTAGTATCAGGTGGGATGACACTGACAGCTCACTCCACGCTCACTTCACCTAAGTTTTCACGGTGAGATGGTTACAGAATCGCACTGCAGAAGCTAGTAGTATTAATAAAGCCGAAGAGTTTGTTTGTTTGAGCGCCCTCTATCTCTGGAACGACGAGTTGGATTTGAAAAATTCTGCACTTGATAGCCCAAATCTCGAGGAAGATTATAGGCTCAAAATTCTTTTTGCATTAATGATAACCTAAATCTTGAGGTAGATTGTAGGCTATTTTGGTCGAATTGCCAAGCCCAAGACCCAAGGCCCAAGGCCTTGGTCAAGTTGTCAAGTTTAGATGGCTAATACAATGTGTGGCTATACAATTTGCTGAAGAGCTTGTTTGTTTGAAAGCGCTAAACCCTGAAACTAATAGTCAGATTTGAAAAAAATCTTTTTGCATTTGTTACCCAATTATTGCAGAAGGTTTTGGGCTATTTGACATCGTGCTATGATCCTCAGGAGTCAAGCAAAAAGTCAGTAAGAAATCGCAGACAGAACCTAGGAAAGATATGATACAAAACGTTATTTTGTAAAAACTTACCTTAAGTAAAGTCTAAGTATCATTTAATCGAGTTAACCTATCTTTTTTTAATATACGTGTGCTTCTGTGACAAATAAACGATTTTTTCATTCTTAACATTCTATGCAAATAAACAATTTCTCTATGAAAATTTCAAAATTAACGTTGATATGATATAAATAATAAAATAAATTGTATTGTATACAGACTCCACTAGACTGGAAGAAGGTACACTAGGATGGTTAATAAAGAATTTGTATACATTGGAAAATAAAATTATTTAAAACGGCCGCAAGTTCGTGATTCCATTAATTCATACTTTACGATGCAAGCTTTGACAAATCCTTCTGAAAATTCTGATCTAAATGATGTACGCAATTGTTATGCAAATATTAAAAATATGTGTTTACACATTCACTTTGAGATACTAGAAAAGTTAGATATAGATACCTAATTTTTTAAGTACTATTTATTTAAAGACATCATTTTCAACTACGAATTGTTGAAGACGTTTCTTACATACATACATACACAATCTCACGCCGTCTTCCCATGGGGGTAGGCAAAAACTACAGAACGCCTCCTGCTACGATCCTTACGTACCTACTCCTTTTGCCTCGTTTACGTTCATACATCCAGGGTCATACACGCAGGCCGGTTGGGATTACTAAGTTTTTATTTCCATTAGGTAGGATATTTTAGTAAACAATCATCGTAAGTTTTTGTCCTGTTCTGTTTTTTCATGATCTTTAACCCATTTGGATCTAGGTATTAGTGTACGATGTAGTCAATAACTCAGGTAAATAATCCTAAAAGTGTGTACGGAAGAATGGCACATTAAAATTTTTAATAAATTACGATTTGTGAAGCTTCATCTACGACACTAATACGAGTGTAAAAGACTAATTTTAAAACACGATCTGTCTTATTAATGTAGGCACTGTAAGGGTTGTCTGTAAAAGTCGACCTGTAGTTCAGGCTGTCAATAAAATAACTCTGGTTGCATTCGAACGGTTAGGGAAATTCGGAACGAGCTTTCAAATCGTTGTAGAGTTTACTGGGGCAATTACGATTATGGGTGTATTCCGTTGTATGATAATTTCTACCAAACGCAGCGGCATTTTTATACTGGCAACATATTGATTAGACGCCAAGTTATCGCCCGCCGTCCCTTTCGCTTTTGCTATATAAAAATGCCACTACGTTTGGTAGAAATTATAATCCAACGGAATATGCCCACTATCATAATTGCTCCAGTAAAACTTATTAGGTTTTGTTTGGAAGAACCGGTGATACTATAGCCGCGGTGATCTAAAGACGTTCACCTGAAATAACCGCAGAAAATATAACGTTGCATGATTTTAACACAATATTACACGCAACACATATACTGCAGTACCAACAGTAGGTTAAATAATCATTAAAAATATATAATACCTAAATGCATTCATTCATGCTCCATTCGTACTTGAACATTTTTTACTTGTAAATAATTGGTGCCAGCCCACGTCAAGGTCAACTGCGTAAAAATCAGGTGCTGCCGTGATTCCGCCATCATAACTTACCTACCAATCATTGAGCCCGTGGGTAATTTTTCGAAATTATACGTCGTTATCATATGGCTAAAACTTTGGCAACTCATTCAACTTTTCACATTGGCTGTCCCAAAAAATTCATCACGCGTGAATTGTTCTGGAAATCCTTACAAAATTTGGGAAAACGCTTTGTGTCGGTTTAGGAGCCCTACATTTTCTTGTCTCAAGAATTAGGACATAGAAACTAGTTACCGTAAAACGGACCTATTTCAGAACTGAACGTGGCTGGCATTCGGTCTAGAAAATAGTAATTACTTTCTATATCTCGCAGACAAAATTGTTTGCTTGAAGTAATCGCTCGAACCAGTCTAAATAATTCTGTTGTAGGAAAAATTATGTGCACAGACAAGAAATAAATTGTTCCTTCACATTTAAGTAAATTCTTATTCTTTTTATTGTTTATTTATCGTAGGAAAATTGTTGAAAGTGGCCAGCATAAGAAGATTTCTTGGTGTTTCCTTTCGGTTGGGCAGTTATTGCGAAAATTGAGGATTTATTTTTCAATTTTTTTTATGGATATATTTAAAACTATCAAAGTGTAATACATATATCTAGTTGTATCAGTGGTACATGCCGTCGAACTGAACAATTTTCTCCATGGGACCAACATCGAAATCGCGAAATATGACTACACCTTTCTGATATATGCAGTATTTCTAATTCTTTCTCTTTCTTTCACTTTTGCCAGTATCTTAGTAACAGGACAATGTGGTAGTTTAACACAACAGTTTAGTTGAATACTATGGCAAAGTGTCAAGTGACACTGACAACGGCCTTAACAAAAACAATGAGCCCATGTCTTGTGTATTACGGTCTGTTGGCTAACAATCCACTCTTAAGGAGCAACGGCTTAAACAGTCGCAGGCAGAAGCTGGTTAAAATGATAGTAGGCACTATTATTTTAACTAGCTTCTGCCTGCGACTTGGTCCGCGTGAATTTTGTTCAAATTCAAATTCAAAATAATTTATTTTCTCATTCACAAACAATGGTATCATAATAATTTTGACAAGCTTAGAAACTAGTTTGTGAGTGACTGGTGTCTGCCCTAGGAATACCTGTATAGCAGATCACCAGGGTCCCACCACACGGTATGTGAAAATTATTAGTTATTTAGTGAATGTGAAGTTGTTGCCCCGACACACCCGTCGCATCGCATCGCCTTCCCGCGGTATTACGAGGGCTGCCTTTTAAGTTGTGTCGTTTGAAATAAGTATAGACGATCTAATAGATTATTACCATTTATTGTTTTTCAAAGAATTCTCCGCGATATTTAATACACTTTTGCATGCGTTCGAACCAGTTTTTAAAACATTTATTCCACTCCGAAGTGGGGGTAGTCAAAATGGCCGATTTGTATGCGTCAACAGCTTCTTCGGGTGTGCTGAAACGTTGACCGCAAAGACTGCTTAATATTGGGGAACGGAAAAAAATCGTTAGGGCTCAAGTCACGGCTGTAAGTTGACTTTGCAAAGACTGTACAAAATCATAGTTAGATTAATGACATAACGTGCCGTAAATTATAAGAGTAATAAACATAGTGATTATGCTGTATTTTTGTTATTTCTCTTAGCTACCCCATCATGCCCCCCTTTCCCCTACACACATATATAAACAGACAAGAAAAAAACAGAACAGAAAAATAGGTACAAAGGTGATGCTTATTTCATAAGAAATCTGTTCCAGCATACCTGCGATAGGACAATACATAGATAGAGAGATTACATATACAGGGTGAAATTGAAAACATGCGACAAATCGAAATGGGAGATTGTACTCATCATTGTGAACAACTTTTACTATGAGATAAAACCTGAAATCGCGAAAAAAAAAATCAGCTGTTCCCTACATTTATGTTCGCATAACTCGTCAAAATGTAGGGAACAGCTGATTTTTTTTTCGCGATTTCCGGTTTGGTCCCATAGTAAAAGTTGTTCATAATGATGAGTACAATCTCCCATTTCGATTTGTCGCATGTTTTCAATTTCACCCTGTATAGAGATAGAGAGGTAGAAGACTGTATTTTTTTTTGCTCGGCTACTTATTTTTCCAGTGAGATTGTTAATAGCCTATATCCTTTCTCGAGAATTCGGCTATCGAATGCAAAAAAAGTGTTTCAAATCCGACTGGCAGTTCCAGAGAAAAGCGCGTTCAAACAAACAAACACTTCAGGTTTATTATTAGTATAATATAATATACATAATGTATGTAGATTACATTTTAGTAATTCAGTTTCTACTGTTCTTATGTATAATAAGAATAAATAAGAAGCTCTGTACTAGTCCTAATGAGAAAACATTTATTCTTGGAGCATAATAGTGGACAATTATAGGGAGGGTTGGAAACCTTCTTTACTAACCTGCTGAGCAGGCCTTGCCAGTTACAAAATACCTCTAATGATGTCTAATGAACTCACTGTAATGTCTTTAAACTCATAGAAAAACCCTTGTACAGACGCCAGCACATCAAGCTACCCGAAACTGCCAAATTTTCCCAGTCAATTTTGAACCTTATGTTTAGCGATAAAGTTGAAAATCTATTCAAGAAGTTTGTTATTTTTTGTAAAGTCGAGACCATAATTAGATATTAAATATTTCTATGGTTGAGACTATTTTACACATCTATTTCATGTTTTTCTCAATGCCAATATTTGTCTTTCAGGTTTTATTTGGTTTTCACCTATATAAGCCCACATTATGTACAGACGCCAGTACATCAAGCTACCCGAAACTGCCAAATTTTCCCAGTCAACTTTGAACCTTATGTTTAGCGATAAAGTTGAAAATCTATTAAAGGAATTTGACAGATTTGTAGTAGCTTGATGTGCTGGCGTCTGTACATTTTGCATGATAACATGAATGTGGTACATTAAAAACTACGTAACAACTAATAAGATATCGCCATTATGAGCTCAATTGTCCCTAAGAGACACAGTTACTTTTTCTATTGTTACCGACCTTAATAAGTCTTAAAAAGCCTCACAGACGAGGGGACTATGCTAGCTTCTGCCTGCGAATTCGTCCGCGTGAAATTTCTGGTTTTAACATAAAATATATCTTACCAGCTGACCCGGCGAACTTCGTACCGCCTCAGAATATAAATTATCTTAATTTTTTTTCGTGAGTTTTTCCCATGTTTTTACCGTTATTCTGCTATTCGGGGCGGAGAAAAATCAAAAGATCGTAAAAATCGGTCCAGCCGTTCTCGAATTATAAATGGTGTAACTAGCCCGACTTTGCTTTATTTATATTGTTAATACTCGGGAATACTACCTTCAAACCAGTAAAATAAAATCAGCATTGGATCAAAAGTTCCCTTGATAACCCCTAAAATACAAACTTACATACCTTTTTATTACAATATTAGTATAGATAAATAGTAAATTTATCAAGTACCCACAAGAAGTTGTAATAAGGAGAGACCATAAAGAAACCATAGGCTAAGGAAAGCAAGTAAATGGCCCTCAATTAGGGTAGATGGGCTTTCCCCAATAATGGCCTGATTTTATTTGTCGACTATAAATCCTGACGGCTATCACTGTAGGCCTTATCTTTATTTCATTCAGTCGGAAATAAAACAAAACTACTGCGGTCGGATTGTAAATCTTTTCCGGTCGAATGTCATAGCCTTGGTCAGGTTGTCAAGACGTTTGAATGCCTCGAACAATGTGTGGCTCTAATACAATCCATATGATAAAAATGTTTTTATTAGCCTTTTGAATTGAACTTAATTAAGAGCTCACTAATGTCACTAATGATTTCTTTTACTTCTTCTTTCTATTTCTTCTTCAAACTTAATAAATATGCCTAACCCCGGTACTCAGAGTCATTACTTAAAATGAATCAATCATTAACTTTAATTGAAAAGTATAAATTGGAACGCAGTCAGTCAAAAATATGTCAGATTGAAAACTTTTTTGTTGACATTTGTGCCAATATATGCTGGTTAATAAAAGTTAATGATTGATTAATTTTAAGTGAAGTCTCTGAGTGCGGAAGTGACAGACTAGGGGTTAGCGGAAACTTTATCTCGACATATGTATTCTTCCCACCCTCACCTACGGAGCGTAAACATGTTCATGAACGTAACAAAGCGCCAAAAGTCCGCACTTGGAGTCTGCCAACGGGCTATGGAACGAAGAATAGTAGGTGTCAAACTTACAGACCGCATTAGGGACTCTATACTTCGCTCCAAAACACAAATAGCGGACGCTGGCCGCATAGCTTCTGGAGTAATGTGGAACTGAGCTGGCCATATCTTTGCATATCGGAGCAGCAATATGCAAAAAGAACCATTTAGAGGATCACAAATAGCAGGAAACGACTTCCTGCTATTTGGGATCCTCTAAATGGTGGTTTCACGGCAGGCCCAGAAAGAGATGGCTGGATGACTTGGACTCCTTGTTATAAGATTGGTCCACAATCGCAGTCAAACGGGAAAAGTGGAGAGAGGGAAGGGATGCCTATGCCCTGCAGTAAGAGTTCAGGCTTATAATAAAATTAACTCGTTTGCTAGAGAATACGTTCAGTTAGACGTAGCGTTGGAAGGCCCTCCACAAGGTGGACCGACGACCTTGTGAAGGCCGCAGGAACCCGTTGGATGCGAGAAGCACAGAACCGGTCGAAGTGGAGGTGCTTGGGGGAGGCATAATCCAGCAGTGGACGTCTTTCGGCTGAAATGATGATGATGATGTTCAGTTAATGCTCTCAAAAATCTCTTTGTGTAGTTCAGTCTCTGTGTCTTTTGTTTTGGTGACAAGCTGAAACTTAAAAAAGATGAACTAACCTCGTACAGCATAATTAGCATAATCAGCTCATGATGTTCCCTCTGTGAGAGGGAGAGGGCCGTAATCCACCACGCGGGCCCAGTGCAGGTTGGTGGAGGTCACATGTCTTTCAATTTTTGTTTCTAGTACATGCCGGTTTCCTCACGATGTTTTCCTTCACCGTTTTAAAAGCAGTGGTGATGAAATAATTTACACAAAGTAAAGCGTCAGTCTGGGTTCGAACCTACGACCTATAATTACTCATAAGTCACGGTCGTTACCACTGGGCCATCGCTCACCACTGCTCCTAAACTTATTAACTTACCAGATTTCAACAAAGCAGGTATTCATAGGTAAAAAAGTGCGCATACGCATAAATCAAACGATAGCGTTTGATTGGTTTGATACAAGAATGTGTCCCCTATTCATATGGCATATTATTATGGGACGTCAGACGTTGCATAGTGACGTCAATGCTAAACGACATGTGAAAATACTTTTCAGTTGAGTTTTTCTTTATTTGGATTCTGATGTAAGTCTCTTGTCTTATAATTATTATAGCGTTTAGATTGCCCGAAGGGTTTGCTTTAATTCTATCTAAGCTGTGACTATGTCCATTAAGTTTCAAGTTTAAGTATCTTCACTTAATAGTTAAAGCCTTCCTAAAACATTCAGGCTTAAGATCACAAAATTATCATGAAATTAAAATATTTAGGTCGGTTCAATGTTAGTCAAAATATTATAATATCTGGTTTCATGACTTCCAATGACCCAGTTTCAAGTTTCCTGTGTAAATCTTGGTATCCGGTTATTTTAATACAGCACATAAATAAAACGACTCAGAAATAAAGTGGGAGGTACAGGAAAGTTAAATAATTAGTGTTCCGTGGTAAAAGTCAAGTCGGAACACTTATAGAATCACTTCGATGTCAGTTTGTCTGTGTGTTAGGTACTTACCTACGGGTGAGTTTCTGAAGGCGACAACTAAATTGAACCTGTAAATTAGCAGAGAAACAGTCTTCCTCTGCTAATTCAAAGGTTTAATAAATAGCTCCAACACCACGCTTATTAGGTATGACTCCAGTTGACTCAACTGGCATACACGTGCTAAAAGATGTAGGTATTGTGGGTAGATATAACTACCATAATGGCAAAAAAAGAACCACTAAATACTCGTACGTAGTGGAAGGAATAAAAAGTAGAATCAATCCATTTTTTTATAGTAAATTTTGACGTTCAAAAGTGCCTTTTATGTTCCTATTTCAAATGAATGGATTTGACTTTGACTTTCAATTAAGCTCGTTGAAGATAGCAAATAAATAATTATATTAAATAACTGGTGAAATTTGGGAGTACATACCGATGTACTCGCCAGGTGTAGCAACACCTAGCCTAGCTCTTTGGGAATTACAGGCGTGGCGATATGTTATGAAGATGGTAAACTTTTGCAAGGCATAGCCATATCGCCTTAGGCAGAGCCATATAAATACAGGAAAAAAAATTAACCAGTGCGCAAACTGTAACCATGAATTCAGCACATTATTCTAGACCCCTTATCGTAGAAATTTTTCGTCGTTTATAAAAAAAAATAACAGCTGTTTCATAGAAAAATGCAATACCTACCTACGCGGTCAAAATGTATGGCAGAGCTATTTTTTTTTTAATAACCGACGAAAAATTAAAACTCTGGGGCATTCAGAATCATGTACTGAATTAATAAGGTTACTTTGCGCACTGGTTAAAAACTTATCCTGTTAAAACAAAAAAATCTGGCAGAGCTTATTCTACGCAACACTCGCGCAAGTCCGATCAGCACTTACTTGTCTTTCTATTGATTTGTCAACAGTTTAAAATTAGAAATGCTGAACGAAATAAGATCAGATCGAATGAACCGTGATGTTCGCCTGTTCGGTCTTCGTTAAGTTGGCTCTCTTCGGGAAAATCACCGCTCTTTTATTTTATAAGTTTTTCTTTAATTTCCTTCTGCATTTTGTTACCTCTGACTGTTCATTGGGATTTGAATTCAAGGTTCATATTTTACTTTGTATTTTTCTTTGTAAGTGTTGATACGTTTTACAAGCTTTAGCATTTTTGTGAGACGACTGTAATCTCAAGTGTCATTTAGTGGTTTCGCAATATAAGATATCTAAGTGAGGTTTGACTAAGGCGTATCACACACTACAACACGCCACGCGACGGGGCGCAGACGACACGCCCCGGCAAGTGATTTTTCCCATAAAAATTCAATAAAAACGCGCTTCCTCGCTGGGAATTTGGCGCCGACGTTTTCCCCGCTACATCGCGTGGCGCGTTGTAGTGTGTGATCCGCCCTACTTACTAAAACAGAATACGTATATTGTATTATTGCTTTAGCCGTATATCGTATTGCAATAAAAATAAGCACTTTTACATCTGTGATCGTTTTGCCCTCTCTTCAGAGATAGTCGAAATAAAATTCAAGCGCCAACTTGTAATAAAATGAACAGTGAAATATTTATTAACAGAATTAAAGAAGAATACTGTCATGCCGTTGAAAATATAAAGTATTTAGCGATCAAATATATATGTATATTTTATTAAAGTGCTTTGTTTACCTACCGTATCAAAATTCTTACGAAGAAATGTACCGATCCTTATTCATTTATTATGGTTATTCAAACTGACATTCAAATAGAACCCTTTTTTTCTCATTCGTTAACTGTCGTCTTTTTACAAATAAACTACGCTAATGTCAAAGCTAAGCTGATGTCTAATAAGAAACCTAGGTACTCTTATGAAATATGAGAGAAGAGTTGATGTTGGAATTTAGCTTCATGATATTTTCATTGGACAAAATGAAAAATCCAATTTGCGTACCGTAACCCTAGAGACAATTCAAGTTACAAATTACCAACATTTTTGGCCCTTTTGTGGTAGCCCTTTTGTTGCAGAAGACTTCTTGTGTTAATCACAATAAACGTTAAAAAGAAATTTATGGGTACTGACACTATCATTTCATTGTTGCAAGCCGTTGAGCTCCTTAATCTTTAAATTGAGCTACACGATTTCTGACACATGCTTGTACTGACTGAACAGCGGGGGAGTGGCGTAACACAGTATCTGAAGCAATGGGTTTCATTTTTACAGTTCAACTACATTCATTGCGTTATTTAGGTACGTTGTCGAGCAGACTCATTTTTCGAACATAATATGAAGCAATGGACTAGCAATATTCTACAAAATTATTCGGATTGAGATTTAAATAAAAAAAAAAATATATATTGTGATTTATAGTGTGTTATGCAATTAGGGTTGCACTCAAACCTTTGTGGTTCTTTTCCAAAAGACTATTTCAGCCACTAATTTACATGGTTCTTACATGATCTGATCAACATAATATCTGGACTTTAAAAATGAGACATTGACCTCTGAGTTTTTTCGACGTTTCATCTCAGAGTAGTTGGATAGAAAATATCGATTTGACGTGTAACAGTGTTTGTATAAACCTACTTGCAGAAATAAACATCATTTATTTGTATGACGCTCTTTCAGCGAGTCGGATTTGATTATGGTTGTCCGAATTTGTTTTTCATCCAGTTCATGAGTAGGTATTGCCACAGAATAAGTTATTATTACTCTATGGTACTCTATGTTATTAGGCAGTAAAATTGCTACACTATGTCCTCTGAAGGTTTCGCGTGACCGAATGTGAAACGTTTGGATTGTTTTCAGTCTTCGAAGTCAGTACTCGTATAAGGTTGGTTTTCCACCAGAGATGTGCGAGGTAGCTGGGTGGTGCGAGGATGCTTAGCAAGGCTATGAAACGGTGTGAGTGTTTCTAGCAGAAATGTGCTAGCGGTGAACGGTGTGCAAATGTGTAGAGCGAGGATGCGTTGGTAAGCTCGAAACAGTGTGCAAATGTGTGGCGCGAGGATGTGTAGCGAGCGCTTTTCAGATGCGATACATCTGCCTCTGACAAACATCGTCTAGTGACTGATATTTTTTCGCTAGCGTCCATCCCTAGCGCACATTCCTCGCAACACATCCCTAGCACACATCCTTCCCTTGTTTTGAACGTACAAAAACCTCGCTCCGCTGAGCCGTTTCCGCTAGAACTGCGCCGAGTGAGGCTAGGTAAAGGAAGTGATTCTATTGGTTCTTAACATACACATCCCTCGCTACGCATCCTCGCACATCGCTGGTGGAAAGGCAGCCTAAGGCTATTGCCATATTATCTCCTCCAGGGCTGCGGGTTGTGGCGATATCTGAGCTTATTTGATAAAGTGAGCGAGTTTTATCGGATCCCAGTCGATATACAACGCTGTCGGGAGTTTCTGGGACAATTGTATTGTTACTTTATACCTTTTGAGACATATCAATACGTTAATATGGTCTAACATTATGGGTATGTTTGTTGGTTTACTGCAAGTTTGTAAATAATTCATAAGTTTTAGTGTTTACTGGTATTTAGAATTATATTCCATAAGACAATAAGTCTTGCAGAGGAGTCATGAAACAAAGTATAAACTCACGCCTTCTTCTCATGGGGGTAGGCAGAAACTAATGAAGAAAAACAAGGTTTAAAAAAAGAAGCAGAAGAAGAAAAGATAAGAAGTTTATGTGGATTTTCTTATGGTGTGGGCGCAACAAAATATGTGTGTACGTACATTTTTATAAATAACCAGTTTAAAAAATAACTGGTTTTCAAGACTTTACATTTATATATTTTTCAGAACCGCTGATAAAGCCAATAATTCAATTTTCTCCCTTAACAATGTTACTTATTACACAATCTGATTGTTTCGAAATTGCTATCAACTGCCAAAAACATTGGTTAGATTTTAATTTAACCAGTTTTTTTTTACCATAGGGTTGGTTCGTTCTTTGGCCAAAGAATTAGATTGCCATTGAACTTAGCAATGCTGCCAGTCTTCTGGGCACGTTTCCGGATGACAGCGATGTGGCCGAGTACTTCAACGCTATAATGTCCTTTTATTTTTATAGTTTGTTAGTAGACATTTAATGTAGAACCTACTGTAAATAGTTACTTAGTTGTGTATTACGAGTATATTTAATTGTTTACAATGTGGAGACAAAGTCGATCGAACAGGTTAAGCTACGCTGGCCGCGGTTGGTCCGTGAATGGGTGACCATCTTCACATATCAGGAACCCTCCGTGCCTTGGAAAGCATGTGTTCCGACTGTCATTCGTGGATCTTTGACAGTCGTTAGAGGTCGTCAGTAGCCCGAAAGTCTGACTACCAGTCCTACCAAGGGGTATCGTATTACCCAGTAACTGGGTTGTGGAGGTCAGATAGGCAGTCACTCCATATAAAATAGTGGTATTCAGCTGCATCCGGTTAGACTGGAAGCTGCCCCCAACATAGTCGGGAAAAGGGTAGAGAGATGATGACAATGACATTAGTATTGTCTTGGTGCATTACTTTAATGCATTAGCATTCAACTAATTTGGAACTATCGCATGAATCCTAGGATCGAAACCAAAAAAGTCATTTCTTGAAACAAACTAAATAGTGCTCTTTTCCCCTTCCACTCTTCTCTATCTTAAAAAAACGTTTTCAGTATCTTTGCGACTCCCACACGAAGTATTTGAGGTCATCGGATAATTTAAAGCTTAAAATGCCAATGCATTCCACGACATTTTTTGACAAATCCTTTTCTGTTCAGGCCGCTCGTTTATGGAAAAAAAAAATCAGCTATTCCCTACATTTATGTTCGAACACCTTTTTTCGTTTTTTAGCGATTTCAGGTTTGGCTCCATAGTAAAAGTGGTTCATAATGATTAGTACAATGACCCCTTAAGAGAATGTGCGTTATTTAAGTTACAACTTGTATAAAAAGTTTAATTTATTGTCGTATTGTCGCCTCTACCTTGAAGATTGATTTTAATGTAAATTAATACACTTTCGAGTTTCGATCGATTCGATGGCACGAGAGAAGCTAAAGAATAATATTTTCTAGCTCAATATTTTTACAGCAAACAAACTATTATAAGGGACACATAACAAGCTTACAAACATGTAAGTAATTTGAATAGACTGCCAACTGACAGGCATTCACTCGATGATTGACGAGCAATTAATATTTCCGTAAGGAATACAAACTTGTACAGACGCCAGCACATCAAGCTACCCGAAACTGTCAGATTTTCCCAATCAACTTTGAACCTTATGCTTTAACGATAAAGTTGAAAATCTATTAAAGAAATCTGACAGATTGTAGTAGCTTGATGTCCTGGCGTCTGTACCATCACAAAATACAATATCTGTATAAATATTTCTATGGACTTCGATCGTGATTTATGTGAGGTATTTGTTAGATTACAATCAGCAGTCTTCAGTCTACATATTATTATGAGAGAGGAATCTGATTTAAAAGGCATTACTGTATATCTGATGGTATTAAGGTGGGCGAGGCAAGGATTGTCACGCAATTCGGGTATAATATTCGGGGATGATGGGAAACGGATGTGGATGCGATTGTGGGTCATAAGTTCATAACTCCTCTATTTTTATTAAATGTGAATTAGCTAGCAGTACCTACTACCTTAAAAACTGAGTAGGTACATAAATTATCAATAAAGAAATCTTGTATTTCAGCACGGTGCACGTACGGCAAAACCGTCGATTTACGACGACAAAAGTATTAAAAACAAAATCATTTAAATACGCTTATTACATACGTTAAGTGTTCTCTACCCTTCAATGGTCAAAAATCAACAAAATATTTTTTATTTGCGAGCGAGACCCGTTTGCAAAAGCCGCTATTGTTCGACCCATCGGTTATTGTTAGGCGTGCTGCCAGTATTCTACCAAACTCGGTGCGAATTCGTTGTGTCTATGTGCAGTTGTTTTAACGTGAAATCTTGTTTTTTAGTATGGAAGCATTACCATGTTGTAAGTACTTCATTTTAAACCTATTATTGATTTCTTTCAACACTTTAAAAATGAGAACAATCTAAATATAACGATAGACTTAAAATAATCTTGTTTTGTTGTAAAAAAATAATTCGTGAAGGCTTTACTAAAAAGTTCCATCGAGTACCAGTTTAAATTTATTTCTTATCAATAGCTCTGATTGTTGTTATTACGAGGAAACTGGTTTTAGCTCCACATATATACACATCTCTGAGTATTTGTTATTTTTGTTTCAGGTAGTCGAAGTGATAACGTGGAAACGCGAACTATTAAGAGACTTGAACTATATTATTATGTTTTAAAAAGTGAAAGTTTTTTTAAATTTTCTTCGCCTAAATGTATGGAACGATTGCTTAAATATATTTTGAACAAATTAAATATTGAACAATGTGGTGCAGTCTTCGAAAAATCGGTCAAATTGAAAATTAAAATATTTGTGGCAAAGTTATTTGCAAAATTGAAACAATGCCATCACATCCATGACCGACTGATTAAAAATCATCACGATTGGTTAAATGAGGAGTTCAAAGTTCCGAACATACAAGGAAACCAACAGACACCTACTAAGAAACCGGTTTCAGGACGACCAAGAAAGGATTTTGTGGTCTCGTCGCTGCGTTCTAAACAAAGATCTGTGCAAACTCTTGTGAAGGGTCTTTTTCCGGAACAACTTTCGTTTTCAACTGAATCCAGCTTAGTTGTATGCAAATCTGTTAAAGTGATGAAATTAGTAGACAATTTCCAGTTGCCATTACATTAACACAAACACGTACAAATTATATTGCATGGAAACAGCAAAAAAATGCATTGAACTGTATGGATGGTACAAGATGAGTGCGTCAGTGCATAAACTGCTTATCCACAGCAGCGACATCATAGGTCAGCTACCTCTGCCTGTGGGGCAGCTATCAGAGGACGTATTGGAAGCCTCTCGAAAAGAGTATAAAAACATACGACTGATGCACTCACGAAAAACTTCAAGAATTAATACTAACCCGGACATTTTACACTGGCTATGTATTAACTCTGATCCCCTGATTTAAGTCAACATCGATCAGTGAAAAAAAAAACAGATGAAAGGATTTAATGATATCATTATGAATACTTATGCTCACGATGCCAACATATTTTGGTAATAATCAGAATGAGGAAGACGATGGCGAAGAAGATGAATTATAAGGTTTTTTTTTTTTAAATAATACGAAATTTACCATTTATTTTAAGTCGTTTTATTCCAATGTAGAAATAAATATTAAAATATAATTCCAATATGTTAAAAAAATCACTACTTATAAGTCCGTAGGTTGAGTTAGAAAACGACTAACTGCTTAGGGTAGTTAATAGCCACTCAAAAATATGTTTAAATAATTAACTGTAACAAATTTCCATTATAAATATTTTTGTCGTCGTAAATCGATCGTTTTGCCGTACGTGCGGTGCCAGTCTCCTGACGGCAGTTTTAGGTATGTACCTATACAGTCAGAGAAATTAGTTGTTTATCAAATTGGCACACAGCATCAATTTATCGTGTCATAGCCATCTAATGCAACGTCGAACTGTCAAATTATGACAGTTTCGATTTGAATATAGGTACGAGCAATTTAAGTTGGTAGTTAATTTAATTACAAAAAAAATATATAGTTGTGGGCAGATATTTCATACAATAATTTGACATAACTAACTACTTATAACTAAATTACCTAACTAACTATACAAATAAGAAAAAAAGGAAACATAAACGTGCCCAGAAGACTGGCAGCTTTGCCACGTTGAATGGCAATGCTAATTCACCGTGCACGTGAAGTGAAAAAATAAACAATAACCAATTAATTTCCCTGACTTAACTCCGATCTGTCTAGTAATCCCAGAACTTACTACTGTCTACCAGAAGGCCAATTCCCTTTATTAAAACCATCCAAAATCTAGTCACAATCTCATATCAGTGACAATGAATGTCAAAAACTTGTTAAAACTGCAGGGAAATTAGAGAGGTATTTTTGAAATTGCGAGAATTGCCCCTCTGGTGTATTTAGCCCATAAAAGTTGTAAGGTTTATTCATCAGCTTGTCAGTTTTCATTTCCAGACCGTCAATTCAGAGCCAGAGTGCTTGTTAGTTAAAGTGCTAACTTGATTTGGTGCCCTCTCATAGGCGCTCAGTCATTCATGTTGAACTTCTATTTTTAGCTCAACACTAACAGCAGTTATCTGTTATAAATTAATTGGTGTTGGATAGTGGATAGTTATAATATTTAGCTTTTATTTAAAGAAAAACAATATTTTGTAAAATAAAACTATTCGGTAACTAAGAGTTTCCAGACTAAAGACTTAGCTTAACGAAATATACACTAGGACTAATGGTGGTACCTAACTATAGGCTGTTCCAAAAGTATCTGATAAAAGTGTAAACAAACCCTATCCAGGTTGAATTGTTACGCAATCAGTCACTAAAGGGATTTAGAAGGTTTCAATTTTATAATATCTGGTGAGATAATAAGGTGGCATCGATAGCAAGGTGGTTTTGTGACCTTGACTTTTGTGACCTTGTCCAACAATTACTGATTTAATAACATTATTTAATTGTAATGAATAAATCGCCGACGAAAATTGACGTTAGAATATTAATCTCAACATTCAAACGAAAAAGGTCTTTACCGTAATATTAAAATAGAATTTTGGGTTTAATTATTCAAATAATCAAATCAAAGCACTCAACTTGTAAGTGGCACTACAAATTGGCATCCACAGGTCCGTTTTCTGATCCATTGGTTTGCATTTTCATCAGATAGATACTTTAGGAACAGACTATAAGAAACAAAGTAACAAACTTCTCAACGCCTTTTTGATGAAAACAATCACGCGATGATGACTTGTCAACTCCTACGATCTGTTAATCATGGTAATCGTACTTTGAATCAGACGTACATTCTCAACACCAATAATTCGAGTATTTATCTCGTCTGCTAGACGTCCGTATGTCACTGCAGGGGTCCAGCAGAATATCAGCGTCAAGTAGGTAGATATATACTTAACGCTTTTTTTACAAGCTCCAGATTTTTACAGGGTGTTCTACTCATGAATATGAACAACTTTCACTATCGGACCAACTCTGAAATTACGAAAACAAAAACAGCTGCTTGATACAAAAGTTCAATACCTACTTGACCAAAATGTATGAAACAGCTGATTTTTTTTTCACATGCTGATCTGGATTCCCATTTGGTGCAACCTTAAGACGCGCGCCGTACTTTGTATGTTCACGATTTTATTTCGCACTAGCATCCGCCCGCAACTTCGATTGCGTAGAATTCGGAATTCCCGCCGTTTAAATTATGTAACCCGTTTTCCCGTAAGAATGAAGCAAAAAGTAGCCTATGTTCTTCAGGGATAATGTCAGCTTCTAATGGTAAAACAATTTTTCAAATCAGTCCAGTAGTTTCGGAGCCTATTCAATACAAACAAACAATCAAATTTTTCCTCTTTATAATATTAGTGTAGATGAAATTACGATTAAAAAAGTCGCATCGCAGTGCGCGCTTAGCCTAACTAAATACTGGTGAGTATGGTCAGTAAGAATAACGTATAAAGTTACAATTGTAGGTATCCACTGTTTAGACCCATAGATAGAATGATAGGTAATAATAATATTTTTCAGGATTCCCGACGATACTCGTACATTTTCCCTGTCGTTGACCGTTTATGAGTGTTTTTGTAGCCACGTTAATAGCGCTTATTTTAAAAAAAGGTTGTTTTAATGAACCCAATCTAACCGCAGAGCTGGTTTATTAACCGCTTGTGTTTATTAACCGCTTGTGTTTAATAAAGCCAAAAGACTAAACACATCAATAATTAGGGTGCAAGGGAATACCCAATATACAAGCTGTAACTTAAATAAAGCACAAACTCATAAGTGGTCATTGTACTCATCATTATGAACCTTTACTATGGGACCAAACTTGAAATCGCGAAAAAAAATTATGTTCGCATAACTCTTCAAAATGTAGGGAACAGCTTTTTTTTTCGCGATTTCAGGTTTGGTCCCATAGTAAAAGTTGTTCATAATGATGACTACAATGACCCCTTATGAGGTTGTGCTTTATAAAAGTTACAGCTTGTATATGGTTTATCATTTATGTTCGCATAACTCTTCAAAATGTAGGGAACAGCTGTTTTATTTTGCGATTTCAGGTTTGGTCCCATAGTAAAAGTTGTTCATAATGATGAGTACAATGACCCCTTATGAGGTTGTGCTTTATTTAAGTTACAGCTTGTATAAGGTTAAAAATATTTACGGTATTTACTTAATTTTGAGCAAGCACAATATGCAGGGCGAAACGTTGAAATCTGAGTAGGTGCAGCATGAATATGAGAAAACCGAAAATACTAGGGAGACTAGAGGATCCTTTTAGAAATGGTCCAATACCTACTGGGAAAGCCCACAATTCATCAGATTTGCCCATTTAAGTAGTTCTAAAAAAAGTGGCTCTGTAACCTGTCAGGCAGTTTTTAGTGGAAATATGTGGTTTAAAAAATTTAAAATATTGTTAGGCCGCACATGATCGTACCAACATCAACGGCTCTGAAGATCACTTTATTTTTGATCCATTTTCGAAATCTGAAAGAGGTCCTCTGTCCACGGGGCTCCTATTTGAAACTTTTCAAATATATTTTCCGTGTTCTCTCATCATGTCGCACCTACTCAGCTATCAACTATTCGCCCTGCATTTGCTTGCTCAAAAACACTGGGCACCATTACCTAACTTCTAATAAAGAAATACAAAAAGACAAGTTACCGTTACAATTCACCTTCCAATGACAAGAGACTTCGTAAACAATGCTATAATATTTTTAGGATTCATTCTATGGAGTAATAATGGAGCACGTCTGAAAGTCACCACATCCAGAACTACGTCATTCTTACATCAATGTGACTAAAGTAAAAGCTTTACCAATGGGTATCGTATTACCCAGTAACTAATGTTTGGAGGTATTCAGTTGCATCAGGTTAGACTGGAAGCTGACCCCAACACAGTTGAGAAAAGGTTAGGCAGATGATGACATTCTCAAAAGCGAGTCTGGTAGTTAAGTAATGAAATTAGAAATGGCATGTCGCAAAGTTACTTAAGAAATTCTTTTTTACTTAACCCTCCTAAGTTGTTATTGTTTCCTACTAGCCTATTTTACTGTGTACCTAATTAATTTGCTCTCACAGAGAAACTGTGGATACATTTTTGTGGGGCATGTTTATTTAGGTTTGTAGAATAAAATGTTAACATAAAGATACATACATACTTTCATGATCTTATTTGACTAACGGCTCTAGACTAAAATAAAGAAAGTAAAAGTAAATAGGCTAGTTGACAGTGAGAAAAATTACCGTGCTTTGTATTATAGAGTTGTTGGGAGCTAAAAATATAAAAAAAACAACTTATTTTTCTAAATTATTTTAGAAGAATTATTATATTTGGGAATCATTGCGTAAAATAAAGTTATTGATCACGGGACATTGATCGCGAATCAGAACGCGAAACTTCACAACTTTTAGAAGACAGTTTAATATTGTAAAAAGAAACCAAATACGTATAATGTTTTCGAAACATTTAAAAACAATGTTTGTTAAGGTACTATTACGAATATTAAATGTTCCTTCAGACGTAATAAATAAAATAGCGTGTGAGCAAAGATTTGACAGAATGAAAGGTTTGAAGTCACTTGAGCTGCCATGACAGAATGCCGTTTTGACAAATTGGTTCTGTCGTTGAATGATAATAAAATAAACCACGAGGAACCTAAGTTGTTTCTCAAAATCGGTCACATAGCCTATTGCTACCATTGATATCTTTACAATCCCTCAGGCACAGATTTAACGGTGCCCACAGAATTTACCCCGGAAACCTGAATGCCTTCTGGGAACGAGTCTATTATTAGCTCATTCAATAATTCTGATAAGTATGATATTGAATTTTGTCTTTGAATAATTTTAGCTTGCTTATGCTTCCCTTACGTCAAAAAAAATATTTCCTATACACCTACGTCAAATAACTACGCGAGATACAGTTTGCCTCAAGGCAAACTGTATCTCCCGTAGTTATTTGTAAAATATAGTTAATTTTATAGTGATGTTAAACTCGAGTTTAACATCACTATAAATCTAACTATTTTAGGCCCATATTATTTATTACGCAGTTTATAATTGAAACGCTGTTAGGAATAGGGCAACTGAATATAAAAAAAAATAATATAGATATTTTCCATAATTTCGTGGGCTGTATTAATAACTTTGGATGATTAGGTACAACGTTCCATTACTCAATAATGAAAAATGTAGATTCCAATAGTTCTACGTCAGTACATCAGTAGTCTACGCAAGATAGAAAGGGCTTGGGGTCGACGTCACTGCAAAAACTATTTTGAGCCTATTTTTATATGGTTTGTATATGCATTGATTGTATTATGTAGATGGTACACCACAGACTCCCTACAGTATTGTCTCTCCTTTCCCTTTTTAATCCATCCCAAGGTTGTCTATAAAATATCGTTCTTAGCGATAAGACCGCCGATTGTAAAATTTCTTCTTTTATATCTGTAATTTATATGGTGTATATAATAAAGTGATTCTATTCTATTTGTCATAGTGTGTGTTTTAAACCAGTTGTTAAAAATTTACCAATTTTACGCAGAAATGTATAGTTATTAGATAAGCCTAAAAAAGGTTAAAATAATACGTTTCGGTTCATTCACCTGTTCTTTACGTAACTCGGTTAGTTACGTAGAAGTAGCATCTATAGAATTTTAATATTACAGTAAAGAACAAAGCATATCGTGTCTGTATCATTTTGGGATCTTTATGAATGTCATTTGGTAGGTACTTTACGTACCTGCCGTGCGATTCTGTAACCGTCTCACCGTGAAAACTTGGGTGAAGTGAGCGTGGAGTGAGCTGTCATTAGGGATTAACACTATTGACAATGCTCACTTCAAGCTCACTTCACTTATGATTTCACAGTGAGATTTTTACAGAATCGACCGGCTGTACTGGGTTTTTAATAACATTCTATATACACAATATCATATTATCAACATTGATCGTTTTCTCTAGCATTACCTAAAGTTTGCTTTAAAAATAATAATGATAGTGGGAAACGAGGCCAATCTTGTTTGATTGTAGGTAGGTAACCAAGAACCTACCCACTTAAGTACTAGCTACTAGTTTTTTATTCGTAAATTGTAATTGGAAATGTTACTTGATCAACGGGTTTTATTGGTTCATAATTTAATTTATACATAAAAATTAATTTGATGTATCTGCTTATAATGTCAAAATAACAGCTTTTTACTAAATATATATGAAGTATACAAGGTGTTATAGAATAAACGCAAGTCCTGAAAGTAGTTTGTTCATAATTGACTACTGAATGGACAGAAATCGCGAAAAAAAAGCTGTTTCCTACATTTTGACGAGTTATGCGAAAATAAATGTAGGTAACAGCTGATTTTTTTCACGATTTCAGGTTTGGTCCCATAGTAAAAGTTGTTCATAATGATGAGTACAATGACCCCTTAAGATGTTGTGCTTTATTTAAGTTACAGCTTGTACATATATTTTACAAGAAATTATTACGGACCAGTTTACGAGAACCTGCAGGAATTGACAGACAGCGGTATTTATTATATTTTGTTTATTAAGGGATAATAAACAACTACTACATGTATAAATACATAGGATTAACAAAATTTTAAGTAGTAATGTTATAGTCCACTGCATCATCCACATATAAGAAATATTTAGAGACCATTGTATGTCATGATGGGCATTATTAAAAATTAACAGAATTTAAAAATAAATAATAAAGTTAGTATAAAGCTAGCTATAGCTACAAAACCAAATCAGCACCCTAATTGCGTAACGCATTATTACTCTCAATTTGAATCACTGTGAAGCATATTGCTCCATATGTTCGAAAAATGTGTCTGCTCAACAACGTAGATAAAGCAATGAATGTTGTTAAACTGTCAAAATGAAACCCATTGCTTCTGTAGTGTGTTACGCAATTACCCAGCAGATCAGAAACAATTTCATTAAATTAAACTATGCAATAAAGAAACAATAATAATAAGAATACAATTAACCAGTCGGATTTGAAACATTCTTTGTTTATTTGATAGTCCAATTCTTGAGGAACAATAATAATATGCTAGGACCCTTAAAAGCCGAGCGAAAAGAAAAACAGTCTCAAAAAATTCGATAAGCGAAAACGAAGGTGATGCGACGCGACGGGGCGGGCCGGGGAACAACAAACACGACAAGTCGCGGGCAGAAGCTAGTAAGTAATATGAAGAGATGCTGCCTCTCTAGGTACTTATAAAACTGAAAATCTTGTAGGTACAGACGCCAGCACATCAAGCTACTACAATCTGTCAGATTTCTTTAATAGATTTTCAACTTTATTTCTAAAGCATAAGTTTCAAAGTTGATTGCGAAAATCTGACAGTTTCGGGTAGCTTCATGTGCTGGCGTCTGTACAATACCTAATAGGCCGACTAGGGCCCATCGAATTGGTAATCGTGTTTAAATTTGACTGATACAATAACGCTGACCATACCAAAGTAGACGTAACGAGCTCATAAGTTTTAACTTGATTGAGAGAAAGCTGTGCAAAATTCTTTCACAAAACGTTTACAAAACCTGGGGTGATTGCGTAACACACGAACAATAGAAATGGCTTTCATTTTGGCAGTTCAAGAAACTTATTTACATTGTTGAGCAGACACACTTTTCGAATATATCAGCAATGGTAATCCATTGCTGATATACAGGGTTACTGGTAACTCGACGTATTCCTTGCAGGACATCATAGTAGGGTTAAAATGCAACAAATTAAGCCACCAAATGTTCTACCGAAGTTCAGTAGTTTTTGAGTTAGCAAGGGTTTTAGATTTTTTGTGAAAAATCCCAGATTAAATTATTTGAACCCAATTTGAAAATTATTCACGGGGCGGCTGTACTGAAATTGGAGTTATTATCATAGTTGACGCCGTAGCGGATCGTTTTTAATAATTAAAAGTTCATAATGACTAAAACTTTGGTGAAGATCACTAATCAAACATTTTTTTTTTTGTAATTTTTGCTATTACTTCATACAAAATGTTGTCTTAGCACAAAAAAAAATACTACACCAGGTTCACAAATTATTAGTAAAATATCCTTGTCTTATCAGCTATCCAAAAAGGTATGAAAGTTAATACAAAGTCTTGGACTGCATTTTGAAAATCGTTTTTGATTTAGTACAAGAAGGTGTTTATTCGGAAAATATTTTTAATCAATATCAATTTGTGGTCTTTAATAACATGTATTTCACACGTCTTGTTCGAAGTGCTGCCCTCGGTTTCGAATACATGCTCTTATTCGCTTCCTCACTTCGGTTTTTGTGATTCTTGATGTGATTGTGGTCCTCATCTGGTCCACCGCATCTGTTATTCTCTCCCTTAGTTCTTCAATTGAATTTACGGGGGTCACATAAACTAGGTCTTTCATATGACCCCAGACGTAAAAGTCTAGCGGCGTCAGATCAGGGCTTCGTGCAGGCCACGGAATCGGCCCACCGCGCCCAATCCATCGGTTTGGATAGTTTTCATCCAGCAATTGTCGAATTGTGATGCGGAAGTGGGCTGGACATCCGTCATGTTGGTATATCATGTTTGCCCTTCTTTCTTCGGGTACATCCGTGAGCAGTGCTGCTAAATGATTTCTTAGGAAATCTTCATAAAGTTCCCCATTTAATGTTCGGGGTAAAATATGTGGGCCTATTAACTTATCGTCGATAATACCCATCCAAAAATTAAGCGAGAACTTACGCTGCGATGCGGTTGGTTTCAGTTTCTTAGGGTTTCCTTCTCCCTTCGGTGCCCAGTAATGTAAATTGTGGTAATTTGTGATACCATCACGGTCAAAACATGACTCATCGGTCCACAGAATGTTTTTCAAAAAGTTTTCACTTTCGGCATCGGCATTTAGCATGAAACGACAAAATTCAAGCCTTAAATTCAAGCCGTCTCTGCGGATCTCCCTCTTCTAATGACTGCACGGGTTGGTAGTGGTATAGATGTCGGCCTGACAAGTGAACTACAGACCAGACTTTCCACTGTGACATACGCGCTACAATGTTTGTAGATATGTTGGGCTCATCAATAAAACGTTGAAGAATCAGCTCCTCGTCCTCAGCCGTGTATCTCCGAGAACGACCAGTGTCAATTTGCCTGCTTCTTTGAACACTGCCAGTTTCAGATAATCGCCGATAAGTCGATCCGAAGACACTAACGTGGGGGAGTCGGCGGTTTGGAAAGCGCAGTTGATATGATCTTCGCGCCTCAGCAGCGTTACCGTCACAAAGTCCGTAACAGTACAATATGTCAGCGTATTCTTGATTAGAAAATGCAGCCATAGTCAGCACTTATGAACGCACAGCACAACACCAGAGCAAGATATGGGGCAACAGTCAGGGATATAGCCAGATAACAAAACACGAACTTGCGCAACGTAGAGTTGTAACTAACTAACGCTGACGACCAGATTTTGTGAAGTCGCACCCTGTCTCGTACCGAGGGAACAATAGTGACCAATCATAAAGCTTGCCGAGTGTTTGGAATTCAAACGCAGGTAAAAACTACGAATAATACGACGGTCGACCTATTGTTGTTGTTGTCGCAATTTTACCTGCTCCCCATAAAACTTCTATCTTTCCCTGTCACACACGCAAAAGTATTGACAATCATACCTTTTCGGATAGCTGATAAGACAAGGATATTTTACTAATAATTTGTACACCTGGTGTAGTATTTTTTTTGTGCTAAGACAACATTTTGTATGAAGTAATAGCAAAAAAAAAATGTTTGATTAGTGATCTTCACCAAAGTTTTAGTCATTTTGAACTTTTAATTATTAAAAACGATCCGCTACGGCGTCAACTATGATAATAACTCCAATTTCAGTACAGCCGCCCCGTGAATAATTTTCAAATTGGCTTCAAATAATTTAATCTGGGATTTTTCACAAATAATCTAAAACCCTTACTAACTCAAAAACTACTGAACTTCGGTAGAACATTTGGTGGCTTAATTTGTTGCATTTTAACCCTACTATGATGTCCTGCAAGGAATACGTCGAGTTACCAGTAACCCTGTATATAACGTGTAACGTTAAATGCGCAAAACCTGAAAGTAGTTTCATCAGAATAACGAGCAGAATTAATTGAACCACTTTTAAACATAGGTCACATTTTTCAAAAAATCTTCATTAAAAACGTTGCCGTGTCTATTTATTAATAGGTCAAGCAAGCCAATGTGAGCGCGGCGCAGCGGCCCGGTGACGACTCCTCCCTCGATAAAGCGTCGTCGCACACGCAAGAAATGATCAGAATTGCCAGTAAAACTAAAACAGCACATAAAACCTTTACAATTTTTTTTATGACTTATTTTCTCTCTGAAATAGGTCAATTGAATTAAAAATCAGTTGGGTTGTCCGAGGTTTTGCGCATTTAACGTTACACGTTGTACATATTGCTAATGCAATATCCGTCAAAATAATTCATATTGTGATTGATAGTGTGTTTCGCAATTAGGTTGCTGAAAATGACAAAGAAACCAACGAATGAATTCTGCTTTTATTTAAAACCAAAGCAAATAAAACAAGACGTGACAACTGTATTTTAATAGCTCAAGTCAACAAAAAAGAATAATAAAATGATTCCAATAAACAGTTTTTCAAAGTATTGTTTTTGTAAGACTTCCTGTTACTAAATAGCTCACGCCAACGAGGAAGTATCGGTCTTGTTGTCAAACTATTTTTATAGTCTTTAAAAGATTACGCGTCAGATTTTTGTGTAAGAGATCCTAGAGCGTTTCATTCCTTCACTAAACGTATTGGCAAGGCTATCCATGCATATTAATCTACAGTTTAAAAAAGGAGCAAAATTTCCCTTTTCCCCGGTAGTTTACCAGGGTAGTATTTCAGATCACGCCTCGTTGGGTCGGACGCCATTGAAAGCGTAAGGTGTCGTGTGAGTCGACCAGCCATGTTCTAGCTGTAAACTCGGACAAACCAATCAATATTCAGGATATTGGTCCCGGCTGCTGCTCCTAGTAACTTGAAATTGGTAGAGTATCGTTCACGCTCCAATAAAGACGATATTTTCCAAAATCCTCCTGGGAACTTAAAAATCTGGAATATTCATCTTTGAAGCGAACAAAATCGCGCATCTCCCAGTAAATATCACAGTAAATATTTCGATTCTCAAAGCTCATAAAAGTTTTCCTTAATATCGTAAAAAAAGGGCTCTTAAAGTATATATCTTCTCAGAATTGGCTTGTGACGATCACAATAGCTGCGGTGATAAAGTACTTTCCTTCGATGACGTCACAGCACCTCAATATTTATTTTTAGTATGAAAATCACGAATATGTAACATATTGTACTCGAATACAATATTATTGCCCATTTATCAAAATCCCGTCTGAGAATAGCTCCTGTCACGTCGCGTGGGTAAATTAAGCTTCTGACAAAAATAAAGAAACGTCTGTTGACAAAATACTTACACGACAAACGTATGAAACTTTTTATTACAGCATTTCGATTCTGTAAAAATCTTACCGTGAAAACTTGCGTCCGTGTCATCCCACTAATGCTAGGGTATTGTGATTGTAAATATATACTTGGTCAATACCTAGTATCAGGTGGGATGACACTGACAGCTCACTCCATGCTCACTTCATCCAAGTTTTCACGTTGAGATGGTTACATAATCGCACTGCTGTACCTACTGTCTCTTCTAAAAGCATCTGATGAGTGTAAACAAACCCTGTTCAGGTTAAATTCTTACGCAATCACTCTACAGAAAATTAGTAACAGATTCATCTGTATTTAGAAGGTTTCAACTTTTTATCTCACCAGCCGTGCGATTCTGTAACCATCTCACCGTGAAAGCTTGGGTGAAGTGAGCGTGGAGTGAGCTGTCATTCGCTAGGGATTATACTATTAAGTGCTCACTTCACTTATGATTTTACGGTGGGATTTTTACAGAATCGACCGGCAGATCTTCCAACAACTGCTGTTTGAATAACATTACTATTACGTATTATATAATTGAAAAATCAGCATTGACGAAAATTGAGGTTAAACAACCTTTTGTCAAATTAAAAACATCGTTACTATAATTATTTATAATGATGAATTTCGTGTTTTAGTATTCGGATAATAAAATCAAAGCACTCAATTTGTAAGGGCACTACAAATGGTCATCCACAGGTACCTTTTCTGATCCCTTTGTTTACGTTTCATCAGATACTTTTGGAACAGGTTATACATCGTATTGTAGTTTCCCGTTCTAATATTACTCGTAGCTTAAATTACCTGCTAGTGCTACGAATGCATCTACAGTTGTTACCGCGTATGAGTGCTACGTCACGTCGTCGTAGCCATTCGCTAGGTTACCTGCCGTGTGATTCTATAACCATCTCACCGTGAAAACTTGGGTGAAGTGAGCGTGGTCAATAGTGTCAATCCCTAGCATCAGCACGACTCACAGCTCACTCTAAGCTCACTTCACCTTAGTTATCACGGTGAAATATTTCCAGAATCGACCGGCTGTTCGTAGCTAGGTGTAACCGTAGCTATCCTACCTGTACGTGGCAACGTGGCAGGGTGTAGCCGTAGCTAGCTTGTAGCGTAAGCGGCTTTGTACCGGCCACTTTACCCAGTGGTACGATTAGTCGATCATATACGATGCAGGCTGGCAGGAAATCGTGCGTTAAATTCACTAGTAGGAACTGTGGGTATGTATAGATGCCAGCACATCCAGCTACCCGAAACTGTCAAATTAACCCGATCAACTTTGAACCTTATGCTTTAACGATAACGTTGAAAGATTTGTAGCTTGATGTGCTGGTGTGACCTACGCCTTTCTTGAACATTTCTACTCTACGTCTGAAATAGAAAATAAACTATTTAAAGAAAAGGTAGTTCTTTTCTTAAGCTTCCTTCTTAAAAACTGTGTTGAAATTGTATTAAATTTGGTTTGGTGTGGTGTGTGTGGGTGATCGATACAACCGCCGGAAGTAAATAAACATAGTCAGAATTCAAGGTAGTTATAGGTTTTTTGACTGTAATTAACGAGTTATTTGTTTATTCGTGTTTGTAAAATGACTGTGAATATGCATGTTTTTTTATTCAATTCGGTTAAAAAAAGCAAGTAATTATTTTTTGCAGCGAATATTATCTATAACTCAGTTTTTAAAATCAGTGATAGTTTACGCTTAAAATGTAAAAACCCTATAGTAAATAACGGTAGGGATCGTCTAATATAAAATTGCATACATATAAGTACAGACGCCAGCACATCAAGCTACTACAATATGTCAGATTTCATTAATAGATTTTCAACTTTATGACTAAAGCATAAGGTTCAAAGTTGATTGGGAAAATCTGACAGTTTCGGGTAGCTTGATGTGCTGGCGTCTGTACATTTCACATGTTTACTAGACATTTTTGTGGAGGGGCCTGTAATTTTAAATTAGACAATCTCTAAGAATTTATATCGAAGATCATCAGTCTGTTGCCCTTATACCAATTTATTTGGGGTCAGCGCAACATGTCTTTGTCTTTCATTTTCAAGAATTTATATCGATGGTAGGCACAAAAATAAATAATTACCCTTTATTACACTGCATATTCTAAAATATCTACTTAGAAGAAACATCGAGTCAATCATAAGAGAACAAACTTAAAATAATATTAATAATATGTAGAGACGCCAGCACATCAAGCTACCCGAAACTGACAAATTTTCCCAATCAACTTTGAACCGTATACTTTAGGGATAAAGTAGAAAATCTATTAAAGAACACACACACACACAATCTGTCACATTTCTTTAATAGATTTTCTACTTTATGTAGAAAATCTATTAAAGAAATGTGACAGATTGTAGTAGCTTGATGTGCTGTCGTCTGTACATATGTGTATATAAAAAAGAGGGACAAGAATCACAGGGCATCAAAAAATTCGTCCGCATCGCTGTCCAGAAGTCAAAAGGCTGGAGCTGACAGCACTTCCACGTTGTATGGCGATGATGATTTTTGGGCAAACATATAGGGTGACTGGTAATTAGTGATCGATACTTAAACACATGATTCTACTCATGACAACAAACAACTTTTACTATGGGACCAAACCTGAAATCGCGAAAAAAAAATCAGCTGTTCCCTACATTTATGTTCGTACGAGTCGTCAAAATGTAGGGAACAGCTGATTTTTTGGTCACGTGAAGTTATTGGATAAGATAATAATAAAAGAGCATTTTCGGCAACAGAAACCGCAGCATAATGATTCATAATTAAGGTATTTTTATGTCAATTTGAATCAGTTGACTGTTTTGCATATTTAGTTCACAGCTGAAATGTCATCCTGTTTACTAAGTTATTACAAAAACAAAATTAATCGATTGAAGGACACTGAATGAGACACAATAGAAGATTTGTTATTACGTCTGGGAGCTTTTAGTGTCCCACAAATTGGTTTATTGTTTTCCACTTTTTAGTTGTGGCGTAATAAAAGTCTTACCGAGTCCAATCCACATCGAAGGGTCGCTTCTCGAAGTTGTGAAGGATTATGTCTACCTAGGGCAAGTTATGCAGCTCGGTAGACACAACTTTGAGGAAGAGGCCGACAGAAGGATCCAGTTGGGTTGGGCAGCATTTGGGAAGCTTCGTCAAGTCTTCTCGTCGCCTATCCCTCAGTGTTTGAAGACTAAGGTCTTCAACCAGTGCGTTCTGCCCGTCATGACATACGGTGCTGAAACGTGGACACTGTCGGTCGAGCTAGTCCACAAATTCAAGGTCACTCAGCGCGCTATGGAGCGATCTGTGCTAGGAGTCTCTTTGAAGGTCAAAATCAAGAATAAAATTATCCGGAAAAGAACCGGAGTTACCGACATAGCTTGCAGAGTGGCCATGTCTGTCGAAGGGCCGATGGCCGGTGGAGCAGACGAGTCCTGGAGTGGAGATCGCGTATCGGCAAGCGTAGTGTGGGACGCCCTCTCGCTAGATGGACGGACGACCTAAAGAAAGTAGCTGGGGTAGACTGGACGCGGAAAGCGGAGGACAGGGTGTTGTGGCGCAGTCTGGGAGAGGCCTATGTCCAGCAGTGGACTGCGATAGGCTGATTTGATAACAAAAATCATATGGCGTTAAATAACAGTGGCAGGAAGTTATTACAACATTATTACATTATTATTAATAAAAAAATAAAAAAAACTAGTTACCTAAGCAAAGTTAACATTTTATGGTGTATTTTGCACTCATAGAGTCTAGACTTAGATATATCATAAAGTTCTGGGACAACAGCTACCAATACAATATTAATGCTGCTTCCGTTATGCAGAAAGGAGCTTTGAGAACTATGCTTCACATTAAACAAACGGAGTCTTGTAGAGATCATTTTAAGAAACTGCACACTCTCACAGTACCATGCCTCTATATTCTGCTCTTGCTTATTCATTTTATTAAAAATATCCATAAGTTTGAGACAGGAGAACAGTGACATATCAGAATAAAAACGCGAAGAAAGGATCTACCTAATTTCATAAAGTCCAAGATTAATATCGTTAAACATGTCTTCAAGAGCGCAATCAGAAAATACTCGTATAGACGCCAGCACATCGAGCTACCCGAAACTGTAAAATTTTCCCAATCAACTTTGAATCTTATGCTAAAATCTATTAAAGAAATTTGACAGATTGTAGTAGCCTGATGTGCTGGCGTCTGTAAAATAAATTGCCTGTACAATTTAAAAACTCTATGAATCCAAATGAATTGAAGAGAAAATTGAAGTCATTGTTATTGAAGAAATGTTATTATAGCATAGAAGAGTTTCTCAAAGATAATAGTAGTTCGAAGTAATAATTATGTGATTATATTTTAATGACTTTACGTAATGTGTCCAACATTCTATCATGGCATTACATCACAATGAATTTTATTCACATACATTTCTCTGAATTGAATTTATATTGATTTTGAACTAATGTTAATTAAATTATTGTAATTAATATTAATACTAATAAAGCGGGGACCAATGTGGAATGTAGTGTTTGTTTTTTCCTAGCTTTACGATGATTCTTTAATTTTTGTGTTACATTATTTTATTGTTAAGCACTAGGAAGTGGTGAAGGGCGGGCGTTCTGCGACTGTCTTTTGTAATTTTGACGTTCGAAAAGTGCTGATTCTCAGCCTAGTTTGAATAAATGACTTTTGATTTTGATTTTGTTAACACCACTGTTCGGCATAAATGTAAATTTGTCGAAGAATAAATATATAAATAAAATACAATTTTTATGGGTATTTCGCCAGTTTCCTCTGCGAAATGAAAAGAGAATCACGTGAATCGGCCCAGTAATCACGGAGAAATCGGTGTAAATACCTTTACAAAAAAGTGGCCGAATGCATAACCTCCTCCTTTTTTAATGTCGGTTAAAAAGTAATTAAATTAATTAAAGTTCACAACGTGATAGGCCAAAAGGAAGTGTTCTGAAAGAAAATAAACTAACCAACCCAAACTTGATGCATGTGTTGCGAATTCGAAGCTTTATTTTTTTAAATACCTACTGGACTAGAAGCTAGTTAGGTTTTGAAATGATAATCTATTACTAAAGATAACGCTGAAGAGTTTGTTTTTTGGACCCGCTAGTCTTTGGAATTAACAGTTGAATTTGAAAAAATATTTTTGAATTTGATAGCCCCATTCTTGAGGAAGGCTATTTATATAGATATTATATATATATTTTTTTTTCTATTCATATACTTTCTATAGGTTATTTAACATCACGCTAGGACCCTAAACAAAAGTAAGCAAGTGTTAAATAAAATTAAATGGTAAACGTGACTTCTTCGATGATCTAGTGGCAAGCGGCAAGGTGTCCTGGATTCAATGCTCAAGACAGGCAAAGTTATAGCAGCTGTAAGTTTGGATTTGTGCCTGCCTGATGGCAGTAGCTTCTTTCTCTGTGGGCAGAGATTACGCTCACTTGAAATACATATCCCTCGTTCTCAATTCATGGAGTACATACCTTCATCCAGCATTAACCCTTTCGTTACGAGCGCCGGATATAGCCGGCATCCACTCGATGACTTCGGTGTGCGAGCGCCGGATCTAGCCGGCATCCATTCGATGACCTCTGTGTACGAGCGCCGGATATGGCCGGCATACATTGGATTACCTGTGTGTACGAGCGCCGGCTGCTGCTAGCCGGCGCCAGCGTGATACCGCTCACCAAACGGCCCCGCGATACTCAGTGTGTCAGTGGCGCTACTCCGACGGCGCGGTGCCCCGTTTGGTGGCGTTATTCCAGCGGAGCGAAATGCCGTAACGAAAGGGTTAATACTACGTGGAAGGAAAGGCATCGACCCAATAAGTATCAATAACAATCTGAATCATTTTGAACGATATTACTAATCCATTGCTTCATTTTATATGTTCGAAGAAAAAAATATCTGCTCAACTACGTAAATAACGCAATGAATGTTGTTGAACTGTCAAAATTATAGCCATTCCTACTGTTAGTGTGTCAGGCAATTACTCCGCAGGGGTTAGCCCAACTAATTGTTTCTAGGAAACGATAATAAACAAAAACATAAAGGTCGTATGTATCGTAAAAAACCGGCCAAGCGCGAGTCGGATTCGCGCACGAAGGGTTCCGTACCATTATCTATAAAAACGGCAAAAAATCATGTCTGTTGTATGGGGGCCCCCTTAAATATTTATTTTATTCTGTTTTTTAGTATTTGTTGTTATAGCGGCAATAGAAATACACCATCTGTGAAAATTTGAACGGTCTAACTATCACGGTTCATGAGATACAGCCTGGTGGCAGACGGACGGACGGACAGCGGAGCGGGAGTAATAGGGTTCCTTTTTACCCTTTGAGTACGGAATCCTAAAAATAAATAAAGGACATCATTACATAACAGGTGTTTTAATTAAGCATAACATTTAAAAAATACCAACTTTATTTGAGTATAACATCCCGAACAAGTTTTAACTATAAACTTGTTATAGAAATATGATTTTTGGCATGTTCAATCTCAAATGGCAGCCGGGGGGTTAATTGTAGACTTTCGTTGTAGTACAAAATGCCGAAGTGGTTATTTCCCATAAGAAAACAGTACTTTTTTTTACTGGCCAGCCATTTTAATTTTTGGGTACGAAATGAATGAAGTCCTTTTTACGATTCAAATTCAATAAAATTACAGTCTTTATTCTGTTCCTTTTTACTTTAAATCATTTCCTGAACAAGTTTGTTCATATTTTTTCTTATAAAAACAAGTAGGTACAAGCTTGGCTTCCAGACTGCCTGTCCATTTAAATGTCAGAATATATTTTCTTCAAGACTAAGCAGTAAACGCTTATTTGAATCAATAATAAACAAAACCTACGTAACTATTTATGCATAAACATTGGAGAAATCTAAGTTAGTCGCTACATTCGCTAGTTGTGTGCGACGCGCCCCAGGGGTCCACTCTATAAGTCCACCAACGAAGATACAGGCCTGTCTGAAAGTAGGGTTATTCCAATAATCCCACTGACTTATAATAAACAAGTACGCTGGACTTCATACGATTGATGACAAAATGAAGAAATTTGATTTTCGCCATTTTGGCGCTGACAGCAACGTGACCGTCCGTGGAACTAATATTTTTGAGAGCGAATTTTACAACATGCGTATTCTCTCATGATACAAACATTCTAAATATCTCGTGGTAAACACAAAATACACAGAAAAGTCTTATTCCACGATTTAAACCTAAATGGTCAGAGACGTACCTAAACAAAACGACGGCAATTTGCGGCAATGTGTCAATTTTAGTTCCTGAAACGCGCGAGCGGGGCGCTTTGAATCGGCACAAAAAACAACCGTCATTTCGTGAAGTCTATCTAGTCCAGCATACTTGTATAATATAGGTGACTAATCCCAATTGACAGTCTCCATCATTGGGGATTGGTGAACTTTTCTTCCACAAATCCCCGTTAGACTTTAATGGGGATTTGTGTTATAGTGTCAAGTTACGACTTCACAAAACATCGAGATTCCAAAATGAATAACGACTCTTTTTCCGATATAAATCCTGAAAAGCGTATTTAAAGATACTGAAAGGTGGGGGAATAGGGAAGTTTTTGTATTTTGTTTGCTTTTTTAGTGAGAAATCATAAAAATCCCCTTCAAGAGCGCCACCTACTGGGTCCAAAACTAGCTTACACACACTACATACACATTCACACGGTTTTGGAGATTGGCGTGTACAAACATAGTGACACGCGATTTTATACAACGTGTAACATTAAATGCGCAAAACCTGAAAATAGTTTGATCAGAATAACGGGCAGAATGAAAGTAACCACTTTTTAATATAGGCCACATTTTTCAAAAAATCTTCATTAAAAACGTTGCCGTGTCTATTTATTAATACGTCAAGCAAGCCAATGTCAGTGCGGCGCAGCGGCCCGGTGACGACTCCTCCCTCGATAAAGCGTCGTCGCAGACGCAAGAAACGATCAGAATGGCCAGTAAAACTAAAACAGCACATAAAACCTTTACAATTTTTTTTATGACTTATTTTATCTGTGAAATAGGTCAATTGAATTAAAAATCAGCTGGGGTGTCTGAGGTTTTGCGCATTTAACGTTACACGTTGTATATTAAGATTTTGGTAGCTATAGCGAACCGAACTATACCTAGTAAATTAGTTCCAGAGAAGTATGGTGTATAAACTTGTCAAGGTAATAAAGTAGCATTCATCTTAATTATGTACATGAATACACGATCATTTATAATAACCCAATATATAATTTAAATATGGTATTGAAAAGAAACATGCAAGGCAGTGCCCCAAACCTGTTATGTGAACCATGTTTTAACTTTTTACACTGTATTCTACTGTCCGTTCAATATATTAGACAAAAAATCATTATAAATATACAATAAAATAAAATAAAATTGAAATGTCTGTTTGTAATGTCAAAATAGCTACTTTTTACTTAATGCATATGAAAGTACAGACGCTAGCACATCAAGCTACCCGAAAATGTCAAATTTTCCCAATCGAATTTGAACCTTATGCTTTGGCGATAGAGTTGAAAATCTATTAAAGAAATTTGACAGATTGTAGTAGCTTGATGTGCCGTCTGTACATACAGTGGCCTCCAAAATTTGTTGACATTTTTCCACCTCAGCTTTTGACACACCACATTGATTTAAAATTCTAGTGATTTAAAATTCTAGTGATCCAAATGTTTTAACTGCTATAACATTTTTATTGACTAATTCAACTACCTTTTACTTATCATAAAAAAATAATCAAGTAATTCCGTAATAGTACCTGATTATTTTTTATTTTAAATCATACATAACATAATGTCACAGCTATAACAAAAAAAGATTTTGTAAACTTTTGTCTTTCTGTCTGTTTGTTCCGGCTAATCTCTGAGAAAGCTGGACAGATTTTGACAGGACTTTCACTGGCAGATAGCTGATGTTATAAGCAGTAATTACTTTTTTTTTTTATAAAAAAAAGAGTTAGTAGCTTAATAGACCAATTATTGTTTTCTGACATCCACGCGAACAAAATCGCGGATCCATGTAGTCGAAAATAAATAAAGAGGTGCTGACATATCCTACTTAGATAATTACAAGACAACCAAGATCAACTCTTTAATATATTAAACTAGCGACCCGCCCCGGCTTCGCACGGGTGCAATGCTGATCACTATCACTACATAGTATAAAACAAAGTCGCTTCCCGCTGTCTAGGTCTCTATGTATGCTTAGAACTTTAAAAATAAGCAACGGATTTTGATGCGGTTTTTTTTTAATAGATAGAGTGATTCAAGAGGAAGGTTTATATGCATATAATACATGCATAATATAGTAGAGAAACACTGATAATTTTAGAGCCATTATTTCTCTTAAAAAGTATAGGATAAAAAATGGTTATTGTGGGTTATCCCTAAGAGATAGACATATGCCATCGCGGACTTTTTCGTAGACCTTTTTAAGGTGAACAATACTGTAGTACATTATTTTGATCTATCTCGTAGGGTTAAGCCAGCGTTTGCAATGTAAGCGCAAAAAAATGTGTTTATTTACGAAATCACATTAGAAACCCCTAAAATGATCAGTGTTTCTCTACTATATTATGCATGTATTATACATATAAACCTTTCTCTTGAATGACTCTATCTATTAAAAAAAACCGCATCAAAATCCGTTGCGTAGTTTTAAAGATTTAAGCATACATAGGGACAGACAGCGGGAAGCGACTTTGTTTTATGCTATGTAGTGATGTTTCTTTCAATGTTGGGACAGCACACTAAAATCTTCAGTAAGATTTAGTTCCGTTCAATTTTTCCGCAAGGGCGATAATGGCATGCAGTTACCGTTCGTCGTAGTTGTATAGTATCAGCTATTTGTTGATAGTAGGGATAATTGATTTGAGCTTTAATACCTTCACGCTCGGTTACCTTTACGAGCTGAGCATAGCTCGTAGGTTTATGTATAGAACCACATTCGCTTTGGTACTATTCCGTTCGTGGCTATAGGTAGGTACAGACGCCAGCATATCAAGCTACTACAATCGGAAAAAAATCTTTAATAGATTTTGAACTTTATCGTGAAAGCATAAGGTTCATAGTTGATTGGGAAAATTTGACAGTTTCGGGTAGCTTGATGTGCTGGCGTCTGTACATAATGTGGGCTTATATAGGTGAAAACCAAATAAAACCTGAAAGACAAATATTGGCATTGAGAAAAACATGAAATAGATGTGTAAAATAGTCTCAACCATAGAAATATTTTATATCTACTTATGGTGTCGACTTTACAAAAAATAACAAACTTCTCGGAGGCTAATTATTCTACCTACTCTTTCGGCCTCCAGTCTAACCGGATGCAGCTGAATACCAGTATTTTACATGGAGCGATTGCCTATCTGTCCTTCACAACTCAGTTTCTGGGTAAGACCTTCTTTGTAGGACTAGATGTCAGACTTGTTTGGGCTTCTGACTACCCCTAACGTAACGACTGTCAAAAATCTATGATGAAAGCCGGGACCAACGGCTTAACGTACTTTCCGAGGCACGGAGGGGTATGAATATGTAATGAATGGTCACCTATCCACGAACCGCCCTTCGATCGAGCTCTACGACTGATACCATTGAACCACGAGCCCCTCATGAAACTTCTCGCAGACTAGGTTGGAAATGAAGAAAACATTTTATAAACATATCTACGGTAGTACTTTCAAAATAAGGTACTTAAATTATACCCAGAACCTTAAATTTAACACGAGACAATCAAATTGATTAGGTACCTATGTACGTAGGTACCTACAATATGGGCACTGATGTGTTATTAATTTAAATAATGTATAATTAAGTTTGCAAACTTAATTTACACGTTTCTTGAAAAGGAAGACTTCTTTGAGAAGTTAGGTGTATCTATGGCAGGAAAAACAGGAATGACAGGAAAAATTTACAAAAAAAAAAAATTATTAAAATATCTTAAGTGTAAAATAAATTTTAATATCTTTAATATCTACGGAAATGCTGAAATAATCATATTTATAACAGGGCAAAATATTGTTCTTTATTTTTTGAAGTGACTAATGGAACTTTCCAATAAAAGTTATGTTAATATAGTTTTAGTGAAAATAATCGTTTTTCGTTGGATTTTCGCCCTATAAGAGACAGCATTTCGGAATATTTTTGGGTCTTTGAACTCTCAAATTAATCCTACCTCGGATCGTAGCCGGTAGCGACAAATTCTTAACGATCATGAAGCAGTATTCATATAATTGCAATTCTAAAAATTTGATCACAAAATTCGAGTATTAATGAAAATTGAAACTTCTGGAATGTGCCGTTTGTTGAAATCTTCGTCAATTTAAACTATTATTTTCTATAGCAACTCGGTAATCTTCGTGTAATAGGGAAGTCAATAATGCATTAAGGAGAGATGGACATAGAGATGTGCTGACATTGACCTTAGCAGCATAAGGTGAGCACCCGCGGCGGCCGGCGCGCGGATGTTTTCAGTCGCGAGTAGTCCGCGCCGCAACTTTGTCGTTCGGGCGACGCACAAGCGCACAGTTTCCGCGTCTACTGTACAAGTGCGTGATTTTAACGTAAAAAGTGATGGTGTTGAACTGTTGAAGTTATTCATTATACGCGACAAGATTGGATTGTCGACAAGTTTTGTTTCATGTGGATGCTGTGAAATATCAAAGTATGTATAAATATTAAGTTTTGTTTGTCGTTATTCAAACTTTAATGTAAGTGTTTTGTAAACGATTTAGGACTAAAACATTGATAATGTTTTGAATTTTACGTTACTTAAATACTTGTTGACCGAAATAATTTTTTTCCACTGATGCTTACGTAGCTCAACATATTTATTTCTTTATCGTAGAACGTAAAATTCGTCAAGCCTACTATAACGTACCTACCTACCTCGCTATGAATTGGTAGGTATACCACATACATACTATCTACAAAAGAGATTTTGTTTACATTATTCATAGATTTTATTATTCATTAATAATAATTATTCAACATTAAAAAATACCAACATTTTATTGGATAATTTATTGACCATACAATTTATTCGCGTTCCAAAGTTTCACTTTGTTCCGAATAAATATTTTAAAATTAAATTGACGGCGGCAATCATTTGAATGAATAAGGTGAATTTAAAGACAATTTGGTCATTTACAATAAGGTTGAAAGTTACATAAATGAATAAAACGAATACTCAGATACGCTTTCTTAGGCGAGGTTTAAATAATACTTAGGTGGATAACAAATTCAATAGCGACGATGCTCTAAGGTACCTGCGGTAAATAAGGGCCAGCGGCTATCAAGGACCATCAGAGAAATAACACACATTCAATAGTTTTATAGATTGGATCTCTCGCATACATAAAAAGGACCAATAGTATTGCTATCACAAGCGCGCGCGTTGCCGTGCACGCCGCCATTTCGTCAATAGCCCCAAGTAATTCACTGGGGACGGTCGTCGCCACAGTTTAAAAAAAAATAACGATGCAAGAACTTTCATTACAAAGAAAATAGCATATTTTTAAATAATTGAACAGCGAATTACTGTAAAGTGGACATTAGAGCTATCGAATCAAGGTAAGTTCGTTCATTTTGTTGATATTTGCCAACTATCAAATCAAGTTTTGTAAAAAGTGACGCCATTGCTATTAAGGGCCACCTAGAAGGAAGTGAATAAGGGCCGGCCCTTATTGGCCTGTCTAAATATATATTTTTTTGTTTGGTTTTCTTTTTATGTAGATAAATAACTTTATCTTTTTACTAACAATGATGTTATTGTGAGTTATATCTATTTGAAACATTTTTAAAAGCTTTTTAACATGCTATGTAAGTTTATATGTGCTTCCGATTTAAAACTTTGCATGCTTTCGACGAAAATACAATATTATAGTAAGAACGAGCTAATCTTATAATGGAGGCAGAAGGTAGTCAACGGGATTCCTTAGCGAATAACAATAGATTGGTTGACATTATTTTTGAAAAGGCATCCAGATAACAGCTAATACCAACTCCAAATTATGCGGTGGTTAAGCAAAATAAACCAAGACGGAAAGCTATTAACTACAAAAGCTAGCGGGTTACTAGAGACTTATTTATGGAAAATGAGAACAAAAAGAAAAGACAAAAGAGACGCCAAATTCCTAAAGGGGGCAAAAAGAACAAAGAAAATAAAAAAAAACAAGGGGAACCCTGATGATACGTGGTACTGCTACGCATGTCATACGGAAAGGATCCAAGATATGCGACAGTGTCAAGTGTGTCAGAAATGGTACCACGACCAATGTGTTGGCCTAACGAAAGACGATATCAATTTCGTTTGCCCCGAATGCAATTAAATGATAGCTTTAGTTTGCAGGCCAAAACCGAGGTTAAAATTAAGGATCTCATTTGATAATAGTTGATTACCTATGTTAACAATTAATAATAATAATACTGCGGATCCATTGACCATTGATATATGTTGATCTCATAATTCTATTTAGATTTTTCGTGCTTGTTACTATTTCATTATTTTAATAAAGGCCAGGGAATTTTCCGGGCAAAAAATAGCATTAATTTTTAAATTTTTGATAAAGCTATATTTTCGGTTAAGAGGTTTTTATCTAAAAATAGTATAAATTTGTTTATTTTACTTAAATAACATCTTTTTTTACAAAATAATTATTCCTTAAGTTTTATAAGGACCGATTATGTTTTTTTTATATGATTAATGGTAAACTATTAAATATTTTCTCTGAAAATATTAATTATGTTGAGTTATAGAGGAAAACCATTTATTTTATGTTTTATAAGCTTAGTTTCTTTTAATTTTGTCTCGGACCTTAATAGACTACCTGAGTTTATTAAGGTCCATAGTAAAGGATTTTTTAAAGTTCATTTTTGTTCACAAAATGATTAAAACCTAGCCATATAGGTATATTTTTTAGATCTCAAATAAATAATGTTCAATAATATTCCTGATTTTTATTTCAAAGTCACCTATTTTTTTCAATATTCTATTTTTAATTATGGTGGCTCTTATTTACCGCCAGTACCTTATATTGAATTTTCCCTAGAAATGTATGAAAACACTCATGCAAAGAACGAAATTGTTTCAAAACCATAATCACGACTCCATTACGGAAATTTCACGGATATTCCTGGAATGAATTGTTGTTTTGAGTCGCTTGATTGTTGTTTTCAAATTCTTTTGTAGTCGATGCGTGCGGTAATCAAAAAGTTGGGAGCGATTATGTCTGTGTTAATGTTGTGCTTCGAAATATTTTGATTAAATTGTGATTTTCAATTTGATAATTTGATAAAACAAAAAAAGATAAATAATGAAATCAATATTTGGAGACGGGGATTTCTTAGGTACAGACGCCAGCACATCAAGCTACCCGAAACTGTCAGATTTTCCAAATCAACTTTGAGCCTTATGCTTTAGCGCTAAAGTTGAAAATCTATTAAAGAAATCTGACAGATTGTAGTAGCTTGATGTGCTGGCGTCTGTACATAATCAGCCTATAATGTTCCCACTGCTGGGACACAGGCCTCCTCTCGGCGAGAGGGAGTGGGCCGTAATCCACCACGCGGGCCCAGTGCGGTTTAGTAGATGTCATATATCTTCGAATTTTTGGTTCTAGGACATGCCGATTTATTTTAGACGCACCTATGAATCTACCTAAATAGCTTTGTATTTTATTTACTTAGCTTTTATAATTTACTTTTGGGAGCCGTGGTCCACTGGACTCTCAATTTCCATTTACTATAAATAATATAGTTTTTATAAGCTTTTCCATATCTCATCATCTGCCTAACCTTTTCCGAACTATGTTGGGGTCGGCTTCCAGTCTAGCCGGATTTTACACGAAGCGATTGCCTATCTGACCTTCACAATCCAGTTACTGGGAAATACGATAACCCCTTGGTAAGACTGGTTGTCAGACTTTCGGGCTACTGACGACCCGTAACGACTGTAAAAGATCCACGAATGACAGCCGGGACCAACGGCTTAGCGTACTTTCCGAAGCACGGAGGGATCTTGGTATGTGAAGATGGTCACCCATCCACGGACCAACCGCGGCAAGCGTACCTTAACCTGATCGATTGACCCGTGCGGCTGTTATTACTTAGCCACAAGCCCCTCTTCCGTATCTACCAACATATTATAAAGCGAAGTCGCTTTTCGTGTGACCGCGTTGTTCTTCTGAACTACACAACGGATTTTGATGCTATTTTCAACAGTACTTAGAGAATTTACTTCGGAAGGTTTTTATGTGTAGGTATATTACATATATGTATGTGGTGTAATACTCTAATATTTAACTTAATTAAATATACAGTATGTTTGGTTTAACGAGGGATAAACTTTAAGGGAGTTTATAATGTACATACAATTTTTACAACGGGATCATCTCCGAATAAAGTCTGCCGTTCCCTACATTTTGTCCTGTTATGCGAACATAAAATGTATGGAGCCGGTCTCATAGTAAAAGTTGGTTCATTTTCATGAGTACGTTAAAGTATGTCCCTCGTTTAACCTAACTGTGTATGTAAAATTATTGCTATATGGGATATTACAGGTGTGGGTCGCAAGTAAGAAATATAATCTATTAGTTAACCCTTAAATGTATGATTTAGGTATTATATCGTATTGCAAAAAAATGCTATTGTATAGGTATTTATCTGTAAAATATATATATTTATATATATATTATAATTATATAATAATATTAATATTCATAGAGGAAATATTTTGTTTTGACAAAAAGAGGTGCGTTACGAAACTCACAGCCAACATATTCTTAAAAAAATTAAATGACGTACTTTGTTGCCATATGGCAACATTATGCATTTAAGGCATAATGCATTGCATTTTATGAATTTTATATAAGCATAGTTAAGTTGAGATATTTTATAGTTTTTATTTTTATTTTATGAGTATAATTACCTATACTTTAGTGAGGGTTTTTAGATAAATAAAATGAATCAAAGTTTAATGGTAATTGACTGCGCAGTGGTGTCCCGGTGGTATCCCGGGTAAAAATGATTTTCGATGTGATTTCGGCCTCATTTCGGCGTGTTTTTGGAGTGTGTCGGCGTATTTTCGGCCTATTTTCGGCGTATGTCGGCTTGTTTTCGGCCTGTTTTCGGTGTTTTGTTGTTTTTTCGGTGTTTTTCGGTGTTTCGGTGTTGTGCCTGTTTTCGACGTATTTTCGGCCCGTATTTTTTACCAGGGATCGGCCCCAACCTAAGTACGAGATGTGAGATGTGTTGACAGGCAGGCACTTTTCTTGTGTACTTATTTATTTTCATCACCACTGATGTCAAAACGGTGAAGCGATACTTCGTGAGGAAACCGAACTGTTCTAGAATCAAAAATTCGAAGACATGTGACTCTACCAACCCGCACTGGGCCCGCGTGGAGTCTTACGGTCCACTCACTCTTACAGAGAGGAGCCCTGTGTCCCAGCTCATCCACGAAAGTTAGGGGCTAATTATGTATGTTATGCAAATGGTAAATCTATTTTGCCTAAGCCACATTCAATCAATTTAGATCCCTTACTTACTAACTACAGTGTCTATTAAATTAAAGTAGTTAACTGAAGGCTCTCCCGCAGACAAGTGCGACTCGACGGTGCGACGCGATTCTGGTAGAACAATTTCCATAAAAACATTATTTATTATTTAAAACTGTTCTACTAGAGACGCGTTGCGCTGTGACGTCGCGCCTGTTTGCGGAAGCCTTAAATCTAACAATATTTTGTGGAATTGCGATCAAACGCGAAGTTACATACTCGTATAATTTCTATTCAGCTGAAAGAATATTCAAGTTACCTATAAACATTTGAATGTTGTTTACCTGGCAAAATTGCTTTTGCTTTATTTAATTAGAATAATTAGATCGACAGATGAACTGGTGTTCAGTTAATATAAATTACCTAATTAAAATCAAAGGTCTCTCGCAGGTGAGGAAGCTGTGTTATTTTAATTAGAGCACTGAAAACAGCATTTGTCTTAAAAGGGATCAAAGAAATAAATGATGCTAGAATTTTAATCACTAAAATGAAAACACGTAGTTGTAAGAACTGACCTTAATCAAAGAACTGGTTTTAACATTGGTGGGGTTTGGTGTTTTACATTAAAGCCGGAGGTATATTAAAAACGGGGGAAGCTATAGTAAATAGTGGGTAGGTAAATAACGGTTTTGAAGAAAGTAAATTAACTAAATGTCAGATAGATATGTAAAGTGGAATTCTGATTAATGGACGTTAAATGAATACTTACGCATTTTAACATACATAGGTAAAGTCTTTGAGTTAAAAGTTGAAGATTTCGTTAACAGTGAACAATAAAAGTTGTTGTTATAAATGATAAATGATTTATTTTCTGTAAGTAGGTTTGTACAAACACTTTTACATGTCAATAAATGTTAAATGATAAATGTTGCGTTGCGCACTTACAAAGGGGCGGAAGTGAAATTAAATAGTACATTCTTAATTAGAAATTCATTGCACTTCTCTGGCTTCAAAATAAAATAAAGGTGTAAAAACATTTAGAACTAAAAATATCCGAAAACGCCTAATAATACAGAACTTAACCCATATTTGAGTCGAGATCCTAAAATTTTCGATTGTATTCTGCAATCTCTCGATTCTAAACCTTTTAGTGTCAACAAAGTACCAAACTCCTATTTCTGAAAATCAAATCGACTTAAGTCGACAAAGTGACTCCTTTTATGTATGGACAACGATAATCTAACATATCCACTACATCATAGGTGAAGTGCGAAAATGATCGAGCCTGCTTCGTTGAGCTGAAGATGCACCCCTCTGAAAATAAACTTGCCGGTGCCCATGATAACGGTCCTACTTAGCCATTCTCTTGAGGACTCGATTAAAGACGAAGTTCCAGTCATGACTTAATAGCCTAGGTCAGTGTTTCTCAAACTGGGAAACATGAACCTGTAGTAGTTAGGGCAATGAAATGGCATGGAACTTAAATAATAATAATAATAATAATATTTATTTGCAAGAAATACATTTTTACAAGGAAGATCTTATAGCCTAAAAGTCACTGTATTCGGCCTGCAAGCAAGCGTGCAAATTATTGAATTTTATTTCGTTATCATAGAATATGTCATTGATACATTTTTACAAAAATATGTCATTATTACATTATAATATTACCAAATTTAAGTCATTATACTATTAGAGATTTACATTATAGTCCTTACAATCTATCAATATTAAAATAATTAGGGAAACATTCAATATTATTATTGTTCTTTATGTTGCATAAATTCCTTAATGCTGTAGAAACAGTAACCTTGGAGCCACTCTGTTAATTTCTTTTTGAATGAATTACCCTGTATCAATTTTAAGTGGTTCGGTATTTTATTATAAATTAAAAGACACATATTAAATATTTTTTTTTAATAAATTTCCTTGTGACAGGGTGGTTGGTATAGTGGGTTGAGAATAATAATAATAATAATAATAAATTTATTTCTGCAATAATAAATTTATTTCTGCAAACTTCGCCCTGAGAAACTTAGCCCTTTTTTGTCTCGGCATAACCTCACTTATAATAATCATTCATTTATTTCAGACATAAATCTAGTCCATAGTTTTACACTCGTACATTTAAATTATAAACTATTTTCAATTCAGATCAGACAAAAACCCAAAATAAAATAATGATCAATTAAATTACATAATTATTCAACAAACTTATAAAAAAAACTATGACTGAAATTGTAAAAAAAATATAAAAATGTCAGAATCGTATAAAAAAATAAATAAAATGAAAAATTGTAAAATTTTATAAAAATGTCAAAATATTAAAAATAAAAAATAACGGGCGAAATGTGTGTGTATAACTCTGGCCAACGCTTCGAGGAATACCCTTCTGTTAAATAGAGAATCTGCCGCCTTATCTCTACACCAACCACGGTTGACTGGTAGAGAATATCTAGGGCATTAAATCCACCTTTGTACAGACGCCAGCACATCAACCTACCCGAAACTGGCAAATTTTCCCAATCAACTTTGAACCTACTCACTTTGCTTTACCGATAAAGTTGAAAATCTATAAGAAATTTGACAGATTGTAGTAGCTTAATATGCTGGCGTCTGTACCTTATTATAGTCCACTTTTGTATTTATTATAAGTTTCAATAAATTGTTAGTTTGTTTGATCTCTGGAACTATCAATCGGAATAAAATAACATATTTTTGCGTTGATAGCCCAACTTTTGAGGAAGGCTATAGGCTAATTAACATCACCCTATGACCCTTAGGTGCCAAGCAAAAAGAAAAAATCTGGTAGAACGCTACGCGAAAACGATAAGTAATAGCGCGGGCAGGTGATCGATGCAACGGGGTGGGTCGGGGGAACAAGAAATTTCACGCGGACGAACTCACAGGCAGAAGCTAGTAAATAATACAACTATGAAGTTTATGTTGTGTTATTTTTTACTTTTATTAGTCAGGCGTAAGTACAGTACCCCATACCGGTGGTAACATTTTGACCTTGAGCTGCAGGGTAATTGCGTAACACACTATCAGTAGCAATGGGTTTCATTTTGACAGTTCAACAATATTAATTGCGTTATTTACGTTGCTGAGCAGACACATTTTTCCAACATATGGAGCAATGGATTAGCAATATGCTTCAAAATGATTCAAATTGAGAGTAATAATGGGTTACGCAATCAGGGTGCTAGTTTGTTTTCACTGACGTGTGGCCTACTGTACCACAATATGACACATTGAATTGATTATGTTTTGACGGATGCTCCTATGTATATTTTAATTTAGTTACTCAGGGGCTTATTTATAATTATACTAGCGAACCGCCCCGGCTTCGCACGGGTGCAATGGTGAAACACTGATAATTTTAGAGCCATTATTTCTCGTAAAAAGTATAGGATAAAAAATGGTTATTGTGGGTTATCCCTAAGAGATAGACATATACCATCGCGGACTTTTTTGTAGACCTTTTTAAGTTGTACAATAATGTAGTACATTATTTTGATCTATCTCGACGGGTTCAGTCAGCGTTTACAATGAAAGCGCAAAAAAATGTGTTTATTTACGACATCACATTAGAAACCTCTAAAATTATCAATGTTTCTCTACTATATTATGCATGTATTATAAATATAAACCTTCCTCTTGAATCACTCTATCTATTAAAACCGCATCAAAATCCGTTGCGTAGTTTTAAAGATCTAAGCATATATAGGGACAGACAGACAGGGAAGCGACTTTGTTTTATACTATGTAGTGATTTTGGAATTAGTGTCGTTCAATCGTCAAAAAGGAGACGGGGATTTCTGGGCCTGATTGTAATAAGTTGAGGTATGCCTTAAAAAAAACGATATATTTTTCTATTTCAAAATGTGAAAAATCAACTCAATTTACAATCTGGAAAGTGAGAAATCCAATAATTAAGTTAGGGTTACGAAGTAATTGGAATATCGATTCAATTATAATCGATTAACGTTACAGAGTTCATACTGTTTACGAAAACGCTTTCACCAGATAATTAATTCAATTAAATCTGTCAGAATTAAAGTATTAAGAGTTTAAACTAATTAAATATGTAGATATTTAATATAATTAAGATAAATCAATTCGCGTTTACTAATCGATTATTTTATTTTTAACCTGTGCTAACTCTGACTTGACATGCATGACATGACATCGACACTCGTTCGTATCGTCTAGTGCGTGTGCGTTTTGAGTGTGTTTCCTCCCATACTTTTATTGATTTTTATTCGACCCCCTGCTTTCCTACGGACTTCTGATCTTTCTTCTTGTACTACCCTTGCCTTGCTACCATACTGGACACGGAGAACACCGCTTAAATGTTGAACTTGGACTTGTTGATGTATAACATCTTTCCTCTCGCTTTCCTGCAATCTGTGGTAGTAATTTCGTGAAAAGAAACGAAAGTGTGTAACAGGAAGTTGCAGATGCGCGCGCTATTTGATTTGACCAATAAGCGCCCGTGATATAAAATTTTAAATCTCCTAGTGTTGATTAAATAAAATACAATTTTTATTAAAAATAATTATTCTTCGCTATGAAAAATCATTTCAAATAATACCTGAATCATTTTTTTCAGGATATAGTGTTAATGTTGCTTATTACCAAGGTGAGATGTCAGATGTTACACATCATATATGCGACTACTATAAGGCTCGCTCGTTTTTTTATTTTGGATTCTACGAACGACCTACCGATTGGATATTGATTGACATCATGGATCGTTGTGTAAATTGTGGCTCCTCCTTCGGAACTCGGGTAAAAAATGACAATCCCACTTCAAAAATCGGCTGTTAAATACAGATTGTTACGTAACCTCACTTTTACTAAATCTCTTTTATCTCGGCTCTCAGATTGCCAAAATCTGCAAAATTTTCAGTGATTGTTTGTTAATATAGTAGCTATCAATTGACACCAATTTCATATTTTTACATCCAGGCCCAAAATTGTATGAAAGCGTATCCGTCTCCTTTATGGTTAAACAGTCGCTTTTTTATTTTGGGAAACATAAGGTTTTGTCAAATTGAAATCCAGCGCGTGGGGATTTAAGATTGAGAAACCCTGGCCTGGATATTGCTCACGCGGGGTACACCCCATACACCTACAAATTACGTTTTGTCGTAGTAACACGTGCTCCTAAGCTGCTCTATATATTTTCGAGTCCCAATTGCGGTATAAATTACCTTCCGTAAGCTTCGAACGTTCATTTGTCGTACGTGTGGCACGTGGCACACTTTGTGAATACTACTCACAATTCTTCATTCATTTTCCGCCACGCGCCGTTGAAAGTGGTATTTTCTTGTTTCTTCCTTATTTTCTACATAATTAAATATAAGACCACTGCGTGCCATTATAAGCTAGTGGTATAACTAACTTAATTGATTTTGAGCTGTACTTGGACTTCAAATATAGTTATAGAATTCGGTCAAAATTAATTCTAAAGTTTTAAGTCAACATAGACGAAGCGTTCGAGTAAACTAGGAAGGTCGTGTGTGATACCCTATCTATAGTGTACTTACATACAAATCCAATGCCCTCAATACGTTATTATTTTAATAGCAATAACTTCGGTGAGTTGAGCGTCAGTAATTGGAACGAACTATAATTATGTATGATTGTTTACCAAAAGCGTTGTATTAATTTTCATGAAAACTCGTTAAATTACAAGCACTTTACAATACTGTAAATAGTTAGGTGGTGCGAACATCACGTAATACATATTTGTAGGTATAATAATTGCAATGAATTGTGTAGTTTTTTTTTTCTTTTACATGTTTGAGCTGTGTGAAATTTTCAGCGTCAGTTGATCACTTTACTTATATTCAGCAGTTTTCACGGGCCGTAAACCAAGTCAGGTATTTCATTACGACTGGCATTGTATTGTTTTAAATGAAAACGCCAATCGTACAATCAATAATCATTCCGCTGATCAGATTTTCATATCGCTTTGAAACAATTTCGCACACTGTACCTTCGCGTTGCATATATGTCCCATCGATCTATATTCATTTATTCGTTCTTTGGTACGGTCGGAGGGCTGACAGACCGAACATACTGAATTCATTTTATAATGCTATCAACTGTTATAACATTGCTGACAACATTGTTTTACGATCGACTTGTAGTGAGAATACATGATTCTGGATAATGCCACCATTTTATAAGCGACGCATTTCACAGTCCCAGTCCACAGGTATGAACGTTATTCCGCAGTCGGAAGTTTGTAGAGGAACTAACAATACACGAGAGTTTCACACGCTGCGTCACTGTAACCTATTTGAAACGGTTGATTGTCGCGATTTGCGCTGCACGTAGATAAACACCTGTGATGAAAATCTTATAATAGATATTTTACGAGACAGTATGGAATAAATTCAATTATACAATATTTTATCAGCATCTGAGAAATGTATTTTGTGGAACTGAGAGGGCTAAGACATTTTGAAATAGCTCTTTAGTTAGATGTAAACAATCTAAATATGCTGCATACAGCATCGTTCAAAAAACTAGAAACAAAAGTCTAAATCAAAATCAAAGTTTTATTTATTACACATAGGTGTTATAAATAAATAAAATAAGTAGGTAGAGAGATCTCAATGTTTTGTCGTTAACGGCATACAAATATCGAGTAGGTAGACTGCGGAAATTACAATTTAGTAACAAAATTTCTCTCACTAACAAAATGGATAGGACTGTTTGGGAGCAGACAGGTGTCGTAAAACACGACACCTTACTACGACTACTACCCGTAAAAACTGTATAAAAAGGCTATCAAGTTATTTGTGGCCGCGTGTCCACTGACGTCTGAGTCTTATGGACGCAGGTTAAGAATAGAACACCGGACACCCCTTACTTCGGAATGTGCTGTACAATAATGAATGACAAAATAAGTCTGACATTTTTCATTGTTTTGCTTTCATTCATTATCTCAGCGGATGTTAAGTGATGTGATGACTCAATGATGCTTCTAGGGATACATACCCTCTGCCTAAAAGTAACATGTTAGATACATGGGGACATTGGGCGTAGCCTCGGGCGCATCTAGTAGCCCATAAATCCATGTTTCTAACAGACTAAGACCGCGTATACCGCATTTGGCATGCAAGTAGTTAACCCGATGTGGGAATTGGATCCGTGACCACACAGAAGGCGGATGCTTCCTTTCTGCCAAATACGCCATTACCCTGATTTGACAAATATAAAGTGAGCGGGAAATACGTCGCTGATTCATTCGAAATCGATCCAAATCAGCAGGCTAATTGCGTAACACACTATCAGTAGCAATGGGTTTCATTTTGACAGTTCAACAACATTCATTGCGTTATTTACGTTGTTGAGGAGACACATTTTTCGAACATAATTATGGAGCAATGGATTAGCAATATGCTTCAAAATGATTCAAATTGAGAGTAATAGTGCGTTACGTAATTAGGATGCGGGGAATGCGAGATTGGTTTCAAGTAAACAAAGTATAATATTTTTATGGGCCAGAATAAGTGTGCGATGTCACGTACCCTACACGTGGCTTCGCACACTTAATCTTGCAATCACTTTATGAGCACAACTAGGAGCAATTCGCAGTCAACAATGTGTTTATACAATACATTATTCAGGTGAAACTGCCTCGTAGGTCTCCTGGTCGCAAATGCGAGTGCTGAGCGTGGGGTTCTGGGTTCGTTTTCCGGACCGGGAAGTGTTATTGGGTTTTTCATAGCGTAGCCCAGAGTTTGGAAGTTGGTGATGTGAACCCCCCGTGCCTCTGATATTAGGTACGTAAAGCCTTTGGGCCTGCGCCTGATCTCTTCCCGGTTCCCGGTTGTCCCATCGGACTGTGAGACTAAAGAAAGAGAGAGAGTGCACTCTTGCGCTCACACTTGCGCGCTATAATATATCCTGCGTATTTGGCTAATCTCAGTTGAGATTGGCCACCGTGATCGAAATTCGGTCGTGAGGATTATTGATAAGAAAAGTAGGAGAATATTTTGTAAGGACTAAGAAACGAGAGCAAAGATAGGGGTTCCATAAACACTGTTATACAATCAGCAAAACAATTACATTAATTGGATCGAAGTCTACGAAGTCTATTAAAGAGCACAAGTGTCGGTACAAGATAGAGATTCCATTTTAAACACCAATTGATTTTATTTATTTCGCTCGTAAACTGTATTATGGCCGTTTGTTGGGATTATAGTCATCGCCTTTAATAGCCGTGTTTTAAAACAATGTATTGGTAGACTATTGTTTTTATCCGTTTTTTATTCACTGTTGTATATAACTCATTAATTATTATCTACACATAAAGGTAATCTTTATTAAAATTGTTATATTTGTAGGAGTTATTCATACGGCTTCATACTTTACAGATTTTTTATCTGACGAAGCGAAGCGCGCTTTACTTGTGATAACCAAGTGTACACACTCTGTGAATGTGTGTGTAAGCGTAGGGGCTCTCGGTATGTGTGTGTGTGTTATGTGTCTTTACGCACACATTTACAGCGAGTTTGCACACTTGGTTACCACAAGTAAAGCGTGCTTCTGTGCGTGAGATAAAATACTGTCCACGATATAGTACGAAGAACGGAAGGATATCGGCCAACCAGCCGTTTAGAGATAGATAAAATGTAAATAAATTTAGTTTTCACATAAATCAAGTTTATATCAGAATGATTGGTACTATTGAAAAAATCATAAAAATGTTTTAAGTTGTAGCGCAAACTGAACTTTATGTATTAGCATTGTTTGTCTAAAAACACTAGTTTTTTTACATGTTTGGAAACAATATCGCGAACTTAGATTAGGTAAGTACCTAAATATACGTATCCTTGAGGTGATGTAGGCTCAACTCAATTATATATTCATATTCTTTTTAATGCGAAACGCTACACAAACTACATATTATATTAGCGCAGAAGACTTCATTAGGTTTTGACCAAAGCAAAAAAGATTGTAATTAGCAAAAAAATTCCGAGGTACCATGTACATAACATGCAAGGTCATTAAACTTCATCAAAGTTAAATTAACGAAGAGGACAACAGTATGGATGTGGTCTGGGTAATGACACGCACATAAAAAGTCTTCACTGAAGACCTGCCAGAAGTAAGCCAAGACCAAATCGAGGTGGCTCTTAAACAGCTTAAAAATGGAAAATCCCCTGGTGAAGAAGGGATTACGACCAAGCTCATGAAAGCGGGAGGAAGTGCTGTGCTGAAAGAGCTTCGGGAGCTCTTCAACTCTGTCCTGTTCTCTCGGAAAATCCCAGAAGAGTGGCGAAGGAGCGTGGTCGTTCTTTTCTTTAAGATGGATGATAAAACCTCTCTAAAGAACTACAGACAGTCTGCAGTTTTCGCGCTAGACGATTAATGACGACGCTTGAAAACAACTTATATACGTATATAAGTTGTTTTCAAGAGTCGTCACGAATCTACTCTTTAATAGATTTTCAACTTTATCGCTAAAGCATTAGGTTCAAAGTTGATTGAGAAAACTTGACAGTTTCGGGTAGCTTGATGTGCTGGCGTCTGTACCTTGCAATGTTACTAGTAGTTATAAATCGTCAATGTCAATACTGTCTTTTCACTGCGCTTTTCACGATATAGTTTTCACAGAAAAGACTGTAAGTTTGCGTTTAGTTATTGTGTTGTTTGTTAGATCTAATTAATTTTCTTAGAATATTTTGTCTTGTCTGTTCTAGTCAGCGTATTAGTTTTGAAGACAGATCGAAACATCTTTTCTTCTATGTTTTTGTTATATCTAATATCTTTTTCTGTTCGACGGTTCGACGGGCATAACCGGACCGACCCGACCGGTAAAAGGTACTAAACGATGATTTATTTTGTATGAGTTATTTTTAATTAATTTGGGATCCAGTTTTAGTATTTAAGCTTTTGCGGAGATTAAAAAACTTCATACCTAATTGCACTCAATGACGTTACACAAAAACACGAGATGTATTTTTTTTTGATGTTTTATGTTCAAATTACTTATTTTTTTATTGTTTTGGTTCCGAACTAAAACGATAATTTTTGACGCTTTGATAATAATAATCTTGAGGTTTTCCTTAACCTTTATTAGTTACCAGAAAATGTAGTACGTGAATAGCGCGTGTATTTTTTTTTTTTAAGTTCTTCACTATGTTGTTTTTTTGTATGAGTAACCAGTTCGCAGTAGCATTGCGAACAATATTCGTAATTCACGCGGGGACGCAAGCTGGGTACAGTGGGTACCAAATTGGGGCTTGTTCCGAGTTAGGCCCCCAGAGGGGAGGGGGCATTTATACATGACTAAACTCGTACCTTATTACAAAATACATACCTCACAGCCACTTTTGTATCATCAATCCCAAGAACAGGAGATTAAGTTTGAAAACTGTCAAGGAGGTTGGTGATGTTCTCGATTGAAATAGACGGAATTCTTAGAAATCGTCTTCCTGATAACCCTTTGATACTTTGATCTAAAAATTAAAGCTTGTCTCAAGTATACATCTTCATTGTCTTGTTTCTAATATATACTTACTTAAGTAAGTTTTGATACTAACAGTCAAGCTAAAGAGTTTGTTTGTTTGAACGCGCTAATCTCTGAAGCTACCAGACGGATTTGAAAAAATATTTTTCCATATAATAGCCCAACTCTTGAGGAAGGTTGAGCACGAGGCTTTTGGCTACGTTGTATATTTTATGCATTTTTTATTTATATTTAAATTATTTTGTTTTTTATTTGTAACGTGAGTTTTGTTTGTGCAGAATAAACGTTTTCTCTTTCTTTCTTTCTTTCTTTCTATTGACAAGCTACGACCCTTCAGCGCTAAGAAAAAAGAAAAAAAAACTCAAAAAGAACGCTAAGCGACCCAGACGCTTGCTACGCCTGGACAGGAAAGGCCTGCGCCTGGACGGGGACCATCACGGGACACTGCTCACCAAACAAACCCTTCCACACAATAGGCATAACGGACAGTCCCCTTTGCACGGCTTGCATGGAGGCTGATGAACCCGTTGCGCATGTGCTCTTTGAAAGCACAGGCGTCACCCAGATTAGGTCAGAAACCCTCGGAACACCCAGATCTTACACAGATGTTCTCTTTTGACGAGGAGACTTAATCAGCTTCTGGAGGCACCGCCTCAGAAACCGACGGCCGTCATGGCTCACGCACAATGGTCCACTTGAAGGACTAAGTGCGGAAACCAAACCCGTAACATAAAACATAGGTACGAACGCTAAGCGAAAGTGAAGTAATAGCGCGGGCAGGCGATGCGATGCGACGGGGTGAGGCGGGGGAACAAGAAATTTCATGCGGACGAAGTCGCCGGCAGAAGCTAGTGCTTTATAAAGTCTTAAGGGTTAGTAAACTTCCCACGAGTCTAAAATAATTCACGTTAACACGGTCAAGTAGGAACTTTACCACTTGTAAGTTTTCTCACTTACGTAGGTATTAAGTGCCTCCTACTCCTTTATGAATAAGTAGGGCTACTTTAGAATTCATGCCTGAAATAGTAGTTAGTGAAACTGTATTTTACAGGAGCGTCGTTGATTTCGTAATATTACCTATTAGCTTCTGCCCGCGTGATATTTATTGTTCCCTCCCCTTTTCCCCATTGTTCCTTACCCGCCCGCGCCATTATTTAGTTTTCGTTCAGCATTCGTTCTGACTTTTTTTTAATTTAGTTCTGCTCCAAAGGGTTTTAGCGTAATCTTATAGCCTATAGCCTTCCTCAAAAATTGGGCAATCAAATACAAAAGTAGTTTTTCGAATCCGACGGCTAGTTTCAGAGATTAGCACATTCAAACACACAAACTCTTTAGCTTTATTGTTAGTATGGAAATAGATAACATTTCCTGCTGATAGTTCCCGTTATTTGTAACATATAGTGGGATTAAATTCAATCTAGCTTCTGTGGTTTCCCAGTTTGATAATTGCAATCAGTATTGGCCAAACACAGGCAGGTACGGAATTTAAATGACTCACAAATCAGACAACATCAGCGACTGTTATGGATACTAAATTCAAATATTCACTTGTTTTTTAAATCTCTCACGTACACAGAGTGACTTGTCATTTGACGTATTCCTTCCAAGGGGAAGTACTTAATTTTTGCAAATGGGTCACACTATCACGTCCCGAAAGGAATACGAGTCACCCTTTCTATGCACCTATTTATTTTGAAGCCAATAAGAAACAAGTAATTAGATAAATCTAGGGAAAACCCGAGGCTTTATTATAACTTATTTAATTTAATACAGAGGCCTCGCATATTAATGTGGATTGTAAGCCTGTTATTTACAAGTCGGCCGAGATTATAACAGGGCAACGGAATTCGCTCTTCATTTAGGTTTGCTTTTCGTTATCTGTCAAAAGGTGTTTTGAAGCGTTGTTGTTAGGCGGGGTAATTGCGTAACACACTATCAGTAGCAATGACTTTCATTTTGACAGTTCAACAGCAATCATTGCGTCATAAATTACCAACTTTAATTCGTCAGAGTTCGTCACTAACTGCCGCCATAAGTGAAATATCGTGAATACGTGCATCTACGTGAATCCACAAAAGTTTTTAACTCTCAAACAATACAATACAATACAATACTTGAGGCCCTTGCACGAACGCGTGACGTACGTAGGTATACGTAACGTAAATTCGAACGAATTTTTAAATCTAAATAGCTATGGCAAGATGGTTATTTTTATTGCAACAAGCACAGTTAGTAGGTATCTCCCATAGTTATGAATAATATGAAACAACGATTTTCAACTCTCGGCAGTGCGTTGGTAATCTAGTGTGCGAACAAAAATCGTCGCGGTAAAAACGCACCCGTGCGAACCTGGGCTTATTCATAAACGTCGTTTTAAGTTAAGTAGAGATTAGCGACTGTTTAGCTGACATACATTTTTGACGTTTGAACGTCACTTTAATAATGGCTTTTAAATAAACCCCCTAATGCTTAAGTTTCGACTTTTACTTAGATTCGTATGTCAACTTTGTAATATTAACCTTAAGAGAGTAGTTTCGTTTAAAATTATTAAACCTTTTGCTAGTTATTAGAACAATATTTGATTACTTAGGTACTAAAGTCGAGCCTTGGCAGCATCTTTTCTGACCAGTATCTTAGGAATCGAACAAGGATTTTTTGGGATGCATGAAGAAGCCTCCTCGTGTAGAGAAGTTTGTTCCGCCAGTTACTCAACTGCCCAATTCTTCGCTTGAGGTGGTAGGGCTAACGCCCGCCTGGTTTGCGACCACCCTCCCACCGAAATCCGGCGTCAAGCAGCCTGTATTTCTGTCACACAGATACAAAGCTCAAGCCTTGGCACCATCTTTTCTGACAAGTGTCTTATGAATCAAAATAAAAAGAAATTCTGATACTAATAATGATAAATTCTGATAATTTATTCAAGGATGCATATCAGCAACAACTATTCATCTATATTCATTGTATTGCAATCTGAAATCCGCTTGGCAACCATCGTCATTATGGTAATAGCTTCTTCCTACTGAAATGATTATTGCAAATTATTGAGTCATGGTGGACTTCAGATAAATATCTATACTAAATCATATATTTCCATTATGCATATAAAAACATTCGAATGATTATTAATAGTTAGAAAGGAACAACTTTAAACTTAGATAACTGTCATAAAAAAAAAATATATAAAAGTCTGTTTTGAAATAATAACTTTATTTATTCAAGTTTACGTGGTTTAGGTTTCTAGGCTGTAAGCTTGCGTAACTCACTAATAATAAAGAGTAACTCATTTATAAATCACTGCGCACGCTTTCAGTTTGTAATAGGGGGCGAGTCTATTACCGGGCACAACTCCAGACTCCGGGCTGTTACTGAGAAATTCCAGATGGAAAACCCAATAACACTTTGTCTAACCTAGGAATCAATTCCAGGACCTCATGCTCAGCGGAAGCCCTTGCGATCACTAGACCTTGCATACTTTGTGAAACTCTTGTGTTCTTCTGCTCGACAACGCAAATAACGCGATGAATATTGTTAAATTGTCATAATAGGGCAATCTCCATTATGAAAATTTAACAACATTCATTGTGATTGTGACTGTTACGTAATTGTGCTGGAGGACTTTAGATCGTCAGTTACAATACAATAGGTTTTGCAAAACACCTAACTATTTGTTCAGATTGAAATAATTCATGATCGAATGATACAATAACGGCCAACGGGTGTAAAAAAAAAACGCTTAACGAAACCGAGAGTCATTTGTAATCCACGTCATTATAATCATTTTTTTGTTCTTGACCATACCTGATAGCCTGCTGGTTACGGAGACATTGAAGGTCACAGTTCCAACTTTTACTGACGTTTTTTTACGAAAACATTTTTTTAATGTTTTAACACAACTTTAAATACGACCCATCTACCATTGCATGCATCCATAAGCACAATGTTTTGCGTGTGTTACATTGCGCACTACCGCAAACAACAAATCACACTAAAACTAAAAGTCCTTTCCCAGGAATTATTTTTGTGCAATGTTACTTAGTTTGATGTACAAATGCGTAGTTGACGGCTATGTGATTGGTCACACCCTGTGGTTACAGTCTGTAGATATTCATATCGATGGTGCGATACGTTATCATAAAATTACTCTCACTTCGTTCTTTTTATTATACAGATTACTATCTACCTACGCATTAGCATGAAGATCTGGAAAAGCTGTAAAAGCTGGAGATTAAGACATTATTCTAAGATGTTTTTTGATTTCCAGAAAGCGAACCTGACCTACTTAGTAAAAGATAAATTGATGTCGCGATGTGAATAATCGTCATCTCCTTAAAATATTGTAAAAGATAAGATGTCTGACACTGCGGAGAAAAACTGCAGGAATGTTAAATGTTTCACGTAAATATTATGAATTTATATAAATGAGCTTTCTCTCCCAGCGGTGATCGCTGGTCATTAACTTTTTTCTTTTGTGCCCTTAATTTTGATGGCTTCCCTTATACTGCTTTGTGTTGATTAACTTTTTGATTCTGCTTTGACATTATACAGGATGGATAGGGGATCAATCAGATTCAGTACTCATCCCCTACGTTGAAATTATTCGTCGCTAATATATTGAAAAAAAAAAAAAGATAAAGTAATCTGTTGGTCATTTTGACCCGTATACGTAGGTATTTAATATATTTATATATACTTTATTGCCAGCCAGAAAATACATAACAAAAAATATACCTAACATTACAAAACATACAATGTTCAGCTTTATCGCTTTCTGGTGGTATTGCACTATTCTATAAAACAGCAGATTTATTATTATTATTTTTTTGAAAACCCAACAATATTTTCGGGGGTTTTAGAATCATGTGCTGAATTCATGGTTATACATGGTTTGCGCGTCGATGTCCGTGCCACCCTGTATTTTGTATAGTAATCGATCAAACTTCTTTAATTTTCTTGGCAGCTTGTTGCATGGCGGAAGCTATCAGTTGTCAGAGGGAATCAAAGGAGGGAATAGAAAGATTGTAGACGTATTAAAATGTCATAAATCATTGTTTATTGTAACGTGATCTGTTAACCACAATCTGTCGCCTAGAGTTAGTAAGATCGATATCTTTTATTTAAGAGTACTTTGATCCTTGATACTTTTAGAGGTCAATAATCTAAATCTGATTTCTAAAATTAAACAGAATACGAATTCTTATTAATATCTATCATTACGAGATATTGAATGGTGTTTTAGAAACGTGACAACTATGTGCATAATTAATGTGGATGACGGCAGATTTGAGCCAGATCTACATAAATACGGAAACTCGTAATTATTATTACCATTTTTTTTGTTTACAAAGGAGACAATCTGCATTTATCATAATTAGATGGTTATGTATCGCGGAAAATAACTTGTCAATACGCCTAGCACTAGCACTAACATTTTAATCTACGTGTCCTTGTCGTTACGTGTTTTTAGAAAATTATCTTTCGCATAACCCGACGCATTTCATAAAATATTATGTTCGTGTCACCACGCCACAAACATTAACCCTGATTTTGATACTTTACTTCCAAAAAATCTCTATGATAAAGTCGATGTCGGCAATATAAAGTTGACTATGACAATATATGTAACATTTTTAGATATTCGTCATATATGACTATGTTGTTGGTGTCATAAATAAGCCTATAATATTCCCACTACTGGGACACAGGCCTTCTCTCTGTAAGAAGAAGTGGGCCGTAATCCACCAGACATACCAGTTTTCTTACGATGTTTTCCTTCACCGTTTTGAATGCAGTAGTGATGAAATAATTTACACAAAGTAAAGCGTCTGTCTGGGTTCGAACCTACGACCTGCAACTCGTAAGTCGCGGTCGTTATCACTGGGCTACCAATGTTGAAGTCATCAGCCTATAGCATTCCACTGCTGAACATAGGCCTCTCCTATTGCACGCCATTCAGCTCTATTCTCAGCAAATCTCATCCAGCTGCTGCCAGCCACTCTCCACGAAGATTGCCATTAAATAATAGATTAAAAAATTGCTAATAACTCTTTCATGGGCACTTTATCAGTACATATTGTTTAAATTGAGATAACAGTTGATTAAAATTCAAGTCCACATAATAATAATAATCAACACGAAGCTTTATTGACATTTCTACATGCTGGAAATGTCAACGACAACACTCTGATTCCGGCAATTGTAGTTCATGCGTGTACATACATAATGCATGAATAAATCAGTCGATACGAATGCATTATACTCGTAGTAATATGCATGAACAGTATGTCGATTCTGTAAAATTCTCACCGTACAAACTTGCGTGGTGTGAGCTGTTAGTGTCATCCCACTGATTCTAGGGATTCACTAAGCAAACATTTACAATCATAATCGAGATTTGAAAAAAAAAAAAATATGCTAATTCTATTGATCATTTTATATAATTTCAAAACTAGTATTTAAGTTGTCAAAACATTACTATTTTGTGGGTGCTTAAAATAAAGTAACAAAACAGAAACTTAGACAGAATATCAATTTTTCTTTTATTTTCCTTTTAAAAACCGACAAAATAGTAATGTTTTGTCTATTACAATACTAGCTTTGAAATTATATAAAATGATCAAGAGAACTAGCATACAAAATATTATTCAAATCACGTTTGTGATTGTAAATGTATGCTTGGTCAATCAATAGTATCAGGTGGGATGACACTGACAGCTCACTTCACGGTGACTTCACCTATGTTTTCACGGTGAGATGGTTACAGAATCGCACTGCTGTTACATTACAAGTTAGATCGAATCACAATCTGATGTGAAACCTTTTCCACTACGTTAGAATTGGCTCCAGGTTTGAAGAAATGCGGTTTTTACACGGAGCGAGTGCAATTTGATTAGTAACCAAATTACTGCGAGATTTATAGATGTCCCGTTGGACGCCGGTTGCCGGACTTTCAGGATTCTCGCACCGATTTCCGCAGTTTCAAACTGTCCAGGACGATTTATCAGATTAGTTTTATTCAAACTAAGTCGGGGTTGGTTTCCAGTTGAAGGGTTACAAGTTTTTTAACAAGCTGTGAATGACCGGATTTTACGCTGTGTACCTACATACAAGCATTCCCTATTAACAGTGCGAACAGTGCACGTCGTTGTAGCGTACGTTGGTTTCATTTGTAGTCTTTTAGATTTAGGTTTACTAGACACTTTTTTTGTTTTTTTTTTTCGTCTCTAATTTTCATATGTCCATGTCATACATTCCTGTTATTTGCATGGTTACCGAATTGCCGATTTGTAGATATTAATTAATTTTAATTTTAAATTACACTTGTTTGTTTTACATATGTACTCGTACGTAAATATGTAAAACAAAGTTGGGTTAATTACACCATTTATAACTCAAGAAAATCTGGACCGATGTTTATGATTTTTGTTTTGTTGGATTTGTCTCCGCCCCAAATAGCAGAATAAATATTAAAAGATGGGAAATATTCACGAAAAAAAAAATCATGAAGATAAATCATTTTCTCTTACATTTTGTATTTATTTATTCCGAGGCGGTACGAAGTTGGCCGAGTCAGCTAGTTCTAAGTAAATGAATAAAAGGTCCTTGAGAATAAGTTAATACATTAAATTGTACCTAATATCGCTCCTACATTTATTATAGCTCTCGCAAGACACATTCATGTTTATTACCTAATTTCCTCACGCGTGGTTTTCGAGATTGTGAAACTTAATTGAGCAATCCCGAAACTAAACACTGCCTGTGAAAAATGCTGAAGACAGCCAAAGAGTTAAAAATATAGGGTGACTGGTAATTAGTGACCGATACTTAAACACATGATTCTACTCATGACAACAAACAATTTTTACTATCGGACCAAATCCGAAATCGCGAAAAAAAAATCAGCTGTTCCAAACATTTATGTTCGTACGAGTCGTCAAAATGTAGGGAACAGCTGATTTTTTTTTCGCGATTCCGGATTTGGTCCGATAGTAAAAGTTGTTTGTTGTCATGAGTAGAATCATGTGTTTAAGTATCGGTCACTAATTACCGGTCACCCTATACAACGTGTAACGTTAAATGCGCAAAACCTCAGACACCTTAACTGATTTATAATTTAATTGACCTATTTCAGAGAGAAAATAAGTAATTAAAAAAATTGTAAATGTTTTATGAGCTGTTTTAGTTTTACTGGTCATTCTGATCGTTTCTTGCGTCTGCGACGACGCTTTATCGAGGGAGGAGTCGTCACCGGGCCGCTGCGCCGCGCTGACATTGGCTTGCTTGAACTATTAATAAATAGACACGGCAACGTTTTTAATGAAGATGTTTTGAAAAATGTGACCTATATTAAAAAGTGGTTCAATTGATTCTGCTCGTTATTCTGATCAAACTATTTTCAGGTTTTGCGCATTTAACGTTACACGTTGTATATTGCAAACCTACATATAACACAGCATTTACATCGTACAAGTATAGTCAACCTCGTAATTGCTTTACCAGCATCAAAGGATAAGCGTAATAAGCCTATAATGTTCCCACTGCTGGGACACAGGCCTCCTCTCGGCGAGAGGGAGTGGGCCGTAATCCACCACGCGGGCCCAGTGTGGGTTGGTAGATGTCACATGTCATCGAATTTTTGGTTCGAGGACATGCCGGTTTCCTCATGATGTTTTTCTTCACCGTTTTGCGAAGAGTGGAGATGAAATCATCATCTACCTAACCTTTTCCCAACTATGTCGGGGTCAGCTTCGAGTCTAACCGGATGCAGCTGAATACCAGTATTTTGCATGGAGCGACTGCCTATCTGACCTCCACAACCCAGTTACTGGGTAATACGATGTCCCTTGGTAAGACTGGTTGTCAGATTTTTGGGTTTCTGACTACCCGTGACGACTGTCAAAGATCCACAAATGACAGCCGGGACCAACGGCTTAACGTGCTTTCCGAGGCACGGAGGGGTCTCGGTATGTAAAGATGGTCACCCATCCACAGACCAACCGCGGCAAGCGTGGCTTAACCTGATCGATCGACCTGTGCGGCTGTTATTATTTGGCCACGGGCCCCTCGGGAGATGAAATAATTTACAAAAAAAAAAAAAAAACTTTTATTACACGAAGTAAAGTGCCTGCTTGGGTCCGAAACCCCGACATAAAACTCGTAAGTCGCTGCCGTTACGACTGCTCTTCGCTTTGTTTCGCTTTACCACTGCTTACTACGATTCCTAGTAAATTGAAACTTCACTAAAGTTGAAACTATCTGACTGTCACATAGGCAAATAGATCTTGTCGTTGTATGACATGCAAGTGACATTCAATCTTACGGTGATAAAGCAATTTTATTACCACGTCGACTATACCTACCCAATCGTAGCTCAAGTAAGTACAAAAGGATTTGTTTCCTTTGAATTTCATAGTCAAAGTTCTCTTTGCATTCCCAGGGATTCCTTTACACTACCAGTAGTGCCAGCCTAATTTTATTTATCGCTGTAATATCCGTTTCAAATTTCCACGTCCTCTATAATCTATGGTTGTTGTCGTGTTGTAAGTGATTGTACGTAGAGGTGTTTGACCTCTGCATATGTATTTGGACATACACGTTAAGACAGGGCAGCATGGTACCTTAACCGTTTGTGGCTATAGCTATAGGAAAACGTTCTTAGGAGACTGTCATGTAGGTAATTAACTTTTCCCTGCACTCACAGATTTTGGATAAATGGTACAGTCACCTAGACGTGAATACGCACGAGGCATATGACGTATTTCTAGCTATAAAATATTCTAGATATAATAAATCTATCCTGTATACTTTCCTCTGTAATCAAAAGCGCCTCTATTGTTATTATTTTGTGTTATTGCGAACGTAAACACAATGGAGCTTGGAATAATTGAATTGGATTAATTGAAGGTGTTGAAGTCCCGTTTCTTCTATGCAGACTTTGGAAGTATGTTTAGACTATTGTTAGGGTTTAACTTCTGGATTCGTCTTTATTGAATATTAAAAAAAGTTTACCACCTTTTTTGGAATACATTATAATAGATCTTTCACTGACATTTTGATGTGAAACCTCTAATGTGGCGGTCAGACCTGCAGTTGACGTGTCGCCACAAACCTTGTGAAGGCCGCAGGAATCCGCTGGATGCGGGAAGCACAGAACCTGTCGAAGTGGAGGTGCTTGGTGGAGGCCCATGTACAGCAGTGGACGTCTTTCAGCTGAAGTGATGATTATGATGGTGAGCAATCTCGTCCCGATACTTTGTAGATAAATTAGCTAGGCTTGTTAGAGTCGGTTCCTCATCGCTACATATTTCAATCATCATCTGCCTAGCCTTTTCCCAACTATGTTGGGGTCGGCTTCCAGACTAACCGGATGCAGCTGAATACCAGTATTTTACATGGAGCGGCTGCCTATCTGACCTCCACAACCCAGTTACTGGGTAATACGATACCTCTTGGTAAGACTGGTTGTCAGACTTTCGGGCTTCTGAATACCCGTAATGATTGCCAAAGATCCACGCATGACAGCCAGAACCAACGGCTTAACGTGCTTTCCGAGTCACGGAGGGGTCTCGGTGTGTAAAGATGGTCACCCATCCACAGACCAACCGCGGCAAGCGTAGCTTAACCTGATCAATCGACCTGTGCGGCTGTTACTATTTAGCCACGGTCCCCTCTCCATCGCTACTTATTTCAATAACCCTTAATAATATTATGGTCTTTACCAGGAAAACCCTTCCATTTAATTACTTATAGAAATAAATGGGTTTTCTTAGAAATTAATCATAAATAAGCCTTAAGTTTAAATTCCATCTATTAGAGATCCCTTTTTATTTATTTATTTAGGGACAAGAAACTTTTGGCGATAACGACGACTGAACTAACACCCTACGTTTAGGGTTAGGATTAGGTATTTAGCATTGGAATTGAAAATAACAAACAAAATTGTAGCCCAAGAACTGGTATCGGGTTCGGGGCATAACGGTCCACGTACAATGGTTCATTGAAGGACCAAGTGTGAAAACCAATCCCAATAACATAGGTAATATCATGGGTGTCTTTTGAGACCTGTCTTGCCCGCCTAACAATACATTTATGGAGATCAGATACGCATCTTACAGGGATTGTGGAACACACTAACAGTAACAGTGGCTTTCATTTTGACAGTTCAACAACATTCATAGCGTTATTTACGTTGTTGAGCAGATCAATTTTATGAACGCATGAGGCAATGGATTAACTTCAAAATTATTCAGATGGTGATTGATAGTGCGTCCTATCCTTCAAAGTGATTCAAATTGCGATTGAAAGTTTGTTACGCAATTAGGGTGCGGGACTACTAACCGTTCTCGGTAACAAGCCATGCCCTTGATCCAACTGCTTAACAAGAGCCTCTCCAGATGCTGGCCAAAGTCAAGCATAATCTCATCATAAAGTAGGTACTGTTCAGAATAGTCCTTTTTACCATCGAAGTCGTGGATAATGTTATTTCAATTTCAGTTTCATCAACATCATCATCTTCCCTTGTCCCATGTTACTTGGGGTCGGCGCAACACTTTTTCTTCTTCCATTCTCTCCTGTCAACCGTAACGCTATCATTCACTACCTTCTCTTTTTAAAATGATTCAGATGGTGATTGATAGTGCGCCCTATACTTCAAAATGATTCAGATGGAGATCGATAGTGCGTCCTATCCTTCAAAATTATTCAGATGGTGATTGATAGTGCGTCCGATCCTTCAAAATGATTCAGATGGAGATCGATAGTGCGTCCTATCCTTCAAAATTATTCAGATGGTGATTGATAGTGCGTCCGATCCTTCAAAATGATTCAGATGAAGATCGATAGTGCGTCCTATCCTTCAAAATTATTCAGATGGTGATTGATAGTGCGTCCTATTCTTCAAAATGTTTCAGATTGTGATTGATAGTGCGTCCTATCCTTCAAAATGATTTATATTGTGATTGAAAGTTTGTTACACAATTAGGGTGCGGGACTACTAACCGTTCTCGGTAACAAGCCATGCCCTTGATCCAACTGCTTAACAAGAGCCTCTCCAGATGCTGGCCAAAGTCAAGCATAATCTCATCATAAAGTAGGTACTGCTCAGTATAGTCCTTTTTACCATCGAAGTCGTAGATAATGTTATTTCAATTTGAGTTTCATCAACATCATCATCTTCCCTTGTCCCTTGGGGTCTTGGGCCTTGTTACTTGGGGTCGGCACAACACGTTTTCTTCTTCTATACCCCCCTGTCAATCGTCACGCTATCATTCACTCCCTTTTCATTCATGTAAGTTCTCACGTAATCCATCCGTCTTTTCTTTTGCCTTCATTCATCAACATTTATTTTCATCACTCTTTTAGTCACACAGTTTACTAAAGTTAAAAGGCAATTCAATCCATTTATAACTTATAATCAGCATATACTGTTCCCACTACTGTTGCACTGTTACACAGACCTCCTCTCAAAGCGAGGGAGTGGGCTGTAATATACCACGCGGTCCCAGTGCGGATTAGTAAATATCACGTCTTCGAATTTTTGTTTCTAGAACATGCCGATTTCCTCACGATGTTTTCCTTCACGGCTTTGAGAGCAGTAGTGATAAAATTATTTATATAATTAAAGCGCTTGCTTGGGTTCGAACCCCCGACCTACAACTTATAAGTCAGTGCCGTAATCACTGGGTTACCACTGCTCTTCAAGGCAAATGAAACCTGTAGGAATAATGTTTGCTAAACTCTAATAGATGAACTGTGCTAGTATACATGTAAACATGTTTGTAGTTGTACAGATGCCAGCATATCAAGCTACCCGAAACTGTCACATTTTCCCAAACAATCTTGAAATTAATGCTTTAGGCCCGGCGCCCATTATCGGCATCGGCAAGGAAAAGGATCCTTCGGCATCCTACATGCAAGCGCACACTATCGGCAATTATGCTTTGGCATGCTGCAACGTTCTTAGGGATGACGAGGCGTCCTTAAGGATGCCGCACCCACCTGTAGCTTGCCGAAGCGTCTCAATATCGTATTTCTCAAACTATCCCCCGAGTGTTGCCTCGGCGCCGGCGGCGTACCGAAGGTTGCCGAAGGATGCCGAAGCATCCCGAAGCATTCTCAAGGCTGCCGATACACCAGCCTCAAGCATACCGAAGCGGTATTTTTGTTATTACGACCACATATCACGGAAATTTCTACTTTATTGCCATTATGTTATAGTATATTGCTATTTGCCACCTAAAATCCTCAGTCGTACCGATGCCGATAATGGGCGCCGGGCCTTAGCGATAAAGTTCAAAATCTATTAAACAAATTTGCTGGCGTCTGTAATTACCAGCCGTTAAAAAGAAAATAAGATGTAAACTTCAATGGGGGTGAACTTGGCATTTTGCATTCTTTATGCTGTACTTGCTGTAGGTTGTCTTTGTCTATTATTTCCTTGAAATTGTTGCTTTTTTAACAGTTAAGTACGGAGTAAAACAAATAACTGTATTGGGAATATGTTCGTCCTTAAGTTTGCACTAACAATTTCAGCAGAAGTTTTAAAATATTTAGTAGTTATATTTATACATATACCTATCTATAGAAACAAGTTGTTATGATACGTACAACAAACGTAACTGCGTCAAAGGTGAATAATGTGCCATGTCACATCAGTCAATAAACTGACATTACTGGCTATAAATCAAAGTTTTATCCCCTATTGTTTGTCAGGCTCTAAAATCGACAGTGTTGCTTATAGACGCACTTTTACGGACAACTAAATTGTCTTAAGAACTTATGACGTCTTGGTAAAAGTACATAAACCAAGAAATGCACAATTTTAGTCAAGCGTGAAGGTGAAGGAAAACATCGTGAGGAAACCTGTATATGATAGAACAAAAAAAAAAAAATCGAAGACATGTGACATCTACCACCCCGCACTGGGCCCGCGTGGTGGATTATGGCCCTCTTCCTTTCACCGCGAAGAGGCCTGTGTCCCAGTAGTGGGAAAATTATTGGTTGGTAATGCAGTATGTTATGAAGTTGATTTGTAAGCGTATCTTTTATATAAACGGCCGATCTGTCTCGATACCGCTACTTCAGTTAAGTTAGTTCTTCATTCCACTACTTTTCTGTAAAATATTTTCGCAATATGTTTCGTGTTTATTTACTTACTGTTTCCTCTAGATATTGTTATAATTGATTTTTTCTACACACACGGCCGGCAGCTCACGTTAACTGAACCGTATAAATAGATACGGGCCTGTGATTGGTTAGTTTAACGGGTAGCTTGTGGCACTTAAACCTTCCCGAGGTGCTGTGGAAACTGAACTTTTCTGCTAAAAATAAAATTGAAAACTAAACTCCATTGATGAAGATGATCCTCGTGCTTCATATTAGTTTGGCTGCGATGTGACATAAACAGTAGTAGTTAACGTTTTTTTACGCGCGGGTTTTTGCGGTTTCACTTATCGACCGTTTTTCTCAGTTTTTTTCTTCTAAATCGGTATATGGCGAGGATTCGCTTCGCTCTTGGTGTTTTCGAGGGCTTACCCTTTTTCGGTAACCTTAATGCGTTTTTTTGTACCATTTTCTCGTAGTTGTCAATGACTTAAGAAAGAAGGTAACACAAATGCTTTGGTTGGCCCGAACTTCTTGTTCTTGTTTTAGGTTAGCTAATACTTACACACCAACTTGTACGAAACATGTTTATTTTAGGCTAAAGTCTGAAGACGGGAACATTCTTGGAAGATAACTTTATAATTTCCAGAATGTAAAGTCATGGAAATTAACTGTTTAGCAAATTGAGTAGCAACTTAAATTGTCAGCAAATTACGAGTATAATCACAACTGTCATTCTTTGACAGTTGTATGAAATGGCTGTACCACGGTAAATTAACGTAGTTGTACATGGAATAAATAAATCCCTGACTGTACAACACGGTTAGTGCTTGGGTGCTCGGATGGTAAAAAAATATTATTTTTGAGTTAGAATGAGAAAGACGATAGTGTTGATCGATTTGTTCTTGCTTGTATTATAAATTGATTCAGCATAACGATGTTTCGGAACTTGCTCAACGTATTTTAAAACTGAAGACTCTTATGAAGCGATACTGTTCGAGTTCAGTGCTGAATAAACGAGAGTCCGCTGAAACGTTATTTATTTTAATAATCAGATTCAATATTTCAAGTTTTAGGGCAGATTATTAAATCGACAAATAATTTTTATTAGTGGAATAAAATTGACGTCTGACAGATTTTGTATGGAAGAACTGTCAAAAATTCAAAATTATTCCTCAGATAAAATTATCTGGCGTTGAAAAAATCAACCCTAATAAGTTAGATAAATTAAGACAGAACAGAGTAAAACACCGGCCAACTGCATGTTGGACCATGCACAATGAAGGGTTCAGTAGTTAGGATGAATTTATCCAAAGAACAAAATATGCTCTCTCATACATCGATATACGTCACGGACAATTCTCCGATTGCAAATGTATGTTTGTAATCATAAAAAAAAATCTATGTGTTAAAACTACAAATAACGTTTGGACTTTTGTGAGACCTTGCTTCTTGCCAAATTTCAAGATGCTAGGTTAACGGGAAGTAGGTGTCTATTGGTACGGGAGCCCAGAGGGTTTTTGAGCAAGCATATGCAGGGCAAAAAGTTGTTAGCTGAGTAGTGCAACATGATGAGAGAACACCGAAAATATATTTAAAAAGTTTCAGATGGAGCCCTGTGGTCTGGACTCCACTATCAGACTTCAAACATGGCCACAAATAGAGTGATTTTCAAAGCCGTGAATTTTTAGAGTTCCAAGGGACCGTAGATAAACGTATTTGATATTAATATAAACTTGAACATTCTTACATTATGTGACTTTATAAGAATACTCCTCAAAGAACGTCAAGTGTTTAAATCCATACTTTGTTGAATAAGTGACGTTTTCTCACGCATCAGGTTAGGTTAGGTTCAAGAAACAAGTTAGCGACTTCATCGCTCGTAGAAACAATAACAAGACTCGTTTGAAATAAGACCTTTCAGAGCAAAAATAAAGTGTAATTTACCTACTTGTATACAAAAACCTACCGAAACAAGATACTCGTATTTACAAGAGAAAAATTAGTTATTGAGGGGCATTTCATAAGGCTTTCTTTACAGCAAATTTTTCTTTCATCTCGTAAAAGGAAATTATTTGGTAAACAATTTTATATAAGATCATGTCTAAGATTTCTAGAAAACAAATGCCATAAAAAACGGTATAAAATAAAATGAGTATTTTATTCTATACAAGGTGTAACTTAAATAACGCACAACCTCTTAAGGGGTCATTGTATTCATCATTATGAACAACTTTTACTATGGGACCAAACCGAAAATCGCGAAAAAAAATCAGCTGTTCCCTACATTTTGACGAGTTATGCAAACATAAATGTAGGGAACAGCTGATTTTTTTTTCGCGATTTCCGGTTTGGTCCCATAGTAAAAGTTGTTCATAATGATAAGTACAATGACCCCTTAAGAGGTTGTGCGTTATTTAAGTTACACCTTGTAGAGCAGTGGTGGCCCAGTGGTCACGGCCGCGACTTACGAGTTGTCGGTCCTAGGTTCGAACCCAGACAGGCGATTTACTTTGTGTAAATTACATTATCACCACTAATCTCAAAACGGTGAAGAAAAACATTGATAGGCAACCGTCTACCGTTAGGTATATAGGTTTCGACGGCACGGTTGGCGCAGTGGTCAAGCGATTGACTGTTGCGCTGCGAGTCGCGGGTTTGATTCCCGCACGGAACAAATAGTTGTATGACCTACAAGTATTTGTTCCGGGTCTGGCTGTTTGTGTATGTGACTTTAAATGTTTGTAAGCGCACCCACAATACAGGAGAAAATCCTAGTGTGGGGCAACGTTTAAAAAAAAAATTATATTCTTACAGCGTGGGTACATGATAATGGTAGTCCACAAAAACTCATCATCATCAGCCTACAGCAGTCCACTGCTGGACATAGGCCTCTTCTATTGCACGCCATTCAACTCGATTTTCGGCAACTCTCATCCAGCTGCTACCAGCTATCCTGCGAAGATCGTCGCTCCACCTAGCCTGAGGGCGTCCCACCTTACGTTTGCCGATTCGCGGTCTCCACTCAAGAACACGACTACCCAAACGGTCATCGGTTCTACGGCTAATATGGTCGACCACAAAAGTTGCTGCTAATAAATACTAAGTATGTATGATTAATTTAATATTTACTCGTATACCGGATTAATTAGTAAGTCTACCTCACGACGGCAGATTTATGAAAGTTGTTATTACTGTTTTTATCTAATAAGCTGTTAATCAAGCGATATTACAAAATGTGATAAACCGGTTCGAATTTGCCATTACTCAAAAAAACCTGTATTACACAACGTGTAACGTTAAATGCGCAAAACCTGAAAATAGTTCGATCAGAATAACGAGCAAGATTAATTGAACCAATTTTTAATGTACAAAAAATCTTCATTAAAAACGTTGCCGTGTCTATTTATTAATAGGTCAAGCAAGCCAATGTCAGCGCGGCGCAGCGGCCTGGTGATGACTCCTCCCTCGATAAAGCATCGTCGCAGACGCAAGGAATGATCAGAATGGCCAGTAAAACTAAAACAGCACATAAAACCTTTACAATTTTTTTAATGACTTATTTTCTCTCTGAATTCGGTCAATTGAATTAAAAATCAGTTGGTGTGTCTGAGGTTTTGCGCATTTAACGTTACACGTTGTATAAAATAATTATGTCTTTGCATCATTATTTTATTTAGATAGGTATACAGGATTTTTTTGCAGTAGGTAAGGGTAATTTCCTCTCTACAGGTCATAGTTAGTCGTGGTTCCGTTCAGCGTTTTTCGACAGGCCCTGCACACTTCAGAATCTACAAAAACTGGCATGAAAAAAATACCCTATATATACTATGTGTTGGCACTACATATTCTCAGTTATTTGAAATGGGCATCCCTCAAGGCTAAATTTTGGGGCCTTTCCTGACCTTTCCTTTCATCTCGCATATACCTATAGATAATCGAATTTGTTGTAGGTGAGTAAAATGTTGCAAAGCTTATTGTAAGCGTGAGAATCTTGTTGCCATGTAGGTACCGAGCAGACGATAGAACGTATGGAAATATATGCAATAACGCACACGGAGGACAAAATACCCGCGCCGCCGATGATTGTCGGATGATGTCGCGGTCATTCGCGGACAAAATGACCGCTGTCTGCGGAGCGCCTTATGTACGCTTTGTGACTGAACTGTGTGAATTTGGTTAAATTAAAACTTGTCCTCTACAATATTGCAGCAGCGTAAATCCCTATCAGATCTCGCTGCACGTTGGCTGTGCACGCAGACTTTCTTGCAAGTCATTGAAACATAATAAAATAAACCTGTATTATACCTATGTTGTAGTAGGTAGACCATGCATAGCTGTTTAAATGATGCCCAACATTTACTAATTAGCTGGGTTTTAGTACTTTTGGTTAGCAACTAATAAATCTATTATAAAAACTCGACACTGGTGCATCATAAGAAGCCAGACGTTATGATGAACAAAGAAATAGACACTTAATTTACATATTTAATTACGACTAATGTTCAAATGCATTTTAGAATGAGAATTTCAGTTTAGTTGAAAGCACACTCGAGAACAATCAGACATCGGGAGTCGGGACTTCGGGAGTCAGAATTATTCGGGACCGCTCGCGTCCATTAAATTAGGATTTGGAGCATTTACGTAGGAACTGCTCCACTTCGGCCAAAGTACAACGTTACTAAAATAAACATATTGAAACTTCACGAATGATTCTGATATCCAAATGAACGATAAAAAAACGATTTAAATTATTTTGGATGAGAGATTTATGTTATTATAAATTGATATTGCCTTTTAGTGTTGGTATGCTTGACTCTGTTGGCTCCTTAAGCCTCCAGCAGACAAACGCGACGCGACAGCGCGACGCGACCGTAGAAGAACAATTTCTATGAAAACTTCGTGGAATTTGTTCTACCAGAATTGTGTCGCACCGTCGCGTCGCGTTTGTCTGCGGTGCCCTTCTTCATATTGAATGAAGTGTATTTACTTTGTCTTTTATTGAAAAGATGTTTCATATGATGATGATAATTATTATGCTCGCTACATTTTTACGAGTAGGTAAGTTAATTGAATTTTGTAAGATACATCTATATAATTACTATACAATACACAGTGATGTATGGGCCTACTATAAACCCAATTAACTTTGAAACGGTGTGTATGCGGTGTCTCTCCGCAGACAACTGCTCACCTCCGACCTAATGGTCGTCCAGCCAATGGTATCCGCGTTGTTGAATTTTGGGTGAAACAGAAAAAAAAAAAAATGTTTATTTTTGAAGCGAAAACTTTTTTAGCATCGTTGTGATTTGAAACTCAATGAAACGAAAAAGCGACAGTAAAAAGAGATAAACACATACATCTATAAACGGGCGAGAGAATGAGATAGAAGGCATTATACAGTGTTTCTTATTTGTGATCCCCTCTTTGTGCGCTGTCCGTAGCCTCTCCCATCTTTATACGTTCGGGAATATTCGTAAGTCTTCGTAGATTGCCGGTACTGCTCCGGGCGCCTTCAAGCAGAAACCTAATACGCTGATAGTACTGGTACGTGCTACGCACGGCGCTTGGGTCCGAGCGTTGTACGTGTCTTAGTACGTGTGTGCGCGCCTGCGTATTACGAAGCTTGGGTAAAAGCATCATATCAACCGTGGTGTATTGTACACGTGTATCGTTTACATAAATATTTCTTTATTGAAGGTTTCACTTCTATCGCGTGTGAACTGCACACATGTTTTTTTATTTTATTTTTGCCATCGACACGCTAAGAAGAATAAACTTTGATGATTTAGTGATCGCATCTATAGTTCCATCGCACATCACCATCATCATCATCATCATCCACAGCCGGACTTCATCCACTGGTAGGCATAAGCCTCTCTTTTCAAAATCAAAAGTCATTTATTCAAACTAGGCTGAGAATCAGCACTTTTCGAACGTCAAAATTACAAAAGACAATATCCAAAACGCCCGCCCTTCACATTTTCTATCACCTTTTCTTAGAATAGAATACAAAAGAATATTTTATTTGCGTAAAACATGGTATACAAGACAAGGGTGTTCTATACAAATTGAGGCACAAGCATGTTTAGCTAGGATAAAACATAGCATGCAACATTTTAAAGACAAGTTAAGCAACAACACTCGTTTTTTTTAAAAAAAACATCAAAATTTTTTATCTATAAATTCTTTTAAACTATAAATACTCCACTCGAGTAACTACTTATGAAATTTAATTTTAAATAATTTAGTATTTAAAGCTTTGAAATGCCTTGGTATTTTATTATAAATGCACACACACATTGCTAAGCAGTTACTATCAACTACTACAGGTACTACAAGCGGTTTGGCAGGCCTGTTGGTCTAGTGGTCAGTGGCCCTGACTACTATACGCAAGGTCGTGGGTTCGATTCCCACCCAGGACAAATGTTTGTGTGATGAGCACGATCATTTGTTCTTTGCCTGGGTGTAATTTATCTATAATGTGTAGGTATGTATTTAGAAATATATATGTACGAGTACGTTTATCAGTTGTCTAGTACTCATAGCACAAGCTCTGCTTAGTTTGGGACTAGATGGCGTTGTGTGAAAGTTGTGGAATATTATTATTATTATTACTATTGTATTTAGACAGTCTAGGCAAATCATTTAACACTAGTGTCTAGTGTCAATCACAACGCTCCTGTGCCAGCCTCAACATTCTCATCTGCTCATCTCGCCGCCGGACGACCGACATCTCGTCTTTCAGTCCTTGGACGCCACTCTGTCACAGCCTTATTCCATCTGTCGTCACTTCGCCTTGCCAGGTGCCCTGCCCATTTGAGTTCCATAACACGCTTTCCGTTATCAAAGACCTTTGCACGTCTTCGTATCCCTGATTAGGGATCCTTTGAAATCCCGGCACTAATTAAATGTACCTACAACTGACAAAACTTTTGACTTGTCAAGTCAGCTTAGGCACCTGCTTAACCTGACTTGACAAGATATTTCTGGCTTCACTAGAATTACAGTCAGCGGCACGTAACTTGGCAAGGTTTTGCCGTAGTGGGAATAAGTTTGCGCATGTACACTTAGTGCAACAAAAAAAATATCACGTTGATTGCTTGTAATTATTCTACGGTTATATCCATAATTTATTTTAAACACGTCTGTTTAGAAGAAAGTTAAAGAAAGGAGAGGAAAAGGGGAGGACTCTTGCCAAGTTATGTGCCGGCTACTGTAATAGACTGCAATTGTATATTCATGATATTATGGTCTGGAGGAGATGGAATTGAGAATGTGGAATTAGCTCGTAAATACATTTTCACCTGATACTTGCGTGTCAAAGATAACTCGAACGAAATCGATACAATCTTCTGTGTTATGGAACTAAAATCAAAACCATTTTTTACATGAAGCTACTTACATGGGCACTTATGAAACGTCACAAGCTAGGTGTACGGTTCCAATTGGTCGTTTCCTATAGAGAAGCGCCGACAAGAAACTCGACAGTTACTCTCTTAAAAATAAAACTGACGTGTGAGCCTTTGTATCACTACATAGTATAAAACAAAGTCGCTTCCCGCTGTCTGTCCCTATGTATGCTTAAATCTTTAAAACTACGCAACGGATTTTGATGCGGTTTTTTTTTAATAGATAGAGTAATTCAAGAGGAAGATTTATATGTATAATACATGTATAATATAGTAGAAAAACACTGATCATTTTAGAGGTTTCTAATGGGATGTCGTAAATAAACACATTTTTTTGCGCTTACATTGCAAACGCTGGCTTAACCCTACGAGATAGATCAAAATAATGTACTACAGTATTGTAAACCTTAAAAAGGTCTACAAAAAAGTTCGCAATGGCATATGTCTATCTATTAGGGATAACCCACAATAACCATTTTTATCCTATACTTTTTAAGAGAAATAATGGCTCTAAAATTATCAGTGTTTCTCTACTATATTATGCATGTATTATATGCATATAAACCTTCCTCTTGAATCACTCTATCTACTAAACAAAACCGCATCAAAATCCGTTGCTTATTTTTAAAGTTATAAGCATACATAGAGACAGACAGACAGCGGGAAGCGACTTTGTTTTATACTATGTAGTGATAGTGATCAGCATTGCACCCGTGCGAAGCCGGGGCGGGTCGCTAGTAATTATATAAATAAGAAACTTTGATAGCACAAACTAACCAGTTTCTTTTGAAATTTAATTAGAAACGCCTTTTCTCGTTATAAACAATATTTTGAGTTGAATTAAAGGATGTCGAAGATAATTCATATTTTAGTTTAACGATCTTAGTATTCTAAGTTTCCTGCTTTCCAAATATTAAAGACATAACTAACTAAAGTTATGTCTTTCATATTTGGAAAGCAGGAAATTCAAGATGTTGAAATACCGGTTGTGCTTTGATTCATGAACCATTGTAAATTTAAACGTGTTGTAAAGTTAGGTACCAGAGAGTAATATTAAAATATTCGTGGTTTTGAAAAGAAACTGGGAGAAAATCAGAGAGCTCCAGAATCAGGCTATATCTGTGAGTCTAGGATATGCCGGTTTTCTCAGTAATAAGTACTAAAGACTTATTGACGATCAATTTTAGTCTTGACTTCAATCTATCAATAATTGTGTCATACATTGTTTATTTAATAACTCATATTATATAAAATAAAGCAGGTAGGTACTCTCCATATTATCTTGCAACTGACATAAATTTTCCGTGTAATAAAATCGTTTATTTCTTATTATAATATCAAGTCGTAAGTTTGAACACAATTGTGGAAACAAGTTGTCTGTACGGTCGTTGCGCGTGTTCAGTCAGAGATCTGTGAGAAAATATATTGGCTTGTGGTTGATAAATTGGCTAATACTTAAGCATTTACTCTCTAATCCAGAGGCTTGAAATGGTTTAAAGTAATTTATTGCAAGCCTTAGTTGAGTTCAAATAGGATTCTTTTTCGATAAAATATATTCATTCCAAAGTTTAAATGTATTTACATTTTACGTACCTATTTTCAATTAATGGTAATCTACCACTACTTAATTGAAAATAGGCACGTATACTTTTCAGCAAAGCTGGAATCGTTATTAAGTCAGGCAGGTAAGTTTGGAGTAAAATTAATAAGGAAAATGGATGGTGTCTATTCATTATCATCTTTCCCATTAATCAATATCCCAGTAATATTGATTTTCACGCTCTAACTATTTTATCATTAATCAGCACCTAACCTATTTTATCAAGGATAGACGTATACCTGTGGTCGGTAATGAGGTTACGTCAGAAGTAATCATGCCATTTTTATGTTACGATGTTGTTTTTGCATCTTCCAGCATTAAACAAAGCATAATTTCCAGCAATTTTAAAGAAGTATCTTAAGCATTCAGTACAACGAGTCTTTTTAATGTTTAAGATGAGGGCAGAACGTAATTATTTTTGCATTTGCGTTACAGTGCGATACATTTTTCTTAACTGGGGGTGGAAGATACGGGAAAATATCTTGCGTAGACGATGCAGATTCATATTTTTGCTTTCCTTACCGTACTCGGCGACAGACTAATTTTCAATATTTTCGTTACCTCTTTGATGACTTGCAGAATCAAATTTGGTCTAATAATCATCATCATCTGCCTAGCCTTTTCCCAACTATGTTGGGGTCGGCTTCCAGTCTAACTGGATGCGGTTGGATACCAGCATTTTACATGGAGCGACTGCCTATCTGACCACCACAACCCAGTTACTGGGTAATACAATAACCCTTGGTAAAACTGGTTGCCAGACTTTTGGGCTTCTGACGACCCGTAACGACTGTCAAAGATCTACGAATGGTAGCCGGGACCAACAGCTTGACGTACTTTCCGAGGCACGGAGGGGTCTTGGTATGTAAAGATGGTCAGGCATCCACAGACCGACCGCGGCAAGCGTAGCTTAACCTGATCGATCGACCTGAGCGGCTGTTATGACTTAGCCACAAGCCCATGCTGAACATTTAATTTGTGCTCAAAATAAAGCTGAAGTGCTTGTTTGTTTTTTTGTTTAAACGCGCTAATCTTTGGAACTGCCGGTCGGATTTGAAAAATAAATGTTTTATTTGATAGCCCAATTCATGAGGAAGGCTAGGTATATTTAACATCGTACTAGGATCTTCAAAAGCCGAAAAAAAGTCAGAAAGAACGTTAAGCGAAATCGAAGTAGTTAATAGCGCGGGCAGGCGACGCGATGCGTCGCGGGATAAAACTAGTTAAGTATAAACCGGCCATTATTTTGGGAAATCCCTGTTAGACCGCTTATTGTAGCGGTCATTGGCGCTGATTCCCTTGTTCACAAACTAAACTAAATTTAAGTTCAGTGCAACTTTTTCTTTCTATTTCATTAAGAAAAGGACAGAAGAAAAAATATTAGTTTAGTCTTGTCAAATTAAGATACTCCAAATGTACAAGCTTAGACATGATTAAAAAATTGGCTACTAAAAATACGTCAATTTACGTCAGGCGCTGACTAATTTGACAGGACTAAACTAATATTTATCATCTGTCCTTTTCTTAATGAAATAGTAAGAAAAAGATGCACTAAACTTATATTTAGTTTAGTTTGTGAACAAGGGAGGGGCCCGTGTCTAAATAATAACAGACGCACAGTTCGATCGATCAGGTTAAGCTACGCTTGCCGCGGTTGGTCTGTGGATGGGTGACCATCTTCACATACCGAGACCCCTCCGTGCCTCGGAAAGCACGTTAAGCCGTTGGTCCCGGCTGTCATTCGTGGATCTTTGACAGTCGTTACGGGTAGTCAGAAGCCCGAAAGTCTGACAACCAGTCTTACCAAGGGGTATCGTATTACCCAGTAACTGGGTTGTGGAGGTCAGATAGGCAGTCGCTCCATGTAAAATACTGGTATTCAGCTGCATCCGGTTAGACTGGAAGCCGACCCCAACATAGTTGGGAAAAAGGCTAGGCAGATGATGAGTTTGTTAACAAGGGAATCGGCGCTACTGTCATTTAGAGGCCCATATCCATCATAACTACATACAAAACATAATATGATTCGTATTGTTAAAAGCAGGACGTCCATAAAATCCTAAAGCCCAATAAAAACGATGTGTTGATTATACCATCTATCAGAGTCGAGCAGTATATTGCATACTCGTACTGGATTAGCTACGCGCGCATATTTCACATTGAGATTTATTGAATAGTTGTTCAGAGCTGGAATCAAATCATTCTGTTCGATTTAACGTCCCCGCTACAATGTAGCACTGGTATTATCTGCAATATCATACATATTTACCTACACGTGCATCGCTACATACCTATTAGTATGTTGCTCATTTACATTCTGGTAAAACAGCTGTCATTACAAAATCAAAGACTCAGCAGGCGGCCAAATTACAAAATTGATTTATGGTCTCTTAGTGTGAAATAACTACTACTTTAAATTGTAAAGTTAACTGTACGTGGACTGACAGTTGTTTCAATTATTTACGTAATCTTTTCTTTTATTTATTTATTAAAACTTTATGCACAAGTCATCTTCATCTTTTCTATTACTTTTTGGATTAATCGAGTTACAAACAGACATATGTCTAGTAACAATTAACTAATTAACCGTGGCGTAACGTTACTTCGCAGTTAGAACATTTTATACAACGTGTAACGTTAAATGCGCAAAACCTCTTAAGGGGTCATTGTACTCATCATTATGAACAACTTTTACTATGGGACCAAACCTGAAATCGCGAAAAAAAAATCAGCTGTTCCCTACATTTATGTTCGCATAACTCGTCAAAATGTAGGGAACAGCTGATTTTTTTTTCGCGATTTCCGGTTTGGTCCCATAGTAAAAGTTGTTCATAATGATGAGTACAATGACCCCTTAAGAGGTTTTGCGCATTTAACGTTACACGTTGTATATCACCATCTGCCTGCCTTTTCCCAACTATGTTGGGGTCGACTTTCAGTCTAACCGGCGGATGCAGCTGAATAGCAGTATCTTATCAGGTTGGCAACAAAGTCTTTGCGTTTTGTTTCATAACTTTTTAAGAATGTCCAGGAATGTTCTAGAAATCTCTAAGCATAGTATAATTAACGCCGCGGTAGTGAGCTACGCACAGTCGTAGTTGCGCAAGCAAACGAAATGGTTATTAAATAAAAATGGAAATATCGCGACGCGAACTTCACTTGAACTTGATGATTATCTGCGTTCAGGAAGACCTTCACAAGTAGATGTCAACATGTTAAAGAGCTTGGTTGAAGAGAATCCACGGCTAACTACACGTTACTTAGCAGAACGTCTTAACTGCTCTCACACTGCTGTAGAAAACCATCTCAAAGAATTCAATAAAACCTGGAAATATGGCCAATGGATACCCCATGAGTTATCACCCGCTCAGTTTCAAGTCAGAGTCGATGTATGGATGCAATTACTGAGTTTCCGTCGAAACTATGAATGGTTGTGCAACCTTATTACGGGGGATGAGAAGTGGGTAACTTACGTTAACCACACACGGAACCGCCAATAACATGGAGTTGGAGAGAAGGGTGTGCCTATGCTTAAATCGGATTTGCACCCTAAAAAGATTATGTTATGTGTTTGGTGGCACACACGAGGAATAATATATTGGGAATTAATTTCACTACTATTACAGCTAATATTTACTGCACACAGCTGGATCGAGTTGCAGAAAAAATTAAAGGAAAACAAGACAAAGTTTATTTTCTTCATGATAACGCCAAATCTCATATTGCCCAATCAACCCGCAAAAAAATATTGGATTTAGGCTGGACTGTGCTTCCCCACCCACCATACTCTCCGGACTTTCATTTATTTCGATCATTATTCGATCATTTGCGTGAAAAAAAAATCGATGATCAAGAGGATTTACGAGAATATCTCAACAGTTTCTTCAATCAGAAATCTCAAGAGTTCTACAAATCTGGGACCCTGTCTTTACCGGAGCGTTGGAAAAAGGTCGTGGAAACAAATGGTGCTTATTTTGTTGAAAAGTAGTGCTGTGTTTATTATAAATAAATAAATAAATTTTCACTCGAAAAACGCAAAGAATTTGTTGCCAACCTGATACATGGAGCGACTGCCTATCTGACCTCCACAAGCCAGTTCCTGGGTACTACGATAACCGTTGGTAAGAAGTAAGTTAGAACATTTTATATGGTTACATATATAAGGTCCCATTAAAATAGGTGGACAAACTTTTACAAATCATTCAGACCACCAAAATAAGGACAATGGTAAAAAAAAAAATAAGAAAAATGCATTAGATACTTTAAAAAAAAAAAAAATCAGTTAGCGAAAATGCACTAAACATTTTGGTTACCCAATGCATAAACACATCCATGTCTGCTATCTCATAAATTCTGATTCTACGAAATAATGGTCCAGGCGCACGTGGCCATGTCACCACCCGCCGGTTTCATTGTTCAACTCATGCCATCTCACTCTAACATAGCCCTTCACCGCGGGGATGCCCGGGGCGAAGGGCCGCTGACGTAAAATATGACAAATTGACAATGAAGCCATTTCAGTTTTCGTCGCGCAACCGAGCCAACAGAACATGTTACATGAAAGTCTGCGTGTGTGTTGTTACGTAGTTATCACAATCGACAACAATGCCTTATTACGCGTACAGCAACCAAGAATACTTGGAAATGGTCCTGTGTTATCGTGAGTGCAACGAAAGCTTACGACAAGCCCAAATCCTTTATCAAGAAAGATTTGGAAGGCGGCCGAGCCTCACCATAATCCTGAGAGCAGTACAGCGCCATCGTGAATGTGGCACCTTCATGCCACCAGCGGTTGACGCAGGAAGACCGCGCTATCCGGTGCGCCTTGAAGAAGACGTTTTAGATTTCTTTAGAATACACCCCACGGCGAGCACTGCCGATGCCGGTCGTGTATTCAACGTCAGCGATTTTTACGTGTGGAAGAAGCTCCTTCGTGATAAAGGCCACCACCCATATCATTGCACTCGTGTGCAAGAACTGAACAAATTAACATTTTGTAGGTGGCTACTGCAACAACCCCAACGTCACATTCTCTGGACTGATGAATGTACTTTTACACGTGTTGGGTTATTTAACATACATAATTCCCATTACTGGACAACTATTAACCCAAATAAAGTGAGACCGGATTATTACCAAACACGGTTTAGTGTAAATGTGTGGGTAGGAGTGCTAGACAATAAAGTTTTAGGGCCTGTTTCTTAACCGTTTAAACAATAATACGTACATAGACTTGTTACGTAACGATGTTGAAACAATGTTAGAAGATGTACCCCTGGTAGTCTGGCGTGACCTCTACTTCCAGCATGATGGCGCGCCAGCACACTTCGCTGGAAACGTAAGAGACTATCTCAATTCTCGGTTCGGAGACCGGTGGATTGGTCGGGGTGGTCCTGTCCCGTGGCCTGCTAGGAGCCTGGACTTGACTCCGCTTGATTTTTATTTCTGGGGTCGTGCTAAAGATTTATTGTACGGTGAAAATGGACACTTAATAGCCAGCGTGAATGAGCTATGTACGCGAATCACCCTCGCATTTGAAACAATAAAAAGTGAAAGTGACACTCTTTTAATAGTGCAAAGAAATTAAACGCGCTCGCAAGTGCATCGCTCAAAACGGTAGGCACGTTCAACAATGAATGTAATTACGTACCTATCCACCTATCGTCGTAGAGTAAGTAGTATTTATATTAATTATTGTAAATAGGGCTGATTCTAATTTTTAACCATGACTGATTCAGTGTTTTACTGTTATCGAACTTTAAATAAATAAAAAAGATTCATAACACTACATTGTATCCACTGCGCGCTTGTTTGTTTACAACTTTCTGCATTTGCTTTAATACTTTGATAACAGTTCAGCACGCAATTAGACAGTCCAAAGCCTGGTAAAGTGTGATGGGAAATTAGAATCTTTTCTTTTCGTACCTAGACGGTTCATAATCATGTGTTCAAGGAAAGTTTATTCACCCCCAATATTAGCCTGTTTTCAAATTGCGCGTCTTAGGTTATTTATTTTCGACTTTATTTTAAGGCTCACAATGTTGATTTTTGTTTGACACCTCGCCATATGTGTCGGCCCTAACAGTACTGGCCGCCCGAGTGCAAGTACTTACCCATAAGGATGGGTTTATTCTAGAGTGCCGGCTGTGGTGCCGAACAATTTATTATTTTCGATCAAAATAAAATCACTTTAATCATTGTTTTTTTTGCTTGGATATCTTTGGTTAGACGTACTGAACGCTGTATTAAAATTTGTCCAACTATTTTAATGGGACCTTATATAATTATGTTGCTACAAAAACATGGCCACAATACTAGCTCGCTGCCTTTTTGCTGTATTATTGTAAACAGTAAATAAAAACGAAACACATATATCCGCCTTAGTGTATTTTATTTAGGCTATGAAAAAGCCAGTTTTTATCCCAGGTCCAAACAAAGCCATATCCTGCAAAAACCTTCCCCAAAGCCTAGGTTAGATTTGGTACACAGTTAGCTTTTTGTAAGCAAACAAAACATGTTCATTGTCACAGGTTACCCGATGGCAGATAGGCGCAAAATTTTTCTTGAAATTCGTTTCGCGTCTAGCCCAGGCTTAAATCATAGTCATTTATTGAGTAACAATAATTTCCATCTGAATTTACATAAAATAAATTAAATATATATATTTTTTTATATTGTGATCAAACGAACTTCGGCAAGTGAAATTCGATCGATATTAAGTATATTAATCGCTTCATTCGCATATATTGACATTCACAACGTAGTTCCTCTAACCTAAAATGCAACTTCGCACTTTTTTTAAAATACCCCGTTTTTTTTTTAGTAAAGTATAGTTTAGCAAAAACTTCATTATAGGGAAATGGGCTGGGGCTTGGCTTGTTTGCCCTTATGGAATTAAAAGTTGTGGAAATATTTTTTGACCACCAATTCAGATCCTTCAAAATTATCTTAGATAATTTAATTTCTGTACCAAAATTGTTGTTATTTTTAAGGCCAAGTATTTTTGTTGTTCTAAACTTTTGGTGTAAATCCATCCATATTTTGCTGCGGGACAATCAGCAGTCAGAAACCCAATTAATTGTGCAAATTCCCTTATTGTGGAGCGTGGTAAGCGTAAAAATGTATCTATTAAACTAGCTTTGTGAGTGCTTTTTCGTTAAAATTTTAAAACTTTTTTGAATCATACATAAAACCAATACACTCGAGAGCAATGAATTAGGGTCACATAAAAATACCCGGAAGTCTCGGAAGCTAAGAATGCTGGCTTAATGAAATAAATTGTGTTTAATACTCGTAGACAGTTAAATGTTAATTAAATGAAAGTAGTAAAAATTATTAGTTACTCTAAATTTATGCTACCAAAAATTACAAAATAAAAAAATGGGACATTTTGTAAATGGAACTACGAATTTTCTTCACCTGTTTTTGCTTTTTTTCTCTTCTGTCACTTAAAAAGGTATGCAAACAGCGTTTCTGATGTTCAATATTCATTATTGAAGCTGATATAATGTCGCTTACACCTGAAGAATGCACCAGAATTTTCACAATGCTGAAAACCGGCAAAGTCAGGTGTGTTTGTACTAGATGAAACCGATTCAGTTACCACCTCGAACTGTACTCGAATTAGGCATATATTTTGTTTTTTTTCTTAAATTACATAAAAACGCTTCACTATATGCATTGATGACATTGACGATCATATCTGGAATTGAATCAATTGAGTGCATTTTCAAAACAATTTCTTTTTATTAGGATTTCGTGAATCCGGTTAGACTTTATTGAAAAAATCGACGTTTTCAAACGATAAATAAGTTACGTTTTTTTAAGTATGATACGATTCATAGACGTTACAAGACAGTGGGCCCAAAACAAACTAACGCCTTTCGGCATTAAGTTTTGGTGCTTGTAAAAGAGCACAGTTGGAGGGGACAAGATTTTCTTTTAATAATGTCCTTGGCTTCCTTGGGAAGTCCTTTTTTTAATATGGGCTGCCATCTTTGTGCCAAATTTTCGTGTATGCTTTTCCCAAACTCGGGAGTGTGTAATTGAAGGTGCTTCGGTTTCTGGCATTCCTAGCGTTGAAAAAAGCAGGAAAAATTCCCGTTTCTTTCCAATTCCGTTGTTTTTTTCAATGTTTCATTCGAAAGTTTCAAGAAAATTTGTCAATATATATTTCATGTTTTTTTTCAATAAAACCGAAAAAAACCGAAAAATATGAAAGAAATGGGAATCTTTCATGTTTTTTTTTTATTCAAATTCGTTCTTACTATATTTAACTTAAGATATTCTATGCTTTATCTCTTTCCATAATAATACGTACTAATAAAATGGAGGGTAGAATGAAAAAATATATCGGAGAGATAAGCGCGCCCGCCCCCACTTTTGTGCATCTGTGTATTTCACCTATTAAAATATATTTCAATTTCAAAAAAACTTGTTTTTTTCAACTTTTCAAAACATCAAGCGAAACATTCGAAAGAATCCTGTTTCTTTCCAAAGGATACCTTCCGTCAATTTTTCTATGTAACATGCGAAAAAAACGGAAAAAAACCACATTATTTTCGGCATTTTCAACGCTAGGCATTCCTGGATCGGGAACCGGTATCTCGGGAATATCGGTAACGTCTAGGCTGGTGGATTCGCCGGTCCGTTTCTGTCCACTTTATCAGCATTTAATAATAAAATTATTTATTTTATATGCGTAGGTACTTTGACGAAAACACCTTCATTCTATCTCTCGGATAGACCCCAGGCTTTGTCTATTTTTGCAAATATGTTAAGCTACCTCATGTATGAAATGCTTATTTTTTGCTTTTATGCCCTCGTGTTGACTTACGGCCAACACCCAAGCTTGTCACGTTCGATTTCAAATCAAGGAAACAAAGAATTTTTGAGGTTAAAATATCACAACCCTTATCAGCGTCGTTATCGGAGCTCATATCAGAGTCCGAAGATTCTAAAACTCGCACCACGCGACGACGTGTTTGTCGTTCCTTCTCTTCGAGTTTATAAATCATTTTATTGTACCGTTAAATTTTATCTTTACGCACTGCGCTTACGCATTATTTCTATCTATTACTGACAAATAACTAAAAGAAAAAAATAAATCGTTTTTCAAATCGGGGACTGTGATCGCAGAACTCGAGTTGTCGTTGCCTCGCACGGAAAAAGAATGAGATTTGGAACACTAATCGTAACCAGACAACAAAAAAATAAATAAATAAACGGGGTGATTTAAAAAATGTTCGAATTTGCCTTGTAGGTTATAGGAACTACGTTGTGAATGTTATATCTTAAGAATGAAGCGATGCAATATATTATAATTACACACAAACAACATTGATTTTGCTTAATTAAATTACATAAATCATATTATAATTCTAGAAAATACAATAATCAGAAGGGAACGACACGTCTTCAATTGGATATAGACATTATTGTTCAATAGGAAATCTGTTAATGTAGTTTTAAAAGAAAATGTGAACCGTACTTTTCAAATCTAAATGCAACCTGTTAAATAATTTTTCTGAGCACACAATACGAACAGCAATGAAGAAAAATAATTCATACCTATTCTATTTTTTCGATTACTAGTTGGAATAAATAAACGTCGAGCATGAATAGCACTGGTTACTATTCAGCCTTTTACACGGTTTCATACTTTGTAAACAGGAATTTATGCCGCTTCGCCTGTGTATTGATTCGCGAGGAAAACAGAAATATTGCCTGTTTGTGTGCCATTGCAATGTAAGGATTCACACCATTGGAGAAAGGAAATACATATTCAAGGCACCTATTGTGCTAAATCTGTAAAAAAAAATCTCACATCTCGCTCCACAATTTCAAACTATTGTTGGAACTTTTAGATCAAACTTTTCTTATCGACTATAATATCTTACTTTTCATCATCATGTTTACGGAGTTTAGCTAGCTAATTTAATTTGATCCTGTATATGGCTATGTTACCTCCATGTACCTACATACTTCGTAATTCCGTAATTTCTACAAAGACACTACCAGTCTTGCCTACTTACCGCCTAGTATTGTTATATTCGCATGGAGTCTTTGCCAGTCGATGCGAAAATAACAATAGAGGCTGTAGGTAATCAGAAATCAATCTCCACATTGAACAATTATTCTGAAACAATTGACATTCCTTGTCATCCTCCCCTCTATTTATTCGAAACAGGCACATAGGTAAGATAGATTAACTAAACAATGTAGAATATAGATAGTCAATTTGGTCGGGAGAAGCACCGTTTTATTGAAGTAATTTTTCAGGCATACCAGACCGTCTGAGAGCTTCGCCTGTCTAGTAAGAGAATTAATTTGTATTAATATTCTCATCCTCAGGTTGAAGTGGACCTTCAGCTTGAAGTACGTACCCAAAATACACTTAATGGGGTTATTAGTGCATTGTTCGAGAAGACCCCTTTTACCTAACTGGCCCGTATGAATCTTGTACCTTTGACTATGCTAACTGGTGAACTTTCTTACACAGTTACTTATTGATTTTTCATTAAGGTATTTTCGATGCCACTTATATTTTGATTGGCAGTTAAGGTGAATGTAAGCCGTTTCGCTAGGGTTTCAAATTAACTTAATGCAACTCTACGTTCATTCGTTGCAAAGGTTGTCGGCAAAAGTCGACCTTATGTAGTGCACGCTAGTATTAAAATAACTGAGGGGGCAATTGTCGTCATTTTAACCCTTTACCGCATAGGAAACCATAATGGTTTGACATGTTTACAGTTTATTTTACTCTAAAAAAATAAAAAACTAGCGTATAAATCCTAATGGGGTTTGTTTTTCATATAATTAGCAATAATAAAACACAACTATTTTGTCTATCATCACATACCAGTTGGAAAAAAAAAATACACTAAAATTAATTCAGAAGCTTTAATAAAGACATTAACATAAAAAAAAAATGTCACTTATTTAATATATCAAGCAGTAAAGGGTTAAGAACGTTCACAGTCTGATCTCAGTCTCAATCTGTCAAAAATACCTCTAATTTCCCTACATTTTTGACATTTGTTTGTCGCCGAGATGAGACCAGATTTTGAACATTTCAAGTTACGAGAATTGTTTCTTCTGACACTACTCCATAAAAGTTTAAAAACTTTCCAACAAAAATTACGTAAAACGTCAGTCGCTGATTAATTTGACAGGACTAAACTAAAATTTATCTTCTTTATAGTTTAGTTTGTGAACGACAGAATCTGCACCACTGTAAAGAGGGGGATGTTCTATTCTTAGCCTGTGTCCATGAGACTTAGGTTATACCTACGGTCACATCTAAGGGGCACATACCGTCAAGTAAGTACTCACATAACCTTTTTATAGGCGTTTCTAAGTTCCATGGTGTTATATTTTATGGCAACGGTCCCAAACTGCCTATTACTATCCATATAATTTTATACCGCGAACAATTTTCAATATCACTTAGCTTTTTTTATGAAAAAACATACTTAGCATAAAATCACGTCTTGTTTCCTAGATGCGTTGGGCAGACCTGTAAACCCACCTTTCACCAATTATGTTTAAGTCCCATGTAATAGGGGGGTAGACTATTGCCATCAACCGGGCACGAGTCCATGTTCCGGGCTGCTACTTAGAAATTCTACCACCCAAAAACACTTTGCCCAACCTGGGACTCGAACCCAGGACCTCATGCTCAGTAGTAGCGCTTGCGGTCACTAGACCAACGAGGCAAAAACTAAACAGATAATTTTTATTTTTTATTATAGACTTGCTAGCGGCCCGCCCCAGTTTCGCACGGGTGCAATGTTTTTTTTTCGAATTTCCGAAATTTTTTTTTATACAAACTTTGTCCTGGCAATACCGAACACAAAAAAAAAAGAATTGTCCAATTTGGTGCAGTCATTTGGAAGTTATGCACGTACAGACATTTCGGCGACTTTGTTTTATACTATGTAAGGATGATAAATGAAATAAGGTAAACATTAAAATAATTGTTCTCAAACTAATGTTAGTTTTGAATTATTTTACGCTCTATATACTTAGTATTACATTTCAGGCTTCTCGACAACTTTTCTCTATCAGGGTCGCGCGGCGAAAATTTGGGTAGGTAATACAATATTTTGGGATGTTTATCATATCATGTTATCGATATCCGATATTTGAGAAGGGAGCAACAATATACGGTTTATTTATCGTTGTTTGCATAATATTGTGTATTATCTGGCGAAAGATAGAATTTGTAGTGTTGCGAGGAAGTGTATTGATTTTACGGATTTTACTATTTTCGATACGGTTGTATGAATTTTATCAGGACATACGTTTCTGTAACATATGTTTAATATGAGTTAGGTGGACTGATCCAGATGTCTATATAGTGGTCAAGAGTGGACAAAAGTAGAGGTGCATGGTGTGGCAAATTAGGGTGGGTCAATTACATTGGACATTTCCGCTAGACCCGGATAGGGTTCAAACCGGACATTAAACGAGACTACAATATGCAACCCTTCTTTGGAATTTAAAAGAAAAAGCTATTAGAAAGACATTTATTTTAACGAGGTGAGAGTGAGTGATCTCTATAAGATACAATTTTGAAATAATCAGCCAATCAGAAATTGCCATAAGCAAAATAACTACTTACAGGAAATGGTTTGATTTAAGTGGTTATAATATAAATATTTAAGTGGTTTCATATAGGATAGTTTATTGACTCAAAACCTTTTACAATATTTTTTATTATTAAGTGTCTACTCCATTCAAACAATATTTTTTCGTTCTCCGCGGAAATGAAAGTATCAACAAACCCAGGGCTGTCTGTCATGCGAACGTTTACCTTCCAAATGACAGACATTTTTCAGTTGTCAAAAGACACTCGCGATGTAATGCCTCGAATATTAAAATGGCTTTATGTGTTTGGAACACAGATTCATGAAGTGAGCGAGATATATTTTAGGTACTTCGAGGTCACAGCTAAAACGACTTTGTTTTAACGAATTATCCTTCTGCCCTGCTATTTCCAATAATTTGGAATCTTCGCAATATTTCGTTTTCTGCCATCCATCTTTATCAATCCTCATCTCAGTGTTTACTTCCTTCTGAGACATGTAATCTTCCCGAAAGCGATCCATCATCTCACTGGTCTATCCCACTTCTCTCCCACTTAAAACTGTATCAATGTTGAGGGTGTCAAGTGTCAATCTTTCGCAAATTCTTTAAATTAAGTTTACTTTTTGAGGGGTGACCGTTTTCAATCTTAACACTAATTTGACTGTCCTTAAATTTAGGCAAATTCACTAAATTATCGTGATCTGTCTATACTTACGAGAAACGAGAAAAAAAAATCAGCTGTTCCCTACATTTTGACGACTCGTACGAACATAAATGTAGGGAACAGCTGATGTTTTTTTTCGCGATTTCAGGTTTAGTCCCATAGTAAAAGTTGTTCATAATGATGAGTACAATGACCTCTTAAGAGGTTGTTGATGTTTTACAAATAACCCTGTATATTTACTTGCGCTTTTTTAGCATTTGACAAATTTTAAGGCATATTGTGGCACCAAATTTGTTCTCTTGACACTTCTCCGCTGTTTCGAGAAGTTCATTGTCCAGTCCACCAGCACTCGGGATCTTTTTCGAGGACGAAGCCACACGACGTCTTATCGGAAGTTTTTCATCCGGCAGTTCCTTCTCCAAAGATGTGTGGCGACCTTCAAGCGAAATGCGGTCGGAGTAATTGATACTATAATGCCTGTTGATAGGCAGGATTTACAGCACTTACCGTCTTATCTTTTAGTTTTTATCATGCTATTATAACTATTTTCGTCCTTCATATCGACGCGTTAGTTTTTATCGCTCACAAAGGGGAAGTCTAAACAGTAAATTTTCGTATAAAATAATTCAGCTGCTACTTTCAGCGCCCTTAAAAAGCGATAAAAATCTAACAGCTTCCTTTTCCTTGGGGTTCACAAGCTAAGTCCGTTCGGAAATGTTTTATGAACGGGCAACACCAAGAGTGCGCTTTACAAAATAAACGGCGCGGATTATTGGCATTCTTCCGATACCATTTTCAGGTCTCAGCTGTTGTTGACGTTTCGTTAAGTTCGATTTTTAAAGTGGTAACTGACCAATTTGAGTGCTGGATTGAATCTTTCGAATTTTTAAAGTTAATGCTCGTGGAAATCATCGAAGGGTTCGTGGCGTTAACAAAAAGAACCAAAAAGGTGTGCCTACTTCTATTGAGGTCAACGAGTGTTAGAATTGGAAGCTACAAATGTGATATTGATGATGTTTATTCGTAAAACAGGATAAGATTTTTATCAATAAATGGCTATAACGGTTATAAACATCACGTTATCATAATTATAACTTAGAAAGTTAGTCTACTTACTTCGTTAAAGTTGAATGAAAGGTCCATCAAGTTAATTGATATACATTAACTAAAGTTGGTCAATACATACAAACCAAATCTTACTACCTAAAGGTTGTTGGCAGTGACTGGTAGTGAATGCCGAATCTAGTCGACACGAATGTGCGTTGGCTTTGTAAAGCATCCGTGGCTTATTTACTCCTTCAATCAGATAATCGTATCTATACAGCGTGTAACGGAAGGGGGGTATCAACCCTGAAGGAGGTGAATGTGCTCATGAAACTCAACAACTTTCCCCAAAGAACATAGGTCGAAATATGAAAAAAAAATTTGGCCCTCCCTTACAAAACTGACTACCAGCTGATTGATTTACTATGGAAGGGCCAAATTTTTTTTTCATATTTCGACCTATGTTCTTTGGGGAAAGTTGTTGAGTTTCATGAGCACATTCACCTCCTTCAGGGTTGATACCCCCTTTCCGTTACACGCTGTATAAAAATCAATTGCCGTGCGTTAGTCTCGCAAAAACTCTTAATAACTCGACCGATTGTGATGAAACCTTGGTAAGTTGTTGTGTGCGCGCCGGAGGTTAATAAAAAAAAAATAAAAAATGTAAAAGGTATTGCAACGCATTAGCTAGTCATCATCTGCCTAGCCTTTTCCCAACTATGTTGGGGTCAGCTTCCAGTCCAACCGGATGCAGCTGAATACCAGTATTTTACATGGAGCGACTGCCTATCTGACCTCCACAACCCAGTTACTGGGTAATACGATACCCCTTGCTAAGACTGGTTGTCAGACTTTCGGGCTACTGACGACCCGTAACGACTGTCAAAGATCCACGAATGACAGCCGGCACCAACGGCTTAACGTGCTTTCCGAGGCACGGGGGGTCTTGCTATGTGAAGATGGTCACCCATCCACGGACCAACCGCGGCAAGCGTAGCTTAACTTGGTCGGTCGACCCGTGCAGCTGTTATTACTTAGCCACAAGCCCCTCTACATTATGCAACGCATTAGATACTATGATCTAAAATTCACCCAAGACATAGGGCTGTTTTAAGACACGTGCAGTCTCTCACCGAGGAGGTCCGGGTCCCAGCTGTGGATGATTATGAGCTGTTTGCCATCATTCGTTTACCCAGTCTGTAGGTATGTATTGTATCGACGTCTGTATATTATGACGGTTAAGCACGTGTAATATTAAAAATTAGGCACGTTTTTTTTTATCAGTTGAGAAACTAGATTAACGACATAATTATAATATTATCTCACGTACCTACCTACCTAACGTTTTTTTAATTAATTACCGTTTATTCCAACCGAGAATCAATCATAAATAACGCAGTAGATGGATAACATCCCTCCGTTTTTGTCGGGGGTTAAAAAACGTCAAAATGTTGTAACGTCATCGTTACTTTTAAAATTGTGTGCTTCTAAATAAACGGCCCCACACGTATTTATCTCATGGTGTTAAACGGTTTATCCATACGAAATAGATAACTTTAAAAAAATATACCATTTTCGATCTTACATCAAAGTAAAATAAAGACCCAATTTTTGGTCATTGAAAATCGTGCCACGCCGTGTTTTGCCAAGATAATGAGAGGCTTAAGCATTATTTAATTGGTATTTTAATGTATTAACAAATCACAGAATCCGGTTTATATCATTACAATGCCTACATTTGATGGCCATTAGTCTCCGCTATCAGGAAGCTGTTCTGTCTGTATTGAGATTTACATTTAAAATATTGGTGTTTTTGAAGGATATCATTACCATTTTTAAGATTTCCATAGATGTACCGTTTTTACTATAAAAGAGAATTTTGTAGTAAAACACTACCTCAAAGGATTCGATATTCTTAGCTATGAACTAAATTAGTTACCGTTCATAAGCAACTCGAATAACGGTACAATAATACTATGTAGGTCAGAAGGATCATTATCAATTTGCATAACATTTTAAGACATAATATAACATGGCATACTTTCGTTTGTTTTAATTATATTTACGCATAACAGCTTACGCATAATTTTACTAAGCATATATTCTGTAACCTAACCTATTTTGTCAACATAAACGGTATGCCAAAAACAATTCTGGCAAAGTATTATTACGCCAAAATAGTTATGCCAAAGTATGTTAGGAAAAAAAAAAAATATGCGAAAAGGATCCCATGTCAGAAACGTATTAACAAACGGTACCGAAGCAAAACTTTACAAACAAACTTTGCACGGTCCATTTAATAATTATTGTTCAGCATCGCCTTCTCTACAGGTACGAACTGTAATAAACACAGCAGTAGGTATCTGTACATACCTGTTACTTATTTAAAAGGAAAACTGTAAATATATGCCGAAAATGAAAAGATATGGGCCAAGTCTATGACGTGACTCGCATGTTGCCTCTACCAATATCTTCTCCTTATCTTCTTCTTCTTTTCTTCTTCTTTCCTACGGAGCTTACAGCCGCCATAGGAAAAGAAACTCATGGCTGATCAAATATTGATAGAAAAAACTTATACATAATGTAATCAGTTCCCAATATTTGTTGGTTTGGAAAAATATTTCCCCTTTCACAGTAAACAGTGTGTAGTAATATGGGAAACTATTTATATTATGAATACAGTAAGGATCGCCTAAACTGATGAGCTTAAGGGCTATTATAGCCACGCTTAGAGCCTGCCTATCTGCCGGGATTAGTGTTCGCAATAAGAAATTATCAGATGTGAAGAGGACGCTGCTATCCATCTTACGTTAAAACAACTTAATCGATTTCGTGCCAACACTCATATTATATTAATATTGTTCATAACACAAATACACAATAGGTATTACCAATTTTCTTCCGTAGTTATTTTGATGACATTTTCTATATCCGTATCAATCTATTTTTGCTTTTAGCTCAAAATTCAGATCGTTCGCGAATATCTAATTTAGGAAATATTTTCTTGCTTACGCAAATTACGTGGAATTTTCAAAGTATATTGACCTTATTATTATGTCTAGAGGTGGTATCGGTGATCAGAGTGGATGTCACCTCCAGCCCCCCTCACTTTAATTAGATTCGATTCGATCCCAAACATTACTTCATGTTACTTTCATTAAGTGCGGCAATTTCGACGACTGAAATCCAATAGGTAGCCGTAATGAAAACGTAGATTAAAAGTACGAGATTACTTTAATAGAAAATAACGTTTATTTGCTGGGAGCGCAGTTTTACAAGGATGCGTTGTAATAACTTCTCATTCAGGAATTCATATGCATGTATTATCAAAGCATCTTACAAAAATAAAAATAAAAATTGTAAACCATCTTATTTGCCATTGCCCAGCAAAGGGACGTTAATGGCTAATAAAGAAAAAACATCAAATTGGGCTGTTTGTTTAGTCACTTATAAGTAAGAGTTAATTCCTAAGTAAGAGCAGGTTTTCTATAGGTACGAGTATATAATTTTAGTTCCTTGTCTATATAAATAGGTACATCATGGGCAAGGTATCTACAAAATTCATCACAGTTTAATATTGGCAGGTGTCAATTTATCAGCATGAATCGATGATAAATGAGATGGATCTTTTATTCCAAGCCAGATAACAAGTTTTATAGCTAAAATTAGTTTTCTTATTGGGAATTTCCAAACCGGTGTCGTATGACTCATTGTATCTGGAAATTAATGGCTGTGGCCATTTGACCTGTGTGATGTCTATCTGTGAATAGACGTAAATGGTAATAATACGGCATATTTTAATGAATTTCAATCATTTGCAAATTCGACCTTTGCCCGCATTATCGACCGCTTAATCTAAATTTTTTTTTAAATTTTTGTACCTTGTTTGATACTGATTAATTGAAGATGTCTCCATCGTAATTTTTACGCTTGATACCATGGTAAAAATTTTAGTGTCAAAGTTCATGTAAAATTTTGAAAATGGTTAATAAACTTGATAGTTTAGAAAATTTTAATACATCATAAAGAAAAGAAAGGTTTATTATAAAGTGTTAGGTACCCAATGGAACCGCAATGAAGGCAATTCGATTTGAAGGTTTAGAGAAAAGGGATATTTTGTTACGAATTCTGGGAAATTTTCGAAAAATCATAACAATTGTTTTTTTCGAATCCCATGAATTTTCGCCTAGGCTTTATGGGTTGCTTAATTGTTACAAATGAGTCACACTCCTCGTCCTGGAAGGAATAGAAAAATTACAAATCAACCTATATAAGTCCTACAAATATACCATTTATCAAAAAGTTGACGATCCCCTCAAACATCGTATTACTGATTTGTAACTGTAAATAAATTTCACATTATATTATTTTATTTATTTAATAACCAATTTATGTGTACAGTTTGACAGGCCTGTTGGTCTAGTGGTCAGTGGCCCTGACTCCTATGCGCAAGGTCGTGGGTTCGATTCCCACCTAGGACAAATGTTTGTGTGATGAGCACGATCATTTGTTCTTTGTCTGGGTGTAATTTATTTATAATATGTATGTATTTAGAAATATATATATGTATGTTTATCAGTTGTCTAGTACTCATAGCACAAGCTCTGCTTAGTTTGGGACTAGATGGCGTTGTGTGAAAGTTATGGAATATTATTATTATTATTAGTTTATACTACACATAAAAGTTACATATTTAGATTTACATTGGAGCATCCCTGATTTTGTACAGACTCGATCATTTTAGGAAATTAATTAAATTTAATGAATTTGCCACTGCAAACTCATTCAATTTTTTTTTAAAGAATCACCATATCTGATATTTATGATATTTATTGATAGTAACGAAAATATTAGGAAATTTAGTAAATTGAAATCTGTTAGGTAATTTTAGATAAATGTCCACGATTAATCTCGCAGAATTTGAATTGAAGACCTACCTAATTGTATCTAGATATCTACGTAGATATTGTGAGCACTTAAAAATATTAGTTTTCTATTTCATATTGACGGATGACGGGATCATATTCAATCGTTCCCTCAAGAAAGAAGAAGCAGAAAAATCCCTATAAAGAAACCAATTTTAATAAAATACGAGAACAGCCTTGACCGATGTTGTGCGGAACTCTGAAATATCTTGCGATGCCTGGAGCCATCAAATCTTTTTCCGTTTCAAAGTTATTCTGCCAAATTCTTCAGTTCTTTATTTTATTGAACCTTCATTGGATCAATTTTATTATTTTTCTACGGATTCCATTTTATTTAGTGATAGGTTGTAGAATAAAACCCAAGTATAACACAAGTACGTACATCAGTAAAGTTTTACTTGACTGTGGGTCAAGTTAATAGAGCAATCTTATAACTTAACAATATTCAAGTTTACAACCCAGACAGTTGCCTTTTTCTGCATAAAATGGTGTGGCATTTTTTTATAATTATGTCGAACCTTGGGTCTGCGGGAGCTTAAGTAGGTATCCTGAGGTTTATGAAAATTTGAACTGCACTGGCTACACTGGCTACACTTGCTGGATAAACGTATAATACTAAAAAAAAAAAAAACTATTAAAATAAAAATAATTGTATAACTAAAACTAATTATTAATAATAACTAACCTATCTAAAACTAATTAAACACTAAAATATGTCATCGAAATATTCCTCCGCATCGCTGTCGACTGACAATGTACCGAAATGTAAGTTAGGTAACTACATCAAAATCCCCCTTTTATAACCACGTAGAAAGACAAAGTTGCCTGGAAGAGATCGCAGAAAGCGATAAGGCCGCCCATTGTATGTTTTGTAGTAACAATTGTATTTTTTTTGTTATGTATTTTCTGGTGAACAATAAAGTATATAAAAATAAACAAAGACTTGATCTGCTGTGGATTTCACTTTAGCCACCCAAACCCATAATCGAATATCTTTGTTTCCATATCCTGCAATAGTCCTATATCAACCGGGGGTTGTCCTTGGGTGCACTTGCATAGTGCGAACAGGGATATAATTGTCGTTTGGTGCCTGATTTCATTGAAAACATCTAACGGGCCTTTGCGAGTTGGTTTCGGCCCCTCGTACCTACGCCTTCCAATTATTGATGTAGTCGATCTTGATTTAAGCTTAATATGAATAAATTAAAACTGTATCTCTTGACGATGTCGGACACGAAACCTTTTCTTTGTACCTATACTAATAAATTATCTAATTTGATAATTAGTTATTCACATGTTACTTTTATCGAATGAATTAATCCCGTTACAAAGTCAAGGTTGATTTTTAAACAGACGGATTGCTCTACTTTTGCATATTTAAGTTACAGCAGTTGTACCTAACTTCTAACCTCGAATTCTATCCACTTTATAAGTGCGGTTAGAACTGGTATCATTTTAAAGTTTTATTATCAAGATTGTAATCAAATTTTATGGCCCAGTCGTTAGGATGACTTGGATTCCGGTGTAGGATTGGGACAAAATAAAAGTTCTGATTTATTTTTAAAATTCAGTCAGCGGGATGTACGTTAGAGGTTAGACCCTACTCTCATTGAATTACAATTTTACATTGTTACAAACACTACATTGTATTTTAGTTTAGTCTAACTTTTCTACTGTAAATTGTAATCATAACTAATGTTAAGTAGCGTGGTGGTCAATCGTGTTGAGTTGACAAATTATTCCAGTTTGTTTGGTGGCCCGATTATTATTTCAAAATATATTAAATAAACAAAAAAACGAAAGTGAATTAAGTAATTACATTCATGCATGTCGATTCTGTAAAAATTTCATCGTGATAACTTACGTGGAGTGAGCTGTCAGTGTCATCCCGCTGATTGACGGATTGACCAACCAAACATTTGAAAATCATAAGCGAGATTTTAGTAATATGTTTATGCTAATTTTATTGATTATTTTATATAATTTCAAAGCCAGTGTTTTAGTTGCCAAAAATATCGCTATATAAGGACTAGTCTAGGAAAAAAAAAGAAAAAAAAAACAACATTGAGATTCTGACTATGTTTTTGTTTTGCTATTTTATTTTACTACAACTCCACAAAATAGTAATGTTTTGGCAACTGAAATACTAGCTTTGAAATTATATAAAAAGATCAATAGAATTCGCATAAAAATCTCGATTATGATTGTAAATGTATGCTTGGTTAATCCCTAGTATAAGGAGGGACGACACTAAGTTTTCACGGTGAAAGTGGTTACAGAATCGCACTGCTGATCAAGATAAAAATAATGAAAATCATCATTCTCCTGTCCTTATACCAATTTATTTGCGGTCGGCGCAACATGTCTTTTCCCTCCACACTTCTCTATTAGTCGTCATCTTGGTAGTCACCCCTTTCTAATCATATCATCATTCACACAGAAAAAAAATAGAAAATATTTTTATTTTTAGGTAGGTATTTGTATAACTATAAATTAGGTAGGAACTGATTATCACAGTGCAATTTCTGATGCGACAATACTAATATAATTAAATATAAATAGATAAACAGAAGAATCCGCGAGTTGACTAATTTTTTTTTTATTATTTAAATTGAAGCTTTTTTACCTCACTAATAGCTTGGAATAAACAGTTTTTTTTTATTTTTAAAATTGAAAAGATATGAGCGTTCAAAACTCTCAATTAGACAGAGAGGGAAATACTGAATTGTGACGTCATAGTTCAGTATCGCCATATAAATTACATGCAAAACTTCGTTTTGCGAGAAAGAGATAGACAAAAAGTTTCTATAAGTTATAAGTTTTTAATTTTTCGATCGATTTCAAATTTGATTTCGAATTCTATTATTGTATTACATGTGTGGATATATTATCTACTAGAATATATAGTATTCAATATCATGCAACTACCCAATTGCTAAAAATAAACCAAATTACTTTTCATGTGACGTAAAAATGAAATACAACGTTGAAAATCAATATTTCTCCAAAACTAACAGACAGTTTACTTGAGAAAATAGCACCTAATATCTTAAGGCTAAAGTTCATTTACTTAACGGTATAACAGGGTACGGTCGGTAATACCTTCAGTAACCTTTATTAGGCTCTTCGTCGTGAGAGAGTCATCGCCGATAAATAAGGGGTTAAGGGATCACCCAAACATATTTAGGTTTCATGATATAACATTTTATGGATAAAGAAATACTTGGAGGCAGTACGTGAAGGCCCGTAGAAACCATTTTGCTGTTTATTGTAGGTGACCGAAAGTTTTATTTCATCAGAGATGAAACCTTTTTTTACGAATAACGTTTATTTGTCAATTTCTAAATTCTTCAGTAAAATCTATGCTAATTACTTCTATTAGCTATTAACTAAAACTATGCGATCCTATTTCAATACTATAGTCTTCCTCATTTTAACGATTCTTAAAACTTAGGTTGGTATTACTGAAACAGGCAGAATTTCAAAGCAATTTTATTATTTCTTAATCTCAACGGTTCATGTCATTGAAACATCGATTAATAAAACAGAATAACTCGAATCTGCTTGAAATCGACCCAGTTTTGGTTTTTTTTTATCGACCAAATTACAATTTATCGTATTTTGAACCGTCATTTCACGAAAACAAGAATGTATTTATGACATTGTTTTTTTTCTGGACCTAAATTTCCACAGACTATTTAAAATTGGTTCTAAAACAGGCAAAACCACCTACCGTTTGCCTTCTCATACTAGTGCCATTGAACTTTTAGGCAAGTAGGTACTATAAAACCTGATAATCAGCAGATTTTTTTAACAAAATATTGTTAAACTGGTAGGTATGGAGCCAAGGACGTTTGGTAGTAACTTTTATGGTTAAAGCAGTCCCTAGTAAAAAGTTGGACGTGTGCAAGACCGGTACTTTATGGAGACAGCGTGTTTACACAATAAAAATAACGTCGAACCAAAAAAGTTGCGACGTTAAAAACAAGTTATTTTAAAATTTAAATTGCTAATTAATATGCACATGGTACGTCGTGGAATATTCGTATTTATTTTGCTACAAACCTTGCTTTTTATATAAATACTTTTTGTTCGTTTTTTCTTTAATCTCGATACTGTTTATGCGATGGTAAGGGGTAATCCCAGGCAAGCCTTGGGTTTACCCAGGTTATATTTAACGCGAGTGCTTTGAGTTAATTATAGCAGTCATTTAAGTGGCAGGTAACGATAGTGCTCTTGACACCTGTCACTTTTATATAAACGAATACGTGTTTTACGAATTTGGTCTTTATTAGCTACTAGAATTGTCGCACTGTGCAGGTATCAGGGACGCATTCTCACGACGGCCGGACTGTAACTAGGCGGTTCTCTATTTGTGATGTCAACCTACGTCAGTAGTATTTATTCTCGATAGATTATACTTCAAACATGGAAACTTCATAAAATTCTAGCTTGTGAAACTAGAACATGAAAGCTATTATGTAGCTGCTTCCACGTTTCCATCTCTTTGATCAAGTTCTGGGACATGGAACGTACCACGCAATCAGTGCTAGTATTGTTTGAATTTCTAAGCTAATCTAAGGAAAGTCATACCCACAACTTACAACTTACCAACATGACAGGTGGAACCCTTAATTGCATGATTTTTACTTTTTAAGCATATTAAATTTATTTGGACGTAACATTAGCTCTATAGTAAGGAAAAAAACAAATGCATTCATAAATATACTTTTTTTTTTTTAATGGCCTGGTGGAAATTTACTTCTTTATCTAATCAGAACGAATCTACTGGGAACAAAATGAATTGAATATCTCTAACAATTGGGGAATCCCCGTGCTCTGTGAAAACGAAAATAAGGCATTAGATTGGTTGATGGAAATTTCCATCACGATGCATTTAAGGGTTAAATGGAGATGAGAATATTTCTAAAATTAATTCCAATCGGTTAAGTTCATTCCGAGAATCGATTTATTTTTAGTTTTTGCGTTAGGTAGGTAATCATTTACTCGTTTACGAGCGGCTACCGAACTATGGCTAGTTGCGATAGTTATGCAAATTAAAGCTAGGCTCAGTGGTTGAAAGAAATGAAATGATTTTTTCTGTGGCTTGGTTCTTTAGATAATCGTTGTCGTTGCAAACTACTAACTTTATGAAAAGCACTCGTGTGAATTTTCATAATATATACCTAACACGGTCTTCCAAAGCTGCTAAACGTGGGCTTCTTGATAGTCACCCTTTTTAATAGATCTGGAACTACCCATTACTAACATCATGAGAGAGTCGAGGAAAACTTAGGCCCCGTTCACACGGCGAGGATCAGATCGATATTATACTGTATAATTTAGGGATTCAAATGACATGGCAGTTTCATACTGCATGTGTTTTAAACCTTATGAACAAAGGGATGTTTACGTGTGAATCCTATTTTTTACTGTAAATTATCATCATCGTTGTGTATACGGGGGCTTTTAAGACCAATCTAAATGGATGAAATATATTTATGGGATTAATAAAGTTTATAAAGAATTATGTAACCAATAAAATATTTCGTGCTGCTGAATCTTTTCCATTTTCAATAGAAGTAGCCCTAGTATTTAAATGTGTTCTTATGGGACATCTCCAATATGTGAACGCCGAAGGGCCCGTAAGGAGTCTTAGTGTTTTAGTTATGAGCAGTTATTATATTCGATTTTTATATTCTGCTCCAATACGTCCCAGGTGTTTTAGTTATGAGCAGTTATTATATTCGATTTTTATATTCTGCTCCAATACGTCCCAGAATTTTTTAACACCTTATACAGCGTGTAACGGAAGGGGGGTATCAACCCTGAAGGAGGTGAATGTGCTCATGAAACTCAACAACTTTCCCCAAAGAACATAGGTCGAAATATGAAATAAAAATTTGGCCCTCCCTTACAAAACTGACTACCAGCTGATTGATATACTATGGGAGGGCCAAATTTTTTTTTCATATTTCGACCTATGTTCTTTGGGGAAAGTTGTTGAGTTTCATGAGCACATTCACCTCCTTCAGGGTTGATACCCCCCTTCCGTTACACGCTGTATAAGGTGTTAAAAAATTAACCTTACAAACTTTAAGAGGTGCTTTAGACCATCAAACTAAACAACTTTCACTATGGGACCAGCTATGATATCACAAAAAAAAATCAGCTGTTCCCTACATTTTGACGACTCGTACGAACATAAATGTAGGGAACAGCTGATTTTTTTTTCGCGATTTCATAAACTTTCAAATAAAATACAGCGAAACGTTTATTTTCATTTCTATCTAGCATAAAAAAAACATGTTTAGAAGCACGTGTTATCTACGTACCTACGTTGCCTCGTAGTGTGCAGTTTATTGTGCGACCTACGTTTATGACGTCATTAACGTTTCATTACCAAACGTATCGCCTTTTATTGTTCGACTACAAAGGGATATTAAAATAGCAAATTATTTGTAAAACAATGGAGTCGTAATATTGACATTAACTACTAACCGATGATATATTTTGATTATCGTGTATTTATTATTTATGATTATGTTCTTGAAGAGAACGAGAAAGAAAGATTTACGTTATAATTTATTATTATTATTTTCTAGACCCCTTCATTTGTCAGAGGAAGTATAGGGAGGCAAACAGCAAATTCAAATTATGTTATTCTTACTCGTATTAATGTTTACTTTAGAATTTATTTAAATAATTGAAATCAAATAAATTTTGAGTAGGTTTTCGACCGGTATTTCCGTGTGATTAGTGGCTTTAGATTTTGCCAGTTAATTCTGACTTATATTTTTGAATATCACCAATGGCGAGCAGTGGTAACGGCCCCGACATACGAGAAGGTCGTGTGTTCGAACCCAGGCAGGCGCTTTACTCTGTGTAGGTACATTATAATATTTCACCAACACTGCTCTCAAAACGGTGAAGGAAAACATCGTGAGGAAACCAACATGTCTTAGAACCAAACATTCGAAGACATGTGACATCTACCAATCCGCACTGGGTTCCCGTGGTAGATTACAGCCCATTCGCTCTCGAAGAGAAGACGCCTGTATCGCAGCAGTGGGAACATTATACAGGATACATTTTTAACCAGTGCGCAAACTGTAACCAGTAGTGAATTCAGTACATGACTCTGAGCCGACCTGCGTTGAAATATCTCGTCAGTTATACAACGTGTAACGTTAAATGCGCAAAACCTGAAAATAGTTTGATCAGAATAACGAGCAGAATTAATTGAACCACTTTTTAATATAGGTCACACTTTTTAAAAAATCTTCATTAAAAACGTTGCCGTGTCTATTTATTAATAGGTCAAGCAAGTCAACGTCAGCGCGGCGAGCGGCCCGGTGACGACTCCTCCCTCGATAAAGCGTCGTCGCAGACGCAAGAATCGATCAGAATGGCCAGTAAAACTAAAGCATCACATAACACTTTTACAATTTTTTTAATGACTTATTTTCTCTGTGAAATAGGTCAATTGGATTAAAAATCACTTGGGGGGTCTGAGGTTTTGCGCATTTAACGTTACACGTTGTATATGTACCTATAGTCTTCGTGCCATATATTTTGACCGCCTCAGTATTGCATTTTTCTATGTAACAGTTGATTGTTTTTTTTTTATAACCGTCCAAAATATTTCAACGCTAGGGGGTCTTGAATCATAATGCTGAATGTGTGGTTACAGTTTGCGCACTGGTTAAATATTTATCATGTTTAGGCGGATTATGCTCTTATATATTTTTGAAACTATACGACCTTTAACTTTGAATCATGATAATCGTTACTCATAATATTTTGACAACAGGGTAGTGGCGAAGGGTGAACATTTTGACAAGGGTACAATATGAGCAATAATTCAGACTGAAATAATTAACATGTTTTGAAAAGGACGCCGAAAATTAATGTTTACCAGGCCCTTCGCTACTGCTGCCTACAGAATGTATTCGCTTCAAAATAGATCATACAATGTCTGTTAATTTAACTTGTCAAACTGCTTTGGCCGGTTACTTTGAAGTTTTCCGGTATTTTATGAAGACGAGTGTCAACAAGATCAAGGAAAAAATACCGGAAAAGACTTTTAATAGCGCTACTGGAAACTGTTTTCTTGATATAATGTACCTATCATTTTATTTATTTTTAAAGATATTGTTTTACGTCACGTCCTGGGTGCGTTTAAAGCTACACATATTTTCGTTTAAAAGCCAGATGTGAGTGAAAACGCCCTAGGAGTGAAATATAATGTCCTTGTCTCATATATTGACCTTACTGGTGATGTTCTTCTGGATGGCCGCGGTTTGCGTGTATGACCAGCTGGTCGATTCTGTAAAAATCTCACCGTGAAATCATAAGTGAAGTGAGCACTTAATAGTGTTAATCCCTAGCGATTGACAGCTCACTCCACGCTCACTTCACCCAAGCTTTCACGGTGAGATGGTTACAGAATCGCAAGGCAGATGTATGAACGTAAACGAAGCAAAATGACTATGTAAGGATTGTAGCAGGTGACGTTCTATAGTCTCTGCCTACCCCCATCGCATGAAGGCGTTTGTCGGCATTAAATGAATAAATAAATGAAAACAACATACGCAGTTATTTTCATTTATTCCGCTTTAGCTTCATTCTGTCCGAGTCAATGTCATACTTAAAATTCTACTATCCAAGTCGTTGATTAAAAAAAATAAATAACTTAAAAATTTTGACAGTTACGACATTCAGAGTAGATAGAAACTAGATTTTGAACTGGTTTAAGCGCGAGATTTGAACACATAATCTAAGAAAAAAAAAAAAGTGCCATATTAAATTTCCTCGCACTACGAGTATATAGGGTGACTGGTAATTAGTGACCGATACTTAAACACATGATTCTACTGATGACAACAAACAACTTTTACTATGGGACCAAACCTGAAATCGCGAAAAAAAAATCAGCTGTTCCCTACATTTTGACAACTCGTACGAACATAAATGTAGCGAACAGCTGTTTTTTTCTTCATAGGCGACTGTACCGGTCTTTAATAGAGCTAAGACAGTTGCAAACTCGATAAAAACATGTTCGACTGCTACGAAATACGAGAGCTAAATGACGACTAAGGGCTAATTTTTCAGTCGACAGAACAATTTTTATTCGTGGAATAAAATTGACGTCTGGCTGTTTTTTATGGAAGAACTGTCAAAAATTTAAAATTATTCCTCAGATAAAATTATTTGGCGTTGGTAAAGTCAGACCTTAGTAAACGATATCAATAATAGTTATAACACGCGTCATCTCGTTATTTGTTTTATATCTTACGAGAAAATCATTAAGGATGACTTGCAATATTTCTTAAAAGGATTTTTGGTAACGATTAGATCGATTTAGGGGTGATTTACACAATCGACAGATAAATTTTTTTCGAGGAATAAAATTGACTTTTGGCAGTTTCTGTATGAAATAACTATCATCATTTGAAAATTATTCCTCGAATAAAGTTATCAGATGATTGAAAAATCAGCCCTTAGTATACTTTTACTACTCTACTCTTGCTGACCTCTAGAGCGTTGCCCTCAGACCGCTAGGTTCTGTAGAATTTAAAATTACTTTTTAATACCATATTAGTATAACTGGTTTGAAGAAGTAAGTAGTAAACCCAATATTACTTGGGTCAAATATTTTTCCTAACTACATTTCGGTGAAACATTTTCTCTAAGAAATGGCTAAATTAGAAGATTGATTACGTCACTTATGTTCACCCCACCAACACAGTTAATCGCGTTTTAATCAGTAATTTGGTCGTGTTAACGGCCAATTAGTGGGTGACCTTCAAGATGTTTACGTGCAACTAAACCACAATGAGTTAAATAATAGCATAATGTAGCAGTGTGAACATACGTGTTTATGGTCCATAGTCATCAGAACATATTATAATATATGTACGCCAGTACTGATGGACTTTATAATTATGTTAAGTCAATACAAATAAACACACGAACTGGTTCCGCGCAGGACTTTAACCCCTGCCTCAGTATTTTTATTTTATAGGGATTTAGGTACGAGTATGTTAACCTTCGATGTAAACAAGTTTTTCTTGTTCGCAGGTAAAATGACATTACCAGCGCCCCCGAGCATCGACGAGTATGACGACCCATTCGTGATGAACACGACCAACGTGACGAGCCACCCCGCGGCCTACGACGAGCAGTACGCACTGGACCTGGTGGTGCCACTCACCGTCACCTACGTCATCATCTTCGTGGCCGGCATCCTCGGCAACACCAGCACCTGCGTGGTCATTGCGAGGAACCGCTCCATGCACACCGCCACCAACTTCTATTTGTTCAGTCTGGCGATCTCAGATCTCATATTATTAGTATGTGGCTTACCATTTGAAGTGCACAGATTATGGAACCCAGACACGTATCCACTGGGCGAGGCGCACTGCATAGCCATAGGACTAGCGTCGGAGACGTCAGCTAACGCCACAGTGTTGACAATCACCGCGTTCACGGTGGAGCGGTACATAGCGATATGTCGGCCTTTCATGTCACACACCATGTCGAAGCTGTCAAGGGCTGTGCGGTTTATAATAGCTATATGGGTGTTTGCGTTGTGTACGGCGGTGCCGCAAGCGATGCAGTTCGGTATAGTGTCGTATGTGGATAATGGCGTGAACGTGAGCGCATGTACAGTGAAGGGTGTGGGTGTTCATCAAGTGTTTGTTATATCTAGTTTCGTGTTCTTTGTCGTGCCCATGTCGATGATATCAGTGTTGTACGCGTTGATAGGCATTAAGTTGCGGACCTCTCGAGTGTTGCATCCCGTGAAGAAGCTCTCGGTAGAGAGTAATGAAAGAGCGAGTGGTCAGATGCAGTACAGGAATGGAGCGTCACAGAGAAGAGTCATCAGAATGCTCGGTAAGTTTCAACACAAATACAGTTTTAGTAGGTGGCCTCAACTATGCTAATGAGATAGAAGCAAAGTGGAGCGAACATTTTCCTCTTTAAGATATTTTTAGTTATAGGCCCCATACTCAATGCGTGAGTACTTATCAACTTCACTTAGTTTTAGGTTTATAAAATGGATTCTGTAAAAAATTCACGGTGAATACTTGTGTGGAGTGAGCTGTCAGTGTCATCCCACTGATCTTAGGGATTGACCAAGCAAACATTTACTTTTAATCATAATCGAGATTTTAATAATATTTTTTTTTATGCTAATTCTGTTGATCATTTTATATAATTTCCAAGCTAGTATTTTAGTTGTCGTTTAATCGTTACGTTTAATCCCACGTAGTTTGTGTGGCGTGATCACTTCACCCGATACACGAAATGTTGTGAAGCGGGTGAAATTATCACGCCGACTCGTCAGGACTAGTCTAGGAAAAAAAAAGATAAAATAAACAACATTGAGATTGTGAATGAGTGTCTGTTTTGCTATTGTATTTTAAAACCCCACAAAATAGTAATATTTTGATAACTAGACTGTGGTCTAAACATTTAATTTACAACGACAATGATGAATAATTGATGAGCATCAGTGTAGTGACCGCACTGGGTGAATTATAATTTCTAATTAATGTCCGTACGCATTACTATAATTATTTTAACTTCCATTTTCACAGTACCTACGGATTCTAAGCAAGTAAATTTTGTAGAATGGGAGGGGTGCCATTCGTTCCAGAGTTCCAGACATAAAGATTTGCCTAACGTCCCAGGCGGCGCATCTGCGAATGATAAGACCACACAATAACTTATAAGCTCGAACATTACACACACTAACTAGTTTTTCATTCATAATAAATAACATGGCTGCTAAAGTAACACGTTGTTAAGGGTTCGCTAAAGGGTTGAATGGGTCGAAGACGTCCCTAGAGTGAAACGTCCTTAAATATACATTGAATGTATTAAATTTTATCGTACAGAAATCACATTTCCTTTCCCTTCGTTTTGTTTTCTTTCTTTCCCATGGGTAATAAAGTCAAAAAGGAAAATAATTAGGAAATCAAGTTGAATTTGTAGGAATGACCCAATGGACCCAAATAGTCGACAAATTGTATTAGTTGCGGTCGATTCGGCCGACGACTGGTACCGTTATTTGTTCATCTACCCTTTTACGGTAAAACTACTTTACCTATTAGGTTTATTTAACCGATACGTTTTATGTCGATATTGGAGTGGGACTTCCACATCAAAGCGCTTCAAAGGAATTGTGTGTACGTAGGGGGAGGGGGGGGGGGGGGGTTAGGATTTATTTAACCATAAAAATATTTCATGCTGCTCAATCTTGTCCATATTCAATAGTGATGATGGGACAGCTCCAACGTCTGAGAGTCGAACGGTCGTAACAAAGAGCCCTATTCGAACGTCTTTTATAATAAATTCCAATTCCAATACGTCCTACAAAACGTTTCAGGCTCCGTGTATGAATAATAACTCTCATTGGTCAATTTGTTACCAAATTGTGAGACAGCTCCAAATAATTGGAACATTATGTCTGTGCGACTATAGGTAAAAGTACAGTTTTTGTGGTGCTAAACCATTCGTGCAGTTACAGCACCTGTTAATGGCTTCATCACTTTTGCGCTCTCGAAAACAGTTTATTTTGAATAAATACAATTTTGATTTTCTTTCAAGGATAGCTGAAAATTTAAGTAGGATTTTTTAATTTCTTGAAATGGTTTGGAAAATAACATAAAAAAAATACATTATTCACTGGGTTTTTTTTCTTTCGAAAAATTGTTTTTTTCTGCATGATTTTTCTGCTATATTATGTAACAAATAGTGACGTGCAAATATACCATATAATGATGTTGATGTTATTTTTTAATACACTCGAGAGCAATGAATTAGGGTGACATAAAGGTACCTGAAAGTCTCGGATACTAAGAATGCTAGATAAATAAATTACTTACTTACTTACTTAGCTTAAAAAAATAAATTGGGTTTAATAGAAAATTAAAATAAATTAATTTTCTATTAAACACAATTTTTTTTTCATTATGATCATAAAAAAATTACTTGAAAAAAAGAACAAACAATCTCATCTTGAGAGGACTTTTACTTTATGCGACCCTAATTCATTGCTTAGAGTGTATTTAAAATAAAAAGTAGTTTTTAGTAAAAAAATATATCAAACGTCAAATTCGCGTAATTTTTTAGAAAACTTTTTGGGAATATTAGTGATTTTCCATAAATACTTAGTTTATTTGAAAAATCCCGTTTAGCCACATGCAAAACAAAGAAATCGACTTTTTAAATCACAAATGACTTTGTTTAAATTCTTTTCTTTTCCTTAAAAATATGAACAAAATTGATCAACATCAGTCAATTTCGTTACGAAAAAAAAAAAACTGCAACATTTACGTACTCCTATTCTATCTTCCTGTATATATTTCTTAAGTACTGTTACGCCTGAAGATACTCTCCTGAAAAGGAAATTTATAGTCTATACGTGACAGAGAGGGAACCATATCGGGGAACCAATTTGGAATGGTGGACCAAAGAAGTAATTCGTTTTACTGAGAAACCAAGTCATATACCATACTTCTTTTTAAGGTGCTTTTAAACGAGCAATATTTATTTATTTATTTATAAATAAATTTGCAATAATATGTGGCTGCACCACAGTGTCCGGCAACATTGCCGGCCAGCCTATGCAATGTTGCAGTACCTAATGTCCCGGCCAGATGTTTGGTATGGCTGGGTATGGCCAATGCATTTGCGATAGGTTGCCGGACGATCGATGAGCGATCAGAAACACTGCAATATTGCCCGGCTAGTTTTATTTTTGTTTCAACCACTCTCTATTGTTGTGGCATAGCGCATCTTTTTCTACCGCGAAATAAAGTTTGGCGTGAGTAACACCGCGATTGGTTGCTATATTCTATGCTTTATTTATTCTGTGCTGATGGTCACATTGTTGTTTTGAAGGTATATATTATTGATAATATAAAAAAAAAAAAAACTACTAATTACTAATGACATTTACTACGGTCAACTGTGGCATCTTTACTTTCTTTGAGCAACTTTACCCATGAGCACTGTACATATATATCTCTCGATTACTAAAAATCTGTTGCCCCTATAAATGTATGTATGTATGTCATGTACATACAGTATTCATGGGTAGAGTTCCTCACGGAAAGTAAAGATGCCACAGTTGTCGGAATATATAAATATTTAACAGTATATAAGGTCCCATTAAAACAGATGGACAAACTTTTAGAAATCATTCAGACCACCAAAATAAGGACAACGGTAAAAAAAATATATAAGAAAAACGCATTAGATACTTAGAAAAAAATAATCAGCAAACGAAAATACACTAATGTGTCGGCAATTTATTATTTTATGTGAACTTAAAATCACTTTAATCAGTGTTTTTTTTTGCTTGGATATGTTTGGTTAGACGTACTAAGCGCTATGTTAAAATTGGTCCATCTATTTTAATGGGACCCTGTGTACGCCGTTGCGACAAGAAGTATCGTCAGCCATTGTTACCTGACTGTGTAGCTCGTTTAAGAAAGTGAATCATGGGCCATAATTGCAGATATATTGCAACTCATGGCCCAGCCATATATTGCTCAGCCATAAGCTGTAATAAAATGTTTTTGTGATGGCCGAGCAATAGTTGCCAATAGTAAGCCCCGGATACACTAGGGAACATTTTGTCCCGCAACATGACGTGCAACACAAAATATACGTGACGCTGCAACGTTGCATAGTGTCCCGCAACATGACCCACAACATTTTACGTGACGCGGGACATGTTTCTTGCTCCCGCTCCGAGAGCGAGCGCACGGCGCGACATTCTCTCGGGACATTCACGTAGTTGCCGAGCGCCATGTTCCGCAACATGTCGCTCCATTTGTCCCCTAGTGTATTCGAGGCTGTACAGTCACACATTGCCGTAAAAGTATAGCCCGTTTAGAAGCACCTTTAGTATATTTTTTTCCTCCAAAGAAATATTTTTAGCTTACTTAATTATTTAAGTATAATCATAATTAATTATATTGAAACTCTGCCACTGTTCTTGTTCAGTCAAGCGTAATTAAATTGTAATTTCTGTCAAGAACATCGTCCCAGCTGAAAATAAACTTGAAGCTGAAGCCAAAATGCAAAGAAATAATGCTTATTTATACACGCTTATTTGAAATAAATGCTTTGAGTGTGTTGGGAAGCTCGTGGAAGTTAATAATAAAATTAATTTGTGAATGACTATAGTCGGCTGTGATGTCAACTTGATTTAATTACGTCTGTGTACGTAATTAAACCAAGGTGACATCAGAGCCAAGTAGGACAATTGGATTTAAACTGATGAATGATATTTCCCGCGGTTTGTAGAGAAAACGTGACGTTTCTCAGCTGTTTTCATCAACTCACAAACTTCAACGTTTTGTTGTAGATGGACTAAACGTGTGTGATGGTTTTATTCAACGCTGCAGAATAAAAGTTCAATCGGATAGTGCCAACACAGTGCTCATAGATGACGTGTGTAAAAAATCGACAATGTCAGGAAAATGTATTGTTTCAAACTCAAACGCATTCTACACACTCACGCTTTTATTTCAATTAAATCATTTACAGGCACTTTTGAACTGTCAATGAGTCGGTCAGTCAGAAAATATAAAGAAAATAGCCCATTCCAAAGCGTAGTAGGTACCTATGGAGAAGAACGGACAAGAAACTCCATGGACATTCTTTAAATTTATATTGTTTTTTTTAAATCTTAGTTTGTCAAGTGGACTTCAAACTTAAGTCACGTCTTTACGACCGTGTATTCAAATCACAACTGTAATTCTTTGACGGTTGTTTTAAAAAATAACAAATACACGAAAAATTGACGTCATTGCGTCAATTTGATAAAAAAGTAATTTTCTTGACTGTACATTAGACAGTATATATATTGTGCTAACTTACTTCTAACGAAAGAGAAACCTAAAATAAAAGTCTTTTCGCTTGCAAAGACATTCCTAGGTTTACTATTCAACTTTTTAATTAAATTAGTTTATCTTACTTCAACTTTGAAGATGAATGCCTTCAAATCTCCCACTTTGTTGCGGAGTTTAAAACAATGAATGAAAAAGAGAATAAAACTTAATTAGAAAAAAAAAACAACCGATTTCAAGAAAAAAAAAAAAACACGAGACAGTGAAACATTAATTTCGGGTGCCTTTGATTTTGTATTTTCGTTGTTGCCACCATTTTTCGAAATTAAAGTTTATATTTTTCACTTTGTAGTGTTGTTTGGAAGTCGGTTGTTTTTTTTTATAATAAAGTTTACCCTTTCAAAGAAAAGAAAATTTTCAAATCTGTTTATAAATGACGGAGTTCTGAGGTAAAAAACAACAAAATACATCTGAATTGAGAATCTCCTCCTTTTTTTGAAGTCGGATAAAAAAGCTAAAACTATAAATAGTACAATAAATTTGCCAGTTTGATTGGTCTATTTTGAAGTCATTAAGTTTGATGGTTTATGCCGTTACGTTGTGAATTACAACTATAAAACAAAGTAATTTGGTCTCTAATTGAAAGCAAGTTGGACTCGGAAGACCAATGTCAGAATGAAGTCATAGAATTACATATCTAGAGTCCGATGAAATTCAACACAATATTACACAGTTTGAGTCGAGACTTTGGATTGATTTCCACGAGTTTTAGAACTTGTTTCTGTATGACCCCATAAAGTAGGCAATATTGAATGTTTTGACCCCGATCTTGTTTATTTTGCGTTAATATCTAATATACTAATAATAAAATCGAAGAGTTTGCTTGTTTGTTGGAACGCGCTAAGCTCTGGAAATACGCGTCGAATATGAAAATTTGTTTTTGCATTTGATAGACCACGGACAAAGCCGCGGGAGGAAGCTAGTCAGTAGATAAAATTGACGTGGGTTTTGATTTGCAATATAATTAGTTAACTCTTAAAAGGGATCATATATTGTCAACTTGTTAGTGGTGAAAGCCATTGCGCTAATTAATTTATCTTTTCAAGCGAACTGTCCCTTAACTGTAGGTAGTTGGCAGTAATTCATTAATCACAGATTTTACTCATGGCTTTTAAGTATGTTATAGGCAACTTTCATGATAAATAAAAAAATATTTGACACAAAATACCTCTGTATAAGATACCAATACAATTCACGATACACAATAACTTACTATTTTATTTGCGTATCTGAACCATTTCGTTACAAAATTTAATAAAAGCGTGTAAAAAATATTTATTTAAAAAGTAACGTGCTTTCGTTTATGTTAATGTAACTTTACAAATGGTATTTCATTATAAAAGGTAATAAAAGCCCGTTAAAAAAATAATTTCTCTAAAAATAACGTGCTTATGTAATCAAAACATGATGTGTAAAGACGTCCATCACGATTGCGTACACCGCACGCGAGGAGAGAAAACATTTGAATATGTCAAACACAAGTGATTGACACGCGAGTGCGTGCCGTCACGTAATAACATCGATCATTTTTGTTTGTTTTCTGAAAAAAATGGTCTGTGATTTCGGTTGCACATTATTTGTCCTGTAAATGGGTCTCTATAGGGAATTTGCACCATATCGCTCTTTATTTTGCGCCTGAACTATTTCCACTCCTTGGAGTAAATAAATTAAATAGTATCTTATTGTATTCTATCTAATTTAGTTTATTTTGTTATCTGATTTTCCTATTTTTATCTAATTTTGTATTATTATGTTTAATTTTGATCTCGTCTAGTGTACCTAATGTAACCAAATTGTATGATTGTAATGTGTAATTTGGTTATTAAAATAAATAAATAGATAAATGTTTGACTTTGAAAGTAAATTCGAAAATGGTTTTTGTGACTAATCTAGACACAAGTATCTCTATCATAATATACAAGGACACATATTCATGTTGGTTTCAGTGCATTCTCGAGTTTCACTTTGATAACTTCAATATCGGCTTTTGCTATCCACTATCCACCCAGCCCTCCTTTGCATCCAATATTGTACCAATATCAAGAATGGAAAATGGAAATCTGGAACAGAATCAAATGAAATTTTATGTAACATCCCATTTTTTAGTTTTCAATGCAGAGTTGCTTTTGCCTTTGTTGTGCAATTTGAAGTTATAGGAAAACATGGAAATATCCAAGCGCTCTTTCCTGAAACATGGAAAATTTTCTAGTTGCTAACTGACACGCAAAACTGATTGTGTCATACCTAGTCTTAAATATGTGAATATGTATGGAATTTAGTTCACAATTCATTTTAAGTATGCAATGTAAATAATACATTTTTATGCAAATGCATGACATTTGGCCAAGAAACTGTGATTAATTCAGCGCATTGACGTTATGCAAAAAAAACATTTAGTTAACATATTTTTGTTTATTTTAATATACATACATAGATTTTAACCAAGGAAGCTTGTGCTAAAATCAGGTAACATTTCGTAGCCACGTTAAAGTTTCAGATCAGACTGAGTTAGTTTTCCTGTTTCACTTTATTGGGTCAAGCGGAGAGGAGAAAATTCCTTAATTCCACGAGGTTTACTTAACAGAAGCTAAAAGCATGGGGGTACCTACATTACATACATAGTTAGTAAGGTAGGTAGTCCCCGAAATAATAATAATGATAATAATAAGACATTTATTTCAGACGTAGTCCATATACTGTTAGTAACACAACAAACCTTATAAAGCTATTGTTAGTATATACAAAAACAAAGCCACAGAAAGAAATAAAAAGAAATAAAAATCACAAAGTGGCACCGAGTGCCAGTTAATGCCAAGCCCTGGATGCGACCACCCTCATTGTGTAGTCGCATCCAGTGCTGCCACATCGGCGAGTCCCAGCGGCCCACGAACACGTTCAACAAACAACAAATATTATCAAGTGCTGATTTTTCCATCGTCAGATAACTTTTATTCGAGGAATAAAATTAACGTTTCAAAATTTTTGTAAAATAAGGATAAACAGACAACAACTTTAAATATAGTACAAGACTCTCGAGGTCGGAACAAATTAAACTAATAACAAGAGAACCAACAACCAACAATAATTTGACTTATAATTATGCAGATTTTACGACCATAAGTAATAATTACGACAATTTCCATAGTCATAGTTTTATTTTTAAACGGTTGCAGCCAGTTTCAAGTTTCATCTTTATTTGGTTTAAATGGCATCGGTATAATGTCTGCATTCAGGGTTATGAGGTCGATTCCCGCATTGAGACCGTTGGAATGATTAAATTGTTAACGAGCCATAAATAAGTCATTAATGTTTTTTTTTTATCGAAAATGTGGTACGTGGACACGTAGCGTGAAGTAGAACATTATGATAATCAAATATTTAACATTGTTTTTCACTCCCGACTGATTCCGACTTAATTAGCTCTTGGTTATAATTTCGCTAGATGCTATAAACTTTCCGCTGAGACGATTATTCACACAATCGTTAACACCTCATTTTAGCCCTTTGTGTCCCTTGATAATTCAAAACTGCCTGTAATTGGTTTATTTGAAATAAATGGTTTGAGTTTACTTATTTATACAACATGTAACTGAATTATGAAAGTAGTTTGTTCAGAATCAATATCTGTATTTTTTTTTGTAAGTAATTTTTTATCCCAAAAATAATGAAAACTAAAAGTAAATTACAATCACACTTCCGCTGTACAGTCCAAACAAACCGAAAATGTCGTAGTACCTTCTACGCTAGACCCTTACACGTGGGCGCCTGTGTGCGTGCGTAGATTTGTAACGTGACCACAATTTTCTCCCACAATCCGTACAACATCAGTTAATTTAATAAATAAACAAAGTTTTACACATAATAGTAAAAATTCATTGTATGTATAATAATTGCAACATAATATTCTAATTGGGATATTTGGTGGTGTGCGTTAATTCCGGGACACGTTGTAGAGACGTTTTTATACCGGATGCGGTAGGTAAAATCTTTGTGATTCCTGATTTTCTTGTTTCTATGTTCAGTGGTTTAGACATTGCGTTGTAAGTCAGTCAATCAACAAGATACTGATTAATATTCTCGATATTTTAAACAGATTTAATCTTGAGTTTATCTGTGCATCTGTTTAGTGATTAGATAATACTTATATATTTTTTTGTTACTATAGGTAATATTCTAGTTTTGGAAGCCTCTCATTTCCTGTAATTATTTTGGCATTCGAGACACGTAGTTATCGCGTTTTTGCTTTTAATGACTGAGTTTTCTTGATTATACGTAGACGCAAGGACGAAGCATGCGTAAAAAAAAACATCATGAAATAGCTAATATTACCATACGATTTTTTGCTTTATTTATTTATGGCGGATAACTAATTTTAGTTAACCTACAGTTTGAAAATGTTATTTTCGCCTATGCCCCATTCGGAATAACTTAATTCAATGTTTTTTAATGGTTTATCCATTTTATGTGCAAATATTTACTCTATTTTTGAGGGGCTTGTGGTTAAGTAATAACAGCCACACGGGTCGGTCGACTGGGTTAAGCTACAGCCGCAGTTTGTTCGTGGATGGGTGACCGTCTTTACATAGCAAAACCCCTCTGAGTCTCGGAAAGCACGTTAAACAGTTGGTTCCGGCTGTCATTCGTGAATCTCATAACGGGAAACCCGAAAGTCTGACAATCAGTCATACTAAGGGTATCGTATTATAACCCAGTAACTGGGTTGTGAAGGTCAGATAGGCAGTCGTTTCATATAAAATATTGGTATTCAGCTGCACCCGGTTAGACTGGAAGCCGATTAGCCGACCCCAACCTAGTTGGGAAAAAGCTAGGCAGGTGCCTTAATTATTTCATACAGAAATCTGAAGATGACATAGGAGTTTCTAATACAAAACACTGATCATTTCTCAAAGTTATCTAGTTTAGCAAACCAGCGAGAGAATTTAACGACTAGAAATGTAGAGACTACACACATTTAACAGAGTTTACTCTGTTAATAAATGTGTTTGAATTCGGTTAGAAATAAACTTGTATCTCATGATCCTTCACCCAGTAAACTCGCGGGTGATGCTTAAGCAGAATTTCTGAGGCTTATTAAATAAAACTGGCAAAAACGAACTACCACTGAGAATAAATTGGGAACGATATAAGTAACGATACGAGCGCAGAGGTTCGTACTTACAATAAAACCTTGAATAGAAAAGTGTTTCGACGTATGTACATAAGTCGTTACGGACGGGTATCTCTGAATATTTTTTAAAACAGTGATAGCTCGTTTGATCGCCCATGAGATGAAGATGTTTTTTTTTTAAATAATTGGTTGTCTTAGAAAACTTCCGAAGTAATGAACTATTTTTAATTACCTCTTTTCAGGTCCAACACTATTTTAACACTTTGTGGGACTTAAACGCCTCTAGACGTAATAACAATAATATTTCTATTGTGTCTCGATCAGTAACCTTTAACTGAACTCAGGAACCTGAAATTGTGATCTCTGGTTACATCACCGATGTCCAATCTAATTTTTAGTTATAGTTGTAGATATAAGGAAAAGATAATATCATTAATATCACTAAATTAAAGATCAACCAAGCTAATCTTCGCCAGTAAATTACAGTTTTATATTTATTGCCAGCAACAAAAAAGTCACTTTGTTGTCAATCATGAATATTTTATAATTTGATTCTATTATAGTTTTAGGTATATTGCAAAAACATTATTCACACTGTGGTTTTTCAAGGAATTTGAGATTGTTTCTTCAAAGAAGCGTGTACTATTAAATTCCTTCAAGTATACATTTATTAAAAACACTTAAAGCGGTTATTCGATAAGATTATTTCGGGACTTTATAAGGAGCTTATGGGTTGCTCGAATTTTCTTGAGAAAACTTCGGTGCTTCAATTGTTTCAGTTTCTCGTAAGTTATTCAGTTGTTCGTGATTTATATTTCTGCTAACTACTCGTTTTTACAAAATAATCGTTACGTTATACCTAACTAAGCACGTCAACTGAATAACCATCATCATCAACTGCCTAGCCTTTTCCCAACTATTTTGGGATCGGCTCCCGGTCGGTCTAACCGAATGCAGCTGAATACTAGTATTTTAAATGGAGCAACTGCCTATCTGACTTCTACAGCTCAGTTACTGGGTAACACGATACTCCTTGGTAAGACTTATTGTCAGACTTTCGGGCTTTTTTTTTCTGGGTGGTTATCAAATAACTTCTCCCGCTCTGGGCGGACCGGGAGGGCGTATCAGACCTTTACTTATTAAAATTAAGATCATGAAAACACATAGCCTCGGATTGGTGCAGGGCCACATTGAGTCCCAGTTGTCGGATCCTCTCGCTTCGCTCGGATCTTATCGGGGTAATAATCTCGGAAGCGACTATAAAATACAAGAATACACATATACATAAATACTTACATATCAACAAAATGAACTGTTAGGAGAAGTAGTCATCGGTAGAGGTTTCTTTATCCGCTTACTAACAGCGCCCCGCGGTTTCACCCGCTTAAGTCTTGATCCTGTGGGAATATCGAGATTAAAAGTATCCTATGTATTATGTATACAGGTTTTATAATAATCCGCTCAGCAGTTTTTGCGTGAAAGAGTAACAAACATGCATCCATCCATCCTCACAAACTTTCGCGTTTATAATATCAGTAAGATTTAGTAGGAAGTAGGATTTCCTTGATTATGATCACCAACTGTCTATCTAAATTGATTTACTGGAAAAGTTTTAAACATCGATTAATAAACAATAAAACGCAGTAGAGGCGGAACGACGACGATAATGAATTTTCATGCTGCCATTATGAACTCAATACTTACGCGGAATGTCGAGGAAATTAGTTTAGCTTTCGAGTGCAATGTCATATATTTTTTAATCTCCAGCGACTATAGGCACCTGCACAGACCTATATGTACCTTAGTATTGAATCTTGCACCTTGAAGAGAGTCTTTCTCCAATAATCATCACCTACCTATACCTATGCTTTTCCTGGCTATTTTGGGGTCGGTCGGATGCAACTGAATATACAAGCTGTATAATACATGGAGCAGTATTTTACATGGAGCGACTGCCTATCTGATCTCCACAATCTAGTTACTGGGTAATACGATACTCCTTGGTTAGACTGGTTGTCAGACTTGGGCTTCTGACGATGCGTAACGACTTGGTATGTAAAGATGGTCATACACGAACCAACGCGGCAAGGGTAACCTGACCAATCGCCACGTGCGGTTGTTATTTCTTAAGCACTCAAGTCTACAAGCCACTCAAGTCATTTTCCAATAATATTGATCTTATTTCATGTTATATTAATGTTAAAGGACCGTTCCATAAAGTAAACATTGTTTTTCGTCTAGTTGCGGTGGCGCTGTCATTTTTCATTTGCTGGGCGCCCTTCCACGTGCAGAGACTTCTGGCCATCTACGGAAAAAGTTTGGAGCACCCTTCAGATACCTTCTACCTGGTAAACTTTGAATTTTATATAATTTACAAAGTAAGATTAAACTTTCATGAAGTTGGCAAGAACATTTTGAGTCAGGAGTTTAAAAAAGTAGATTTTTCTGCAATTGTTCTGGTAATTGGATGTCTCTTCAAATACTTAATATTTTAATTTTTAACTTCTTACCCTTAAAAACAACTGATAAGACAGCAGTTTAAAACCCTAAACAGAAACAAAGAGTTTGTATATCCTTGAATAAATTGTACGTCGTTTAAGATTTGTCGGATGTCGGATTATTTATGATACTGATATTTATTGTTTTGCGTTTGCTTTATGTGCAGGTCTACATCGTGCTCACGTTTTTATCGGGGGTGCTATATTTCCTGTCAACCGCCATCAACCCCTTCCTCTACAATATCATGTCGAATAAGTTCAGAAACGCCTTCAAGGTAAGATTTTGTTATATTTTATGATTTATCTACTTACTTGTATTGTTACCTCACAGAACCTCATTTTTCATTTTAAAACGGGCTTTGTCATTTAAACCTTAACGGCATTTTGTTTAGAAAGTAATCTCAAGGGTTTAATATTACATTATAATGATGGAGTATATCGACTTTTTCTACTTCGTTTGTACTTTAAAACAACCTGATCGCGTAAAATTCGAAAATCCCCGGAATTTAAAGGCCATTTTCCGCTAAGCTAAAAGTTGAAAATTTACAGCATTTTACGGTTTTATCTGTAGTGTTCAGACCGGCAGCCGGCTGAGTGAGTACAAACGAAATAAAAAGCAAACTGCAACAACGTGTTCTATCAACATACATGATATGCATTCCACAATTTTAATATCAGCTGATTCCTATTTCTTTTCAAAGACGTAATAAGTTACGGTACATGATTTCACGATTTTATTATACGCACCCTTAGGTGCGGCACCATATTAAATTCATAGTGCCAAACGTAAACAGACCGGCCGAGTGAATCCGTTTTGTTATTGGTCTGTGTTTTCGGTATTTGCAGTGATTGGGTTTGTCTATCGATATCGAGTCTCTTCGGAACACAGTATTTGTCGTATCATTAAATAACTGTTGGTAGTAGTAAACAATGGCGATAATTGGATGTGATCATTATCGCTCAGTTGTTTGTGTTATTTATAATATTTTCACGAGCCGCTGAAATCAGAAAGTGACCGGAATAATAATCTTATAGTACCGAAATAATAATCTTATACTTAGACCAAAATAATAAGCTTATGTTATGACTCAGTTCAGCTTCAAAGAGACGGTCTGGTTTTCCTTCATTGATCAGTTTCCTTCAACCTGATATTATACATAAGTTTATGAAATGAAGTGGATCACGTCCGAATTCGGGATGGATAGATGCACCGCTGCCCCGTCTCTATACATTGATTGGCCGAAGCGTTCTGACCAATATATTGAGTCAGGTGTTCCCTTTCAAAATTACGTATAGTGATTTCATTATAGTACATAGTCACTTTCCACCCTGCTAACATCTTCACAGGAATTTATAGAGAGCTGTATCTAAGCACTAGGCTTTACTGTTGACTCAATCCAAATGTCCTCAATAAGGCCGACAGTGTCAAGGCTTCAGTATCGATAGACTACAGATCTGAAGATTACGAACACTACCGAGCTTATATTCACCACATTGACCCATTCTCCCCGTTGACCCTACACAACTTGTGCCGAGAGATAAGCAGCTTTGAGAATTTAACTCGCTAAATACATACAACAGATTGTACTTGGTTTACACTTAACAAAATGGAAATTTGAATGGAGTGATTATGACTTTATGAAACAATATTCATTAGTTTGTTCATATCATCATCTGCATAACCTTTTCCAACTATGTTGGGAATAGCTTACAGTCTAACCAGATGCAGCTGAATACTAATATTTTACATGGAACGACTGCCTATCGTTCCTCCACAACCCAGTTACTGGGTAACGCGACCCTTGGTAAGACTGGTTTAGGTTTTCAGAGTTTCGGGCTTCTGACTACCCGTAAAAACTGTCAAAGATCTGCAAATGACAGCCGGGACCAACGGCTTAAAGTCTTTTCACAGGCACGAAGGGGTTCCGGTATGTAATGGATGGTCAAACAGAAAAATAGAAACGCGACAAAAAAACGATTAAAAAAAATCCAACCATTGCAGACTAGCAGTTTTGTCCATGTTGTTGCACTCGTAAATCTCTAACCAAGAGTAGTGCACGTTCAATTATTTTTAACGGCACTTTGCAACGGATTTCAAATATAGTTACCTAGTCTTGAAATTTTATCGTTATTTCTACAGGCTGTCATGAACCAAAACAGGAACTCATAACGACAGACGATGTTCTGTTAATACGTAGGTATTCACTGAATAAATGATTCTCTTTTCTCTAAGACACCAATGAATGAATGCAACCAAGATATATCAGGATCTTATTATTCAGCGCCGGTTGAAGGAGAAAGTTATAATTAAGGTCGGTCGTTTTCCTCGAGGTTAGTAAGAGATGGGGTGAACATCTTTAATTAAGTACTTATTTCATACCGAACGCATGACGTCAGCAAATGCATTACTTGTCGATATCAATTAGTTCTCTCATTACAGCAAAACCCAATACAATGTCATTACTCCGTCGTTGAAGTTTTCCATACTTGAAAATAAAAAAAAGTAGGTACTATTATAAGTTAAGGAAAAACCGCTGAATTATTAGCAAATTTAAGAAATTAATCAAAACTCAAAGCATTTATTTCCATTAAACCATTTACAAGTACTTATGACTTGTCAAACAGTCCGCCAGTTGGTCAGAAAATTGAAGCTAGTTGCCCACTCCAAGACCTAGGTAGATCTCTGCGGAAAAGAACGGGTAAAAAACTCTAGTATAATAGGTATATGGGGGCATATTGTCACACAAACAAAGGAATGTGTGTGAAAAACACAACAATTAATTGGAAACTATTGTGATGACAAAAGCAAAGCTCTCTATGATAAACTGACAGGTTGAAATAACATAGAACAATTTAATTAACTCTTGAGCTCTCAATATTGCATCCAATTCGGTGTACAATTATTATATTTAGAAAAGTGCGCTTGATACAAATAATCTATATAAGCAAAACAAAGTCGGGTTACTTACATCAATGATAACTCAAGTATATCTACGCCAATTTTTATATCTTTGATTTGTTGGACTTTTCTCTGCCCCAAATAGGAGAATAACTATTAAATATGGGAAAAAATCACAAAAAAAGAGAATTCATTTTCTTATACATTTTGTATGGAATGGGTTTTTTGATGATATCTCGAGAACGGATTGACTGATTTGCAGTAAATGTTCGACAGATAAAGTGTAGGCAGAGTTGGTTTCGGTACTCACGGTAACTGACCTACGAATTCCGCGTATGATAATGATTTGCACATTATCTTAAAATAACATACAAGTATTTCTATTCCTATAACTCTCAGCTCGGTGTCAATATCCGCACTTACGACCCAGACATTAATCACTGTCAAACTGTCACTTTGACTGTTAAAGGTTAACTCGTTTAGGATTCTGAAGTTATAGAAAGGAAATATGTGGAATAGTGACACAAGAAAACCTCAGAATTTAATTAAAGAGCAAGACTTTCAAATGTTACTTATGTGTGAGAAAGCATTTTACTTCGTCATGTCGGAGTTCGACTGTGGTTCGCTACTGACTTCATAGTCAGCGTGATACTAAGTTAATTGTTCGGTTTATTGGACCAAATTATAATATTGGGTTGCAGGAAAACCTATCTACAAATAAATTGTTGATTGTGAATATTTGTATTAGTGCCTGTATTTACCGTGAGCCTTCATTCATTTTGTGGTAGCGAATAAAACACGTGGTGTGTACCTTTCAGCATTTTCCTCTATTTCTATACTCATTGTCTTCCTAAAAACCTTCTCGCCGTGGATGAATATTCATCGACGTACGTACATGTTACCTGTATACATAATATGTACATACGTCGACGGAGCTACGAGATTTATCATTAATTAATTAATATATAATTGATGAATAGTAACAAATAGCTGCCTAAAATTGTATCCAGCATAATATTCTTTTTATGCTTGCGTGTCCAATTGTCTATCATGGACAGACAAGTCAGTCAGTATGGCCAGTACTTGGTACCAGGGCCAAGAGAATATTACGAAATTAATGGCCCATCGTTATTTGTGTTTGTTCTTTTTACATAACCTCATTCAAGCACAGTATAAGTAGAGAAATTTCAAGTAATTGCCATATATTCGCTAGGTAGTTACGTCGTAGGAGGAAGGTGCTGTGCATCTTAAGTTAGCCTATGTTAGGTCTCCACCACAATTTAGGATTATACAATCTCATTGTATGCATTTTACTGCCTAGGACTTAAGTGAAGCTTAATTAACTCTTGGTATGAGCAGAGAGCCGTGGACCACAGACTTAGGCTGCCACAAGAACAAAGATGGCGGATATTGAAGTGATTAAGACTGCAATGTGTGACGGCTTGTATAGAATAGAATGGAATATATTTATTTACTTTAAAACATGGTACATTAATCTTATTAATAAAGTTAAATAAAAAAAAACTATGTAGGGTGCTTCCCTAACATAAGTACTGTCAATGCAAATGTAAAATGTAAATGTAATGCAGAATGTCAAATTAAACTAAAATGCATAAAATGTCAGTGAGTGCTCAACGGGATGAATCTAAATAAAAATGCAAGTTGTCCGGCTCAAACCACGTCTAATGGAACACTAAATGTAATGTATATAAAATGCATAGAATAATGCAACATTTCAGTGTCAATGCACTGCCAAATGCAGGTCGCGTACAAATGGCAAATACGCGAGCCTACTGGCTAACTTATTACTTAATAAAAATATTTGAATATATTTATTTACTTTAAAACATGGTAAAATAATCTTATTAAGAAAGTTACAGTTAGTTAGAATGCGTGCACTGACTGCACAGGTCCACTCAGTGTGGTTCTTTCCTCAAAAGACCACTTCAGACACCAATCTACATGGTCCTCAAAGATCAAAGATTATATCCGGATTTTTATATACACATTGACATTGATGAATTTTATATAAACAATGACATGGATATTTACTTTGTAAAGTATCTTATTTTTTATTATTATTACTGTGAGTGTGAAGACTATGTGGGTCATTTCTTTTTTTCGGTTTTCCTTCTTAGTTAGTTTTAATCATGATCTGGTAGTTTGAGTCATTTATGCGGCCTACCCAAATGTCCTTTCATTGGTATTGTTCGTCGAATCGTAAGGCTCCTCAAGTTCTGAGTTGAGCTGCACGATTTTTGACAAATGCGTGCACTGACTGTGCGTCAATCTGTGTGGTTCTTTACTCAAAAGACCATTTCAGACACCAATCTACATGGTCTTCACATGATCTGACCAAGATTATGTCTGGACTTTAAAAGAGACTGTGACCTCTGAGTTTGTTTCGGCCTTTCTTCTCAGAGTAGTCAGATAGGAAACGCCGAACTCATCTAGTTTAAAAAAAATATGATTGACATGTAAAAGTGTTTGCACAAACCTACTTACAGAAAATAAATCATTTATCATTTACAATCTTACATGTTTCATATTTCATGGCCTATAAATATTTAAAACTGTTAAATAAAAACAAAAATACTACACATTAACTCTTTTTAAAATTATAATTATAACATTTCGTATATTAGAACACGAAAATAATAGATACATAAAGTGACATAATTAAATATCAGTATCTTATCTTATATTTACACATATCTGTCACTTTTTTATCAAAGATTTTTTTCACACTATAAAAAAAACAGTTAACCAATAAGTCATTTGTGTAGTTTGGATTTTAGGTGTTTTAGAGAGAGTTCCCTTGTTTCTTTTGAAATAGTCGTATTGTTTAAAATTGTATTTGCTGTGATACATTGCTAATACAGCAACTTAAATTACAAATAGAAGATCGCACCTCAAAATTAAACTCCGCACATGAAAGATCAATAATTTATCTTTAGAAAACTGCGAACTGAAAACAAGCTTGAGTGAAGTGACATCCAAAAACTATGTCCTAAAAAAAAATTAGCATTAAAACTCGCAAAAGAGACCACTCCCAGAAATAAATCGCGATCGTCAACTCCACGTAGCTGCTCTCATAACATCAAGCCTCTTAAACAACGAAGTGAACAAACTCAGTCTACACCTTTGGAACATAAAACAACTTCAATCTGTGAGAGTTCGAGTACAAGAACGTCTCAAAATACATCGGCCCAAAAAGAAAAAAAAAAAAACAGAAATCAGAGATACGAAAAGTCGAAAACATTAAATTTGCATCATTAGCTATAATACAATTAATAAAGTTATCAATTGCTGAGAAAACTGTTCAATATTCACAATATGTCATTATGTCACACCAAATTGTGGAACCATACAGCTTATTCGTAATTTGTATCAAAAGGTTAAAGATTGTTCATTAGACGACTATTGTGTAGTCTTAATAGGAGAGGATGATTTCAAAAGAACAGAAAATTATGTTGGATTGTCTTACAACTTAGAAATTAATTCCAAAAAATACAACATAATAATATAATATTCTGCGTACCGACTTTTAAATTGAGCAATTATTCGACGATGTTTATCTGGCTTAGGTATAGAAAATTTTAACAGCTTACTTTATTTGGATTTTCAGTCTCCCAATTACACCATGGTATTGGACTCTAATCTAGATTTATAATACGACTTTATTATGTTCTCTAAGTATGATAGAAGATTGAATAACCGAGGAATGAAAAACATTTTTTATTTAATGATTCGTGTATTTTTCATTCAAATATTGATGGACTTTCAAACAAGTCGGATCTTTTAACTATGTACATCCAGGAATTGTCTAGCGAGCAAAATTGATAGATATTATATGTATAACCGAGTACTTCATAATGTCCGGTCAGGAAAAGTTAGTTTATTTACCGAATTATAAGTTTGCAGCAAGCTATACAAGAAGTAATATAAAACGCGGTGGTTCAGTCCTGTATCTTAGTCAAAATCGGTTAAGAATATTAAGAATTGCCGGAGATCATGAAGTTCTCTATAGCGGGAATAATTGAGTGTTCCGCTATTGAACTTACACAACAAAAGTTGATTCTAATATGTGTGTATAGACCCCAAGTTTACATATTTCAATATATTTTATGAAGATTTAGATACCATATTGAAAAAAAAAAATATTAAAAATAAAAAAAACTAATTATATGTATGCGGGGATTTCAATGTTTAAAAAATAATAGAAATACTTTGGAATTAAAATATTTAAATACTTTCTCTTAAGCTACGATCTAAAGTTACACATTAACGAAGCAACTTGATTTGCTAGCAATGCTCGCATTGATAATTTTGATCAAAACTTTAAACAAAGTTGTCACTACAAAGTGAAGGATTTTGGATTGTCAGATTATTCTGCATAAATAATAAACGTGAAAACAAACAAAACTTGCTTCATAAAATCATGGCACATCACGCAGAGACACTTCCAAGAAAAATCTTGAAAATTTTACAAATCATCTCTAAAGTCTATCATTTTGTGATGTTACAATACAGAAGTTCATGGATATTTTTCAATGATTACACAATTTATGTTTTGCTTTTAAAAAAGTCACAGTAAAATCTGAAAAAAAATGATTACTTGGATATCTCGAGGCATGCGTATTTGTAGCAGAAAACAACGACTTTTACTTTGGAAACAGAGATTAAGACCATCAAAAGAAAATATGACATTATACATTGATTATTCGGGATTTAAGAAAATGGTAGTTCTAAAAATAAACCTAAACCAACCTGGCAAATAATAAATAACAATAAAAGTATAAGCGAACCCATTTATCTCTCAAATAAAATACAATAATACAGTATTAACTGATCCTTCTGACTTAGCTGAATATTTTAATAATTTCTTCGTAGATCAAGTCGCTGCGGTATCACAACGTGAGTTTAATAATGTTATAAAGGAAAACCCACAGTCCATTTTTTTAAGAAGACCTGTTAAGGTTAAAAGTTTATTTTGTTTATAAAGAGGTCTGCAGGATGTTATAGTATATACTAGCGACCCGCCCCGGCTTCGCACGGGTGCAATGCTGATCACTATCACTACATAGTATAAAACAAAGTCGCTTCCCGCTGTCTGTCTGTCTCTATGTATGCTTAGAACTATAAAAATAAGCAACGGATTTTGATGCGGTTTTTTTTAATAGATAGAGTGATTCAAGAGGAAGGTTTATATGCATATAATACATGCATAATATAGTAGAGAAACACTGATAATTTTAGAGCCATTATTTCTCTTAAAAAGTATAGGATAAAAAATGGTTATTGTAGGTTATCCCTAAGAGATAGACATATGCCATCGCGGACTTTTTTGTAGACCTTTTTAAGGTGTACAATACTGTAGTACATTATTTTGATCTATCTCGTAGGGTTAAGCAAGCGTTTGCAATGTAAGCGCAATAAAAGCGCAATACGACATCACATAAGAAACCCCTAAAATGATCACTGTTTCTCTACTATATTATGCATGTATTATACATATAAACCTTCCTCTTGAATTACTTTATCTATTAAAAAAAACCGCATCAAAATCCGTTGCGTAGTTTTAAAGATTAAAGCATACATAGGGACAGACAGCGGGAAGCGACTTTGTTTTATACTATGTAGTGATGTAGCGTAGTATTCACAGCTATAAATTACCAAAGTTTATAAAATCTTTACTTTTGAAGAGCAATAAATTATGAACATGATTTGATATGATTAGTAAAAAGTATGGCGCGTATCAAATAAAAGCGTCGGTATGTAAATACAGTGACGAATAAATAGGCTTACCTACTTAGTTATGCATACCAGCCGTGCGATTCTGTAACCATCTCACCGTGAAAGCTTGGGTGAAGTGAACGTGGAGTGAGCTGTATTCGCTAGGGATTAACACTATTAAGTGCTCACTTCACGTATGATTTCACGGTGAGATTTTTACAGAATCGACCGGCAGACATCAGTTCCCAGGGGATTAACCCTAACTCAAAACTCTGTTTCTAATACCTTGAAATAGCCATGTCGCCGATTCCACTTAATAGACATCTTTCTCAACAAATATTTCTAACACCTAAGTTAATGCTTATCTGAACTAGCCTTGTGGGAAATTCCAGAAATATGTCGTCATTGTTTAGGTTAACCCTTGTGTATAATATGTACCAATAGTTCATAAGAGGACATTCCGTTTGCATCCCTTTAGCCAAGCGCATCTCCCAATTATTGTAATTAAACTTTATTTTGAACTAAATCACCGTCGTTCGTATTTGACCACCTACTCCGTCTTTAGTCAGCATACTTCATTCTTTCTTCTTTGATATCAATTTAATCAGGCAAGTGCGTCGTATCGGAGATGTGACAGCTAAGGAGTGAAAATGATATATGTATGTCCTCAAGCCTCAAGCATGTCCACACTTGTCAAGTGGAGTATTGTAGAGTGGCAGGCGACCCTTATGCTATCGCGGGCATTGTTTTTTGTATGCTTATGAAATAGAATATCTTTTTTTTTGTGATGGTGTGATCTAACATCGATTACTCGTATACTTCTTGTGATAAAACCTGTGAGTCCTAACTTTGTCAAAGCGGTTATTTGCTTGATAAATACTCGAAATGCAAGATATTATAGAAAAAAGTCGATAAACGTTGGAACTAAGTATTTTTATTAGAAAATGACAAAAAAAAACCGTTGAAGTGCGTGTCGGACCACGCACAATGAAGGGTTCCGTAGTTGGAATGAATTTATTTTATGAACAAACTTACTTAACATAGTAGTTTTACATATCCATAAACAACCATTTAGCTCGGGGGAGTTAGGGTACACTTGACTCTAACAAAAATTAGCACTTTAAAACTTAATATTTCACAAACGAATCCCTGAATCGAAAAATTACACACAATGGGGTAGACTAGAAAAAAACATCCCCACTTTACGTGTAGAGGACGTACCCTAAAAAACTTTTTTTTTCATGATTTTATTTTACCACTATGTCGGCGTGATTAATATTATAGCTCTAGACAAATTATAGCTTTCTAGTACTAAGAGTCTTTGGGCTAAGCTGCGGACGGACGACAGACGGACATGGCTAACTCACCGGCACGGAAACTTGGCCACTCGTGATTTTCCTGATTATTTGCATAAAAAAATTTGCATTTGCATTTATGACAATAAATTAAGGGTAAGTGGCTTTAATACGTGTCTCTTATGCTTTAAGGACTTAGAAATTAAAAGATTACCTCACCAATAAATCAGTTTTTAAAATCACGCACTTTCACTGAAATTAGAAATTTTTCACTATAAATTTAAAAACACTACAAAATAAAAAATAAGGTCTTTTTCGTTATTGTCTGTACGTTTTAATATCGGGTGTTTCCTCCTCTAGCCCTGATAACTGCCTGCATTCGATCTGGCATACTTTGGATGAGGTTTCGGACATCAACTTGCAGTATACTGCGCCAAGCGGCCAGCGCTGCAGTACGGAGCTGGTTTAGAGTTTCCGGCGGGTTGGAGCTGGACTTTATCTTTCTTTTGAGCATGTCCCAGACATGCTCAATTGGGTTTAAGTCTGGGCTACGAGCTGGCCATTGCAATTTTTGTATGCCAACCTCTTCCACACGCCCACACGTTGCAAATTGCGTTGAAGAATATCTGGAAGTTCCAGATATTCTTCAACGCAATTTGCAACGTGTGGGCGTGCATTATCGTGCATTAGGAGGAATTGGTCGTGTCCAATGAACCCCGAATATGGCATTACGTGCTCCTGAAGAACTTCCTCGATGTATCGAACAGCTGTTAGCCGATTATCGACGATAACCAACTCTGTACGTGCGTCGGAACTTATACCTCCCCATACCATTATTGAGCCTCCATGGAAACTCACTGTTTGAGTGGTAGTAATGGGTAAAAACCGCTCTCCTCTTCTTCGCCACACTCGTTCTCGACCATCTGGAGAACGTAAAGCTATTCGACACTCGTCTGTGAACAGTATTCTAGCCCATTGCTCGTGGGTCCAGTTAACGTGTTCTTGTGCGAAGTGAAGTCGAGCTACTCGGTGCTGTCTCAGAAGTTCTGGACCTCGTGCTGGTCTACAAGCTTTTAAATTGACTTCCTCCATTCGTCTTCTCACCGTACGCTCACTAACATTAACGCCTCTCACAATTTGAAGCCGCTGGCGTATCTCAACAGCGGTCAGGTAGCGGTTTCTCAAAATCTCCAGGACAATAAAGCGGTCGTCTCGGGCCGATGTGCACCTTACGCCTCCACTGCCTGGCCTGCGGGTGTACTGGCCTGTCTCCTGGTATCTTTTAAGGGCATACTGCATTGATGACCGTGGTACGTTAAGAGCAATAGCAACTTCACGCTGTGTCAGCCCTTGGTTAATTAACGCAACGGCTTGTGAAACCTGTGCTGGTGTTAGAGGCATTTTTATTGCTTTTAAAGCACCTTTACTTATTGAATTAAAAGCATAAAATCACAATAATTCAAAAACCGAACAGTAAACTTTGCACAACACACAAATTTAAAACGTGAACTTAGTCGCTCAAATGACCCGATTCAACTGTAAATTAAAAGTTTCGTCGTGGTGCACTTAAACATAATGGATTACCTTCTTGAACTAAAAGTAAACATTTTTTGACATACCTGCACAACAAACATTCATCAGAAACACTTAAAACTTTTGCTATCGCGAGATAAGCGCTTGGCCAAGATTCCGTGCCGCTGAGTGTATAAGGGTTTCTTGTTGACTACGGAACCCTGAAAAATGATTAGATCATATGTGATGTTCTATCTATGATTGACAATTAGGTACCTACCTATCTATACTTTATATAATCACATTCAAAAGTTAGCTGACTTTGAAAGACATTTTTCACTGTCACCTTTTGTACATGATATACCTACTGGCGTCGGTTGGATCAATGTCGTGCCAGAAGCACAATCCATTGTCTTTTAGTCAACAGACACATAAACAAAAACTAGAAGAGTGAACCCGGGTCACCTCATTTGTTTTTATTAGTTTTTCCAATTGTTTTTTCCTCATTCAAGTCACTCGACTGTCGTTTTTCAAAGAACTTAAATTAATGTTGAAACTTTGGAGAAATGGGGATAAGTAAACAATAATATAACAACAAAGACTCCACAATTTACTTTAACTAGACACCTGGAAAGTAAATCAGTCTGCTTAGCCTTTTCCCAACTATGAAATATAAATAATTAACATTTTATTTTTCTTCCACAAAGGCGCCTTAAAAATATGAAAATTAATGTTAACGTTTGATAAATCATTTGTGGGAGACTGATATCTGCATTAGGAAATCCTGTCACACAGCTTACAGCGCAGTTGGTTCCGCCAGTTATTCAACTGTACCGAGCGCTCGACGCATCCTGGACAGTCGCACCCAACACCTTATTTGAGTGGCCAATTCTTCCCTTGTGGTGGTAGTAGGGCTAACGTCCACCTGGTTTGCGACTACCCTCCTACCGGAGTCCGGCGTCAAGCAGCCTGCTGTGTTTCGTCGATGCTTTGGAGTTCCAGTGCCTTAGGCATCTTCTCGCACTATCTACACGCTCGTTCCATCATAGACCTCATCCATCGCTTTCCATCAGGCGTGATCGAGGTCAAGAGAGGGCCCATTCAGCAGTATAAAAAATAAAAATAAAAATAGGATTAACAGAATCACTTACAACTCATATTAAAAAAAAAGCTAGATGTAGTCGACATTTTCTGTTTGACTACCCCTGAGGAGAAATGGAGAAACAAACTCAGGTTCAAGTCTTTTTTGAAGTCTAGACATAGGTGGGTAATCTTGGTCAGATCATGTGAGAACCATGTATATTAGTGTCTGAAATTGACTTTTAAGGAAATACGTCGTAAGGAAATAAGTCGCTTCCAGTCTAACTGATACGGCTTCTGACTACCCGCAAGGACTCCCAAAGAATTAAAAACTTAACGGCTCAACGTGCCTTCCGAGACACGAAGGGTTCTCGACATGTAATGAAAGGTCATCCCATTCACGAACCGACCGCAGCAAGCGTAGCCTCACTTGTGGAAAATAAAGGTAGGTAGGTTTTAAAAATGGATAGTGTGTGTTTTAAATTCAACTCTATTAATAAATCATGGAAAATTATTTCAGAAGCAAACAATCTTGTTATTAAATTAAAATTTGGCAAAAGAACGAGTTTTCCATTAACTATTTGTTGAACGTTGATGGAATATTGTAGTTAATAAACAATCCTTCATATATATTTGGACAATTGCCACGAATATTTAAGTACTTCAACGTTTCAACAAATATTTGTAAGACTATAACTTCGTGCTTTTTTGGATTCACATTCCTATTTTTGATTCACAATATCGGGATGTAAAATAACCTTAAGACTTATATGAGCCATGAAATAGTATATTATCGTCTGATAAATGTGTACATAGTATTATTGGTTAGGAATGGTTCAGCATTTTTCGTAGACAAACACTATTTTTCCTTCGATTACCGAATTCAGTAAAGCAAGAGCCAAAATGTAAATAAATCACTTTTCAATAATTCCTTTGTTGATGCCAATCACACGAAACACAATAACCAATATAATTGAACAGTGAGTACTTGTTTGTTTACATTTTGTCTTGTGCCACCCTGAATGAAGTATAGTTAAGTAGGTACACTCGAAAGGTACGTATATATTTTTCAAAGTGATTTTCCCTACCTACTTCAACTTTCCTAAATTAATAAAAATGCATGTGACTTGAGGATACAATTAATTTACATTGTGATTTGTAATTGTGCTTGTGGCTAAGTAATAACAGCCTCACGGGTCGATCGATCAGGTTAAGTTACGCTTGCCGCGGTTGGTCCGTGGATGGGTGACCATCTTCACATACCAAGACCACTCCGTGCCTCGGAAAGTACGTTAAGCCGTTGGGCCCTGCTGTGATTCGTGGATCTTTGACAGTCGTTACGGGTCGTCAGTAGCCCGAAAGTCTGACAACCAGTCTTACCAAGAGGTATCGTATTACCCAGTAACTGGGTTGTGGACGTCAGATAGGCAGTCGCCCCATGTAAAAGGTAGAAATAAATAGGCCTGTTTTATATTCCAACGGCGGCTTTGTGGCTCCAGGTTAGTTACTTTATGAATTTAAGCAAAATCAGAAAAAAATCACCTGCAGTCCATAAGTTTTATTCTAGCTGTGCCATCAGGGGCCAGTGAACTAATGTTTTATTTTTACTGTAGGTAATCATAATGAAGTTTTCACTAATATAAACAGTCTCCTGTAGTAAGACAGCCTGGTCTATAATTTGCAATTTTCTTTGTTCCTAGTTTGCTCTTTAATAATAATAATAATAAAACATTTTATTTCGGACAACTATGAGATCCATAAATTGTTAGTAAACAGTAAAAAACAGTTTTGCACTTAAAATACTATTGTTAGTAACTTAAAACTAAAGACGACATGAAAACGACGATCAGAAAACTATGGAATAAGTCTGCGCACAAATTGCCTTATTATGGCGGAGGAGGTATCAGTCGCCACAGCCCTCAGGATGCTATAGCGACTGCCTCTTATTCTGCTCAGGAGTGAGGCCGTTTTTTTGCGGATGATGGCATGAAACCCATCGGTATGCCTTACCGCGAACATTTCTGAGGCACTGCAAAAACGAGGCAGTCGCAACATCATCCTAAAAACATTATTATACTGGACGCGCAGAGCATCCAGCGATCTTTTCGAGTAGTTGACCCAAAGACTACCGGTGTAAAAACTCTGACAGTAGGCTTTAAAAAGGGTAATCTTTACTTGGTCTGTACACCGAGCAAATCTGCGTGCCAACATATTACCCCTGACCGCTAGAGCTCTGCGCTCCCTCTCAATGTCACCATGGTCACGTTAAACTAGCACTAGCGGTTTTTCTCGGAATGATTTAGACGTAAGAGAAAATTTATTGCTTTTAATCGTATCGCGCCGGGGTCGTGCCGCGCTCAAGAACTTCTGCAGAAGAATCTGAAAGCGTCCTTTTGTTTCTGCTATTTTATCAAGTATCCAGCAACTATAGTAATACTGTGAGACTAGTTGGTACTTGACTGGTAACGACAGAAATAACAACAGTCGTGGTGTCCGACGCAAGCACTTGTAAATATGTATGTCACAAACACTGCACTTGTGAACTGCGGTCTTCTATTTTTCTGCCTTTTCCAATACAATATTAGGTGAAAAATAGATCGTTCTGTGACAAATAGATCGTTCGGAAACAAAGGACTGCCTCGAGATAAATTTGTGCAACTTAGAATTGAGAAACGGCGTCGCTTCATTGAAGTTTGTTGTTAACTTGTTTTGTACTTCTTAGCTTGAAGTTTGATCCTGATTTAGGTACTAATTTTTAGCCTTAGGTAGATACGGCGTAGATGATGTAGGTACAGCCAGGAAATTCGTTGAGAAACAAATTGACACCCTGCATTTGCCGTGTTACACCTATCTCATACAACTGTCAAAGAATGACAGTCATGTGATTCGAATAGGAGCAGTGGTGGTCCAGTGGTAACGGCCACGACTACCAAGTTGTAGGGCGTAGGTTCAAACCCAGGAAAGCGCTTTACATTGTGTAAATTATTTCATCACCTTTGCTCTCAAAACGGTGAAGGAAAACATCATGAGGAAACCGGTATGTTAAAGAAACAAAAATTCGAAGACGTGACATCCGCCATGGATTACGGCCCACTCCCTCTCACCGAGAGGAAGCCTGTATCCTAGCAGTGGGGACATTATAGAATGATTATACTATGATTTGAATAAACGGACAACTTAAATTGGTACTCAATTTGGTTCACTATTTTCCCTTACTTTAACTACTTTAGGAAATTAAGCAGAACTTAATTCACGACACGTTAATGGTGCTAACGCTACGAAAAATCTGACGATCGTCAACTACAAATTGCGACACATAAAACGGCAATTACACCGGCATAAAATCGAGAAAAAAAAAGTTTTTTAATTCCCGCCTTAGATTTCATAGCTTTAATTTCCACTAGTAAACTTGTTAGTTTAGACAGTCTCGAAAAGCTTGACAACACTCTTTAATATCTTAATTTTTACGAGACGTGGAAACGAGACTTAATTTTAAGACGTTACGCGTAGTTTATTTATTTTAAGCACCAGGGGAGCAATATTGTGAGATTAGTTTGACAAGACGATCCTGTTTTATTGCTGACTTTTAAGAAGCGTTATTGTATTAACCGATTTATATGTTAATTGGATATAAGGAAAAACAGGTGTTATTTTAAAAAAAAACTTGATTTCTTAAGCTATAGGTACTTATTGTTTAGATTACTTTTGAAAAAAAAAAAAAACTCTTAGTTGAATAGCTCTCACACGGAGTAACTAATATGTACATGCCCTAAATCTTAGAGAGCGAACTGTCCGCAGATACCAATTCGCTTGATAGCGACTGTCACCGCAGATTACCGAACTTAACCACGGCAAGCAAATTACTTACAGTCAAAAGATTTTCAGGTCCCAGTCCAAGCTTTCACAAGTACCTACTTACGATTCCCCAAAGATACGGGATTGTTAATAGCGTGACCACTTTGACGTAAATCTCACAAATTGTGGGTCACTCAGATAATATCACGATGATTGAGCAAAATATAAATTGGTCATGTAGGCAACTAATCAGCGCCGTTCAGGCTTCAGTTTTATTTTCTCTGTGTATATTATGTACCTAATAAGGGCGAATGTTTGTAAAAAAAACTATATATTGGTACAGTCTGTAGAAACAACGTGTTTTTTACCGATAGTTGAATTAATCAAATGAAACGATTGATTGATTAATTGATGAAAATAAATTGTGTGTTAATCTGTTAACGTCACAGGTATAAAACCTGTGTAGGTACGTTATTACTTAGTTTGCACTGACAATACTTTTTATTGAAACCCCTTTTTTTTTTCAATAAAACGTAGCTCTCGCCCCCAGACAAAGACCTGTGACTATAAAAGTTTATCCCAAACATTACAAAAATACAGTTTTTATTATAGTTTTGCGAGACACATGATCTCGCTTTGTGAGTTTTGTAACAAAATATGCTTTTAGCTCTGCTAAAACGGTTCTATCGTAACGACACACTAACTGTTACTGGGTGTTACACAATTTCTTTGTTTTAGCTCAGCTGACGTAGGTGTACGGTGTGATATTACGAGTACATATTGTTCGTAAGGCTAGCATAACCGTTGTGACATGAAAAAAAGTCTACAATAACTCGTGAAGCAAAATACTTTGTGAGCAAAAAATATTGTCGGTAAAAATATTCTTCAATATACACTCAAAAAAAGTTATAGACATTATTACTTTAAATCATACTATTTGACGGATGCGAACAGTTTTTTTTTTGTTTTCAATTTTAATATAAATACTAGGAACAAACATAAATTTGTTGTTCCTACAACAAGGCTCAAGAAAATAGGTGGCTCGTTTAGATGCCAATGTATACGTTTTTATAATAAACTTCCTAGCCACATTCAAGAACTAAGCATTAATAAATTCAAATCTTTTATAAAGCTAAAACTATGCCAGAAAGCCTATTATACTGTAAAAGACTATATTGAGGACAAAAACGCTTGGGATTGAGCTGCTCCAATAGGTCTAGACAGTGAATGTTGTTTATTTTTTATTTTGCTGATTTACACTTTTGTTATTTTTTTTCTTTCTAAATATCTATTTATGACATGACATGAACATTTACTGTTTAAAGTCTTATATTATTTTAATTATTGTGAATGTGAGGACTATGTGGGTCATTGTTTCCGTTTTAATCATGGTCTGGCAGTTTGAGTGGTTTATGCGGTCTACACAAATGTTCTGTCCTTGGTATTGCTCGTCGAATCGTTGAGCTCCTTAAGTTCTGAGTTGAGCTGCACGGTTACTGACGAATGCGTGCACTGACTGCACAGGTCCACTCAATCTGTGTGGTTCTTCCCTCAAAATACCACTTCAGACACCAATCTACATGGCCCTCAAAGATCAAAGATGATGTCCGGATTTTTATATACACATTGACATTGATGAATTTTATATAAACAATGACATGGATATTTACTTTGTATAGTATCTTATTTTTTATTATTATTATTGTGAGTGTGAAGACTATGTGGGTCATTTCTTTTTTCTTTTTTCCTTCTTAGTTAGTTTTAATCATGGTCTGGCAGTTTGAGTAATTTATGCGGCCTACCCAAATGTCCTTTCATTGGTATTGTTCGTCGAATCGTAAGGCTCCTCAAGTTCTGAGTTGAGCTACACAATTTTTGACAAATGCGTGCACTGACTGGACAGGTCCGCTCAATCTGTGTGGTTCTTTACTCAAAAGACCATTTCAGACACCAATCTGCATGGTCTTCACATGATCTGACCAAGATTATGTCTGGACTTTAAAAGAGACTGTGACCTCTGAGTTTGTTTCGGCCTTTCTTCTCAGAGTAGTCAGATAGGAAACGCCGACCTCATCTAGTTTAAAAAATATGATTGACATGTAAAAGTGTTTGTACAAACCTACTTACAGAAAATAAATCATTTATCATTTATCATTTATCATTATCAACACTCAAATAATAAAATGGCATGTAGCATGATGAATGCTGATTATTCGAAAGAATCCATTTTGTATAAAAAGCCGAGCAGCAGGCAATGATATCGTGGAAGAGATTACCTTTACTAAATGATTTACATAGATCGTAATCACGCATCTATGTAAATCATTTAGTATAATGTTTAAGATATGCGGACGTAAAACGTGTTTAAAATAAAAAAAAAAAGTTGATTCGTATTCGTAGGAAGATGCAAGAGACCATAGCACCGTGTAGTATTTATACAACGTGTAACGTTAAATGCGCAAAACCTGAAAATAGTTTGATCAGAATAACGAGCTGAATTAATTGAACCACTTTTTAATATAGGTCACATTTTTCAAAAAATCTTCATTAAAAACGTTGCCGTGTCTATTTATTAATAGGTCAAGCAACCCGATGTCAGCGCGGCGCAGCAGCCCGGTGACGACTCCTCCCTCGATAAAGCGTCGTCGCAGACGCAAGAAACGATCAGAATGGCCAGTAAAAGTAAAACAGCATATAAAACCTTTAAAAATTTTTTAATGGCTTATTGTCTCTGTGAAATAGGACAATTGGATTAAAAATCAGTTGGGGTGTCTGAAGTTTTGCGCATTTAACGTTACACGTTGTATATACAACATTATTTTTAGTATATTGCAATCCCGAATATAGTTTGTTCAGAATAAGTAACTGAATCGATTCCAATAATTTTTTCACCATGTTATATTTTGTCTCAAAAATATTTAAAAAACGTAACAAGTTAGACACCGAGCGATACTAAGTACATATCCGCTATCATATGCGCACAACATACCTCACAGCCGGTCGGCCGGGCGGCGCGTGTTAAGTGGTAACCAACTTTTTGTACGGACATCCAGATAACCTAACAAGCTTATAACTTTGTGATTTTTCATGACACAGTTTTGAAATTTTGTACATAGATTCTTTACATAAAAATACTAGACACGTGTTTCGGGTTTCGCGTATACTAAAAATAATGTTGTATATTCAATAAATGCATATGTATATATATATATACATGCATATGCATTTATTGAAAATATAACTTTGATTGACAGTAGGTGTTAGTAGTAATAAATACTATGTTAGTCGTGTGGTGTTCTGACTTACGTACAATGATCAGCCTTTGTTGTTCCCACTACTGGGACACAGGCCACCTCTCTTCGAGAGGGAGTGGTCTGTTTACCATCCGAGCTCAGTGCGGGTTGGTAGATGTCACATGTCTTCGAATTTTTGGTTTTAGAACATTCCGGCTGCCTTACGATTTTTCCTACGATTTTTCCTTCACCGTTTTGAGAGCAGTGGTGATGAAATTATTTACACAAAGTAAAGTGCCTGTCTGGGTTCGAACCCACGACCTACAACTCGTAAGTCGGGGCCATTACAACTGGTCCACCATTGCTCTTGTTGTGAAAATGCCGAAGAAGCGTAATTATTTATGTCGATGTTAAGTTGCTCTTGTTATACTGAGTGTAAAAGGACCCATAATAAAACCGTTCTCTACGCATTCTGTATGTATATCAAACTAAGTAGCAGTGAGCCAATTTTCTTCGCGGAAACGACTTTTATTTTTGGTGTGAAAAATCGCTGTTTACGGCAGCGCGAAATGTTACGCGTGCAAAATATAGTGCTTTTGGGTGCATACAGCGATACAGCAGTTGTGGGGGTATTTAAACTTAAGTTATAACATTTAAAACTTGTTTTCTTGAAAAAAGTAACAAGAAGTTGTAATTGTAATAGAGATATTGAAATATCTCTGTAATAAGCATGTTCCCAGATATGGTCCAATACCACCAAAATAACGATCACAATGACGGGGAGAACGAGTGACTCCCGGCTTCGTTCAACGTCTTTTTACTACCGTTATATGGATTATATTTTACCCTATATATATCTTGGAGGGGCCCGTGGCTAAATAATAACAGCCGCACAGGTAGATCGATCAGCTTAAGCTACGCTTGCCGCGGTTGGTCTGTGGATGGGTGACCATCATTACATAACACATTACACAAGACCCCTCCGTGCCTCGGAAAGTACGTTAAACCGTTGGTCCCGGCTGTCATTCGTAGATCTTTTACAGTCGTTACGGTTAGTCAGAAACCCGAGAGTCTGACAACCAGTCTTACCCAGGGGTAACTTATTACCCAGTAACCGGGTTGTGGAGGTCAGATAGGCAGTCGTCGCTCCATGTAAAGTACTGGTATTCAGCTGCATCCGGTTAGACTGGAAGCCGACCCCAACATAGTTGGGAAAAGGCTAGGCAGATGATGATATCGTACGCAAAATACGCGCATTGACTTAGAGTTGCGGACACCAGCCCGTATTACCTTCCTAACCATTTTTGATGAATACAGATTCACCGCTTCAAATTATATTTAACATCTTTAAATTAAGTACTGAAACCTGTTTTTGTTAAGCCATACTATTGTTTATTACAACTGTAATCCTATATCTAACCGTACGCCAGCCGTCAGCTACTGAAAGGTTACACTTTGAAACCGAATCCGAACTCATTAGAAATTGCTAACCTAAGGAATGGCACCTGTCCCATCCCTAGCTATTAACGAGAAGTGAGTAGAGTTAGCAAGTCAAAACGAGTTCTCGAGTTGTCAACGTCAAACAACTAGGCAGATAGTGTTACTAACTGTGATGAAACTCAAATGGTTAAACTGAAAAATCGCGCTCTAAAAAGTATGAAACAAGAAAATATTACCATCTGAAATTATTATGTATGTACAAACTATTCATTATTTATCGTCTACAAAATAAACAACTTAAACGTAATATATTTTAATGTATTTAATACATATTCATAGTGATTTTTCACATGAGAATATTTTCTTGTTCCATACTTTTTAGAGCGTGATTTTTCAGTAGTCGAGTTTTAGTTTTTGAACTTATTTTTTATTTACATTATTTTGGGGTTATAATTTTAAATACCTATTGTTGAAGTAGAATGAAAAAATAGAAACAAATACAATATGTTATTTCTATAATCTTATTACACAAAAATTAAACTTAAGAGGGTTCATGCGTTAGAGCCATGCTGGAGTCAAAATTGATGATTTCCGACGGACAATAAAACCATAATATGTTTAATTTATAGATGAGATATTGACGTCATATTATTGGAAATTTTATAATCTAGTGCATGGCTGAAAAACATTTTCAATTTTTTGTTTAGTTTTTTCATCAGAACCGTTTTTATGCAAGCCTTTTTTAAAACTAGCGATCGACGGTCTAAGCAGATGCTAGATATTAGTAAAACCATATATGACAAACTTATTACAACATTACTTTATAAAAAATAAGAACATTTTTTAGTGCATGGCTGAAAAAAAAACACGATTACTGTAAGTTTTCATTCAAGAAAAGTATATTCAAAAGTGTCAATTGTAGCCACTTTTCGAGATATTAAACGTGTTAGTTTAGGATGAAATCTGAAATATTTATATTTTCTTTTAGACCTAGTAAATTAAGACATTTATGTTCTAAAACATGGTTCAAATATTTTTTTAATAACTTATATGTTTATTTTACTATGAATTATTTAGTATTGCTATATAATCGGCGCGGATTCACGCCACCGCTCATTGCCGGCTGAGGCCTTTCAGAGGCAGGACGTGTGTCGCTCCCATCGCTGCGTGTCGCGTAAAATATTATCGTACTTTCGCGAGTTTTTAGCGCGACTGGGACATATTGATACTTTTTATTATAATATATTTTTATTATATTACAGAACTTTGGTGAGTACATATTTTAATGTAATGGTATTCAATTAACTTAAGAAGATTAAATTAGACTTCTTTATGTATGTTTCGATTTTACTTTTTTTTAGATATAGCTAACAAAAGGCGCTATACGGGAATAAACCGAAAAAAATATGAAAATTTAGCCAAGGCTAATGAAGCTAAAAGGTAAGTTACCGAGGAGCCACTTTTTAACTATGTAACAGGTTATAGCCAATTCATATTTTTCTTACACGGGGATAGAATTCGTAATAATTTGCGTTTATTCTGTCTTATAATCTCATAAACTGAATTGACCATTCTGGGGTTGTCAGTTTTGGATAGTTGAGAATATACCACTGAAACGAGGTGGGTTCTCTACTTATAAAAAAAATATCTATATTAGGTGTAATTAGTAAACCATAAGAAACTATTATACTTACTACTTTCTGAAGTCAATATAATTTTTTCAAATTACTTTTTGTCTGGGTATTTTTATGAAACACAGTAGTAATAAGATAAAATTAATATCCGATTCGTTGTTATAGGCAGAAAAGAGAAGTTCAAATATTTCAAAATGCTGTTGTAAGTTTTATTTTTTTTTACTTCTTTATATCTTATGGCAATTTTTGAGATTTTATATCTAAACAGACACGTGTTTCCTTTATTTTGAATTAGCACCTATTAAACCAAAACTAAATAAGACATTTCGTCGTTATTTATTTATCTCAAGCCGACAATCGATCGCCTGTCGTGGTGCTTCTTATGGTTTGTGTCACTTCATATTATACTCTGCATATTATTTTCAGACTCAACAAAAAGAAAAAGTCACTGAAAAAACACTGTAAATTCAGGAAAACTTGCAGGCGTTAGAAACGGTTCCAACTCAAGATCCTGACGCAGGAAATCTTGTAAGAATGACTTGGACATTTGTAAACATATTTTAGCACAAATAAAACATTGTTGTGTCTCAAGCCGACAATCGGCCGCCGGACACGATGCTTACGGTTTGTGTCACTAACCGACACAAACCGACCAACATGTTATTTTCAGACTCAACAAAAAGAAAAACTCAGTGAAATAACACTGAAAATTCAGGAAAACTCGCAAGCATTAGAAACGGCTTCATCCCAAGATCCTGACGCAGGGAATCTTGTAAGAATTACTTGGTCGTTATATACATATTTTAGCACAAATAAAACATTGTTGTGTCTCAAGCCGACAATCGACCGCCGGACACGATGCTTACGGTTTGTGTCACTATGTTATACCTACATGTTATTTTCAGACTCAACAAAAAGAAAAACTCAGTGAAATAACACTGAAAATTCAGGAAAACTCGAAAGAAAGATTAGAAACGGCTTCATTCCACTATACATAGAGTACTCACGGAGGATTTATGTCTGGTCAATAAAAGTGCAGTGTGGGTGCCTCACACTCTGAACACGGATCAGAAGGAGTTTCGTTATGAAACTGCGCGTAGCCATTTATCGTGGTATCGCCGTAAGAAAAATATACTTAATAGATTCATATGCCTTGATGAAACTTGGGTCGAATTTTATACTCCTCCTCAAAGACATCAGTCACGATGTTGGGTGGAACCGGGCACTTCAGCTGAACATTTACCACGTGCAGAGCTACATGAACGAAAAATACTACTAATAGTACCTATGGATGTCAGAGGCATTGCTTTTTGGAGAACTTATGATGAAAATACAACTATGACTGGAGAGCGATATAAGTCATTTTTAGAAGAAAATATTCCTATTTGGGCAGACGAACATCATATTATTATAACGAGTCCTATAATTTTACATGATAAGGCCAGACCGCACAAATCAAAAATAGTTCAGAATTTAATTGAAGAAAAGGATGGATTGAAATTATTCAGCCGCCATATTCCCCGGATATGAATCCTTGTGATTTCAATTGTTTTGGCCATGTGAAGAGGAAATTGTCGGGTACTCGATACAATAGCAAAAAGGAGTTAGATATTAAATGCATTATTGATGAATTAAATGAAAGTGGTACTTTAAATGGTGTTCAAGATTTGCCTGCAGTCTGGGAGCGAGTGATTAATAGTGGTGGAGATTATTGATTAGTGTCACAAGGTTATATAATATAGTAGTCAGTTTTTGTAAAATAATAATAATAATAAAATATGACACTGGAAGTGGGATGACCTAATATAATATTAATCGTTGTAGGAATTTACATTTGTAGTACATTTCTAACTTTTCACCCCTGATTAGTATATATATACTTTACTAGCGACCCGCCCCGGCTTCGCACGGGTGCAATGGTGAAACTGATAATTTTAGAGCCACTATTTCTCGTAAAAAGTATAGGATAAAAAATGGTTATTGTGGGTTATCCCTAAGAGATAGACATATACAATCGCGGACTTTTTTGTAGACCTTTTTAAGGTGTACAATACTGTAGTACATTATTTTGATCTATCTCGATGGGTTCAGCCAGCGTTTACAATGTAAGCGCAAAAAAATGTGTTTAATTACGACATCACATTAGAAACCTCTAAAATTATCAGTGTTTCTCTACTATATTATGCATGTATTATAGATATAAACCTTCCTCTTGAATCACTATCTATTAAAAAAAACCGCATCAAAATCCGTTACGTAGTTTTATAGATCTAAGCATATATAGGGACAGACAGACAGGGAAGCGACTTTGTTTTATACTATGTAGTGATTTATCTACTATATTATGCATGTATTATAGATATAAACCTTCCTCTTGAATCACTATATCTATTAAAAAAAACCGCATCAAAATCCGTTACGTAGTTTTATAAATCTAAGCATATATAGGGACAGACAGACAGGGAAGCGACTTTGTTTTATACTATGTAGTAATAAAGTATCCAAAACTGCCTATTTATTTCACAAGGTTGTAATAAAAATAAGAATAGTAAATAAAAATCAACTAACGGTTAAATAAGTATCATTATACATAACTCAACGGATCAACATGGGTTAGTTTGACTATAATGACAGAGAGCACACCAACTCTACGCACACAGACACGCGCGCATCTGTGTGAGTGCAAAGAGCACTGCAATTACCTAAACTTGGTGCCGCGGATTTGGCGTTAACGCTCTTAAACTATCAACTTAAAAAATCGAAACGAAGATCGTAAATGTAATTTGTAAGGACACTGATTGCTGCGTTTGCTCCCCAGCGTTACCGGGTACACAAAGACCATAGAGAATATAACCACTAGAGAGCGTATGGGCCGATTTCTTCGAAGCACACGACTCACTACTGCGGGCCGGGGGATGAGGAAGAACGCGCGGCTGCAATTGGTCAGTTCAAGGTCAAGTTGCATCGTTAGGGCTGCTTTACTTCATTAAGAGAAAATAGTCGATATCGATAAAATGGATTTTAACATTATAATAAATACTAAATCAAAATCATAGAAATAATATTTAATCAAAATCAATCAATTACAAAAAAAAATCCCGGAAATGGACTGATCGGCCCCGGTCGGGGACAGAAAGAACTAAAAAATCCCGGAAAATACAAAAAAAAAAAAAACTGACGAACTGAAAACCGAGGAGGTTCTCAGTTCGTCGGTATTTCTTTTTGAAGTCGGTTAATAGTAGATAGTTATTTTATTAAAGTATGTGAATTGAATAAAAAATGTATTCATTTTATTTTTCTCGATATCAACTTTCAGCTATTAAAGATAACAGCACTATTTTTTACGATAAACATACAAAAGGAAAGAAAGGGATAGAAGCATTAGAATTGTCTAATACAAGAACGAGACTTTTCCAAAAGACATCAACGCGCGACTTAAAAAGTGTGCTCGTTTACCCAGCCACCATTTTAAATAGACCCCTGCAGTGGCTTATAATCTGATTAAATCAATGTAATGTTTATGTACCGATGAAAAGTTATGTCATCCTTTTTGTAACTAGATGTCTAAGAATGTTTCCCACACCACTTCACCGCGCATGAAGGCATTTTGATGCGTTATAATTGCATAAACGTTATAAAAAAATTATATTAATTTAGCGTGCACGCAGGTCTAACACTTGGACACAACTAAAATTGCTACTAGTACCGTAGCCTATACATAGGCGACAAAATACTAATAGTTTTCGTGCGTCGGGGCACTGTATACGCAGTCAAGTGGTTATAATAGTCTTTGACAAAGACACAACGACATAACCAGTATTTATTATCCCAACAATGAACAACATAAGCCCGAAGGCATTCTCATTAATTAAATGGGAGTTTTAGCCAGTTATATGTAGTACTGTTATCGCCTTCACCGCGTGGAGGTACTCCCAGCTATGTCATTATTATTACACATACAAACCTTTTGTTTTTTTTATTTTTTATAAATAGTCCACATTGAAATACGTATTTATTATCTATGTATTTTGGGTAGGTTTGGAGAGAAAATATGTTTGGCTCAAATCTGAGGCGTGATTTTATAGAAATTATTCCTAATTATCGGCTAAATGCAAGCCAAGTCGTGAGATAAACAAACATTTTTTTTTTAGTTCATGACTTTATGTCCGCTAGAGGGCGCCATATTCAATTTAATGTGACTTCACATAGCCTATAACCAGCGGATGATCAAGACGCTTCCAACAACCTTATTTGTCAAATTATGACAAGAAGTTTAGAAGTTATGAGGGAACAGGTGAACATACAGACATACATCATACATACATACATACCGGTCAAAATCATAACCCTCCTTTTTGCTTCGCCGTAGTTGTGTAATGATAGCTCATTTGTAGGAGCCTAAAGCAATTTTATTCTTGAGTCAAGATTATAATTAAGTGTCTAGACAATTTCAAGCAATTATTTGTGAGAATGTAACAAAGTTTTTGTTTAATGTTCTGTTAATACATACCAGGTTGGGAGAAAAGGTTACTCCAGATAGTGTGGTCAGCTTATGATGCGAACAAAGGTAAATAATTTAATTTCTTTGGATGCGAAGCTTGACATCGAGACTTTAACCATTGCACGCTGGCAGGAATCAGTATATGGATGTATAATATTAGCAATTTGGGTACAGATTATCAGAAATATTGAAATCATATCAGGTGAAAACATGTCAACAATAAAATGATTAAACAACAAAATCAAGAAAATTTTATTATCCATCAAATATGATTTGCTGTCATGCCAAAACAACGAATTCCGTTTGAAAAAAAAAAAAAAACATTAAAAAAAGTTATTATGAAGAATTTCATAGTTTATTTACGTAGGCTACTATTTTGTGTTTCTTTATAGACAAGATTTTTCTTTTGTATACCTAAAAGACGTGTGCTGCTTGACACAATGGCTCTATTCAATGCATGCCGAAACAAGTTTGATTGCCCTTAAATCAAATCAAATCGTTTATTGCAATCCATAATGTACAATTACAGGTGGTAAATAAAGAAATAATGGAAACAATTATGGACTCTGTCGGGCACAGCAAATTACTTGGTGAACAGTTTGTGTTAACTGGTTCCTCGAACTCTGCATGGGCGGTGCGTACCAGGAGACTGTTCGCTACCAGCTTCTGTAAATCCAATGCTGGTGTGCTACCGCTCAGCCGGCAAATATAGGTAATAAGCTCTTAAGTGAAACCGATATAGGTACTATTTCTTAACCAAAATAATTTTTGAATTAATATAGCTAACATTCTGAAGGATCAGCAGTAGATTCCGTATGCTTTAACAAATTATTGTTTCACTATAAAACCTGTAGGATTTAATACACAAACAAGGTTTGTTTTGGTAATGTTTTGTTATTTTTAGTTTGTTTTGTTTATATAATTATTTGTACAATTCCTACAGTTACGTTAGCCCTCAGTTTGTAAATATCTAAGTTCTAATCTGTGGCAAATGTAGTGGGTAGTATATTTTTTCGGTTTATTGTTAAGCTATTTCTGTAATTTTTAATTTATTAAAAATTGCGTAAATAACACCTTAACAGCTCTAACGCCAATGCAATGTTATCACCACAAAGATACACATACATCTATCTCATATGGACTATCCAAAAATAAAATTAAACGTACAACACTTTACTACTCTTTGTTTTCCCTTACAATAAAAAGAACCAAGGGTACTAATTCCAATATAACTAACACTAAAAGTGCTGAGCCCTCAGTTAGAAATTCGAGAATGCCCAATCGGTGTTTGCTTGCAAGGTCCGTAGAATTTCAGTGCTGCACCATGAAATTAAACGGAGGGAACATGTTAAAGCCTCAACCTGAAGCTTACCATTAAATAAAAGTCATTAAACAACGATATTCCACCTGCCACCTAATCTCTTCACCACCCTTGGTTGACTGGTAGGTAGGTACAAAAAGTTGAAATAAATAAATAATAAATAAATATTGTGATAGGTATACTCTTTTTTAAAACCGTCTATGGCTGCTAGGATGGTGCTCCCATTAGGACTGCTCAAGTTATGACATCCTAAGCACAAATGTTTGGCGTTGCCAAATAAAATTCAAACCAATTCATGTCATAACAAAACGTGTTCAAATGATAACCCAATACTAGAACACGAACTATGATTTGAACCTCTCAGGGACGGGCTTTCGACAACATATCGTGTTGCAAAAAGAGTTTGATTTCAATTACATACAGTCAAATTAGCCTCAAGGGGTTTTTTTTAGTACCAGATTAACCAGTTAAGCGACTTTTTTGTAGAACAGACCGAGACTATTGATCATGTTTTGTAATAAAGTGGAATGGATTGAGGTTTGTTAGTATTTGAATGTATTGTTAAAATGGAAGTATCCAAATCTGGAACTATATTTTAGAAGAAAAATAATCTTACAAAAAAGACCTTACAATAAAGTTAGCACATGAGTGAAATGTTTATGAAAAAAAAAATATTGAAAGCAAGAAAGTTATGACCGTTGATCTTGATGAAAAAAAGATACACTCATGCTGTATTTTTATATAGAACGGAACATTTTAGAAGAAAAATAAACAATACAGGCCTAAGATATGAGACTTAAGAACTGTTTTGTCACGAGTCGTGGTTTTCATCAGCCGTGGAATTCTGACAAGCTATCAAAGAGTCTAAATTGAGTTACAAATTGTGTCTCAGCATCGTTTTGACGCCTGTCTACATAAATCTCTGGGTGTCTATTTTACTATAAAGTTGTTTAGCTCTTGGGGCGGGATGATATATTTTAATCGTTAGCGGTTAAACAATAAATTGATAGTTATTTAATTCTACTACAAGAGGATTTAGATATTGTTTTTGTGAACTTATCTAAAGTTATTGTTTGGCACACACACACAATTGTAGAATTGTTATACATAGGTAAACTAAAAGTAAAAATCACTGTTCCTTTCAAGGAAGAGACACACAGAAAGCGATAACGGCGCCCATTGTATATTTTGTAGTGCTTGGTTTATTCTTTGTTATGTATTTTTGTGGTATAAATAAATAAACAATGATGTAAAATGAGTTATTCTTTACATTTCTATCGATGATTTTCAATACCTAGTAGTTCACGCTTGTCTCTTACTACAACTACAACCGTGGGTGCGCAATATGGAATAGGTACTATGAGTGATCCTCGCAAGGGTGATCTTCAAACGGGGGATACACACGAAATGCCTCACTTTTTCCACTACGATTTAGTTAATGAAAGTAATTTAATGGTATGTTTATTACTTCCTATAGTGATACATAATTTTGCACGTGTAACAGTAATAAAGAGAAGGCAACACATCATTTTATGTGATCATAAACTGTCATAAATGTATCCAAATATCAGGTGTTTTATCGTCACGATTAAAAACAGCTAAGCGGATTTGTATTAAATTATTAAAGCTTAACGTCATTCAAACTATGTAGTTCCAACATTATAAAATATGGTTTGCATGCCAAGAATTTGTATCACAAGCGTAGAAGAAGCTTCCTTCGTTTATGAGGAATTATATTATTAGTTCCGTCCTAGTTAAAATACATATCATAAAGCTTGTATTAATATTTTCAGTAAGAATAATAAATATTACAGATATAAAGAAGTTTTACAAGGGGTGACGGTCACAATGGACACACGGACGGTCTTATCGCTAAAATAGATCTTTTAAAGACAACCTTTGGATAAATTTGGAGAGAAAGGAGAGACATATTGCAGGCTGTAGTCTGGAGTAGTAGTCTGTGGTGTACCACTTACATATATAATAATAATAATAATCATTTATTTGCAGACATTGAAGTCCATAGAATTAAATTAATTGACATTGACACATAAAAATAACACGATACACACACATAGACAGAATAATAATAATAATAATAATAACATAATAGTAATAAAGATAAAATAAATAAAATAAAATAAAATAAAATAAAATAAATGCACGCACAGTTACCTAACCAACCTGTGTGTGCAGTCTCACCCATCGACCAAGTATCGGGCAGTCCCACCGGTCACTCAATGCTCTCAACATACCGTGGGTGCTGGTATCTGTTCTGTGCCGGAGAGAAGCGCATCGTTTTCGAATAATGGCATAGAAATCATCTACTCTCGCATCGGCAAACATACCCGAAGCGCTACAATACCGCGGCAGCCCCACAAGCATCCTGAAGGCATTGTTATACTGTACACGCATATACAATAATAATCATAAAACAAGTGCAAAGAATATAATAAATGACGTTTCAGTTACCATGAATACTAGTTTGGCACGATAATCATGACCTAAAAACTATTGCCTTGAATTTGCAAATGCATAATTATTAACATACGTCTAGATATTCACAAATAGATCAGATATTAAATGAAGTCAGTTGCGTCATTGCGTCCCCAAGAAAAAAGCTTTAATGAAATGACACTCTTAAGAAGGAAAGGTGACATTAAAAATTCCGTCCCAGCTTGGTATAATTTAATTCTTTGAATTCCGCGGAGTGGAAATGTGGGGGTGTGTAATGGACCCTGGAGGCAACATGGCCGGTCAGGGGTCGCAAATACCCACAATAATTTATGTAAATGCTCTCAAGCTCTCACTAACTTTCGACACAGACACGCTATTAAGGGGAAAGGCCAAGGTAGTTTGCAAAATTAAAATTTTCTTACGTTTATTACAATTTTCAGGTTAGTTTCAATTGTACATATGCTGAACAAAATATGATTTGCTACCGTAATATAACCCTAATGATGGAAATTTCATGAAATGGTAATTCAATAGGGTTATATAAATTTAGAGGGTTATATTGATGATTTAAATGATTATAATTCTGTAAATATTATACTTGTATTGATATTCGCAACAAGATTAGCTATGTAGTACCCAGATCAACGATATGCCGTGGGGTGCGCGCAAGATCTTTATTTCCAGTAAGTTCTTGTCGTACAAACGCAGGCTTGCGAGCACCCATACGCCGCCTTACCAATCAATCCAAAAAGATCTTTTAATACATCGACTTCTTTTCTGTCTCTGCTCAAAAATTTAGAAGTCTTATCCACAAAATGATTTAGATTTTAATGTTTAGTTTAGTTTAATATTAACTCATTCTCTCTCCCTCTCTCTTTCTCTGTTGTTTGATGTATTAACAGCTTAGAATAGCGCACATCAATTTTAGTATGTTGTGGAAAATGTCGTAGGTTATACATTTATAATTCTTCCGTATTTGTAACTTAGTATAAGATTTCAATGTATAACTGTTTATTTTCCTGAATAAATAAACTAAATAAAAAAAATACATACTTGATACGATCGCGAATCATATTTTGTTCAACATACAACTGACATTGACCTGCAAATTACAATGAACGTTAGAAAATTCGAATTGCGCGAACTACCTGGACACTTCCCCATTAAAAAGAAGGACTAAATATTCGTCAGTTAGCTCTGATACATTCACTCTTACGTGTTAAAAAGGGATGGTACGAGCATTGAAAGTTCTGCGAGATTTGTTTTGATTTCCAATAAGGATTAGTAGGTCACTGGTTCAGGAAAATAAACACAGACAATAAAGTTGTTTAAGACGAGGGAGACGTAGATGAACAGAAATAAATTAGTTTCTGCTATCCTGTAAACATATACGATTGCCTTGTCGGTCTTCCGTAAAATACTTATTGGTTATATTGGTATTTGATCAATTATATATTATATGTGTTGTTTTAGAGACGGAGACCTTTACATGGAAATAAAACACAGAAAAATGTTTTTAATATGCAAGAATGTGCTTTATTTGACGGATAATTTTATGGCATTAATGTTTTTAATATGATTTCGGGTATGTGGCATGTATTTCGATATTTGTATTTCGGAAATAATGCGTCGAATTTTGGCAACCAAGTGCCCAATTTCAATTTAAAGTTCTCCGCCTCAAAAAAAAAAAAACAGCCTTTAATTAATTTGCTACACTTTAATTCCAGTGCTGGGTAAAATAGTTTTGAACCAATTTTAGAACCGTCTATTTCCATACAAAACATGTCGATACAAATTACCTAGAATTTCGCATTAATGCTAACATGCGTTCATATAATTTTCACCGAAATTCAATTGAGTACGTATTCGCACTTAGTCGAAATACCACTAGAGTGAATAGCCAAATTATGCCGCGTAAATATTTAAAATAGACTAGATTTAAATCATCGTGATTTTCAAAAATTAATTCACACATTTCGTAAACTCTTTCTATTTTGTTATTCACTCATTATAGTATATGTCTAAATAGAATTTGGATTGACCTAATTAAAAATACAAAATGGAGTTTTGAATATCAATGAACTTGACAATGAAGTTGTGAATGTTATTATGTTTACCTCGATTTGTACTGGACTGTGTCGTACCTACCGATCGCGCTGCCACATTAAATATTGATGCAAAATGAAATACAAAACAAGTTAAATATTTTAACTGTAGACAATGTGTCTTGGTGTCGAACCAGTTTTTTTAACCTTCTTTTAATCGGTGAACAGTAAGGCTGTACTACCTCTACTTAACATCTAGTGCGCAGCGCGGTTACGCGGCGTAGCAAACTCACACGGCGCGTAGCAACTGCATAGCAACGACGCGACGTAGCAACAAAAGAATGCTCGGCCCCTGTTTACACAAAAATTATTTGGTCGAGTGGTCGAGCAGAATGTGCACCTGCTACTGTTCCGCATTTGGTTCTTGAAAACAGTACAATCACCTCATTGGATCCGCGTAATTATCTTTATTCTCCAACTACAACGTTTAATTTTGTTACAGGTGACGTTAGCTACGTGGTGCGGGCGAGGGGGCCCCCGTATGGGGCGCTCGTACAGCGCTCTGCTAGCATCGCAGCGGCTGCGGGCCGGAGGCCCAGGGGCCTGCGCCAGTGTGCGAGGTACCCGCCGCCTGCGCAGGCTATCCACCGCCACCACACAATTGTATGATGCGCCGCCCCGAGCGCAGGTGAGGTCAGGCCCACAATCAAATTCTAAATGGGAACAATGGGCGACGGTAACTAACGCTTCACTAACACTAGTAAGTAGTAGTAGTTCATTTGTCATTAGATTCTTCTCAGCTGAGAAGACGCATTTTTTTTAGATCGCTTATTATCCTAAATCATACAATAATGTGGATAGTGTGGATACCTTCTATGTGTCCCTTTTTCCTTCAATCCAAAACTTAATTGCTTGTCACTCTCAGCAATTAAGTTTTAAGTTAACAAATAACTCAAGGATTTAACTTGGATACTACTACTAGTATCCAAGGTAAATCCTAGAGTTGTTTGTATTTGTTTAAACTTGATTTGTCCTTCACTTGATTCATATACCTGCGTATTGTTGTGTCCTTTATAAGGTCTTATTTTAAAAAAATACTCAGTAATCATCAAGTCACCACCTACCTTATAATGATAATAAAATAATATGACATAAACAACCTTATTGATAAATAATCAAGATAAAATAATTGAAGAATAAACAACAATTAATTCAAAACATGGCTGGGTCGGAACTTCAATGTCAGTGCTTTAATTACAAGCTGTATTTCTTAAATAATGTTATCATTATAAAGTAGAAGACATTTGTATGAAATATTAAAACACGTCACATTATTATGTGTCTGATTTTAATACTAATTTAATCATACATTCGGGTTACCTCGCTGAACGAGGCCCTTGAACTTTAGGGGCCGAGTTAAGCAACCGTATTTATGATTAGAATTTCTGAAAGTGTACTAGATAATATTTTTTTAGGACTATGAACAACACATCATTAACATCATTTCAGCCATAAGACGTCCACTGTTGGTAATAGTCCTCCCCCAATCGTAAAATATGGAAGCTAAAGGGGCAATTACCATAATTTTAAGAAAATTCGAATACTACATTACTCAGTGTCAATCTGTCAAAAAGATCAAAATCACCTACATTACTATTCTAATATTTATCATTTATTATTACATTACATTTATACTATTCTAGATCTAAATTACCTACATTTTTGACATTGATTGTCCTGCAATGAGATTGTGCTTTGAATTTGAATGTTTTTAGGTACCTATGGGAATTAGTCTTCAGATTAGCCTTCAGCAGTGCTATTCTGTAAAAATCTCACCGTAAGAACTTAGGTGAAGTGAGCGGGAAATGAGCTGTCATTACGGATTAACACTATTGACCCTGCTCACTTCAATCTCACTTCACTTATGATTTCACGGTGAGATTTTTACAGAATCGACGGGCAGGAATATAATCAGAACCAGGCGTAGAATTCCTACTGTGCACGATATAATAATAATCAATATTTATTTTGATTTATTAATGAGTGTTGACACATCTGACGAATGATTGAAAGAGGTGGTTTGTAGAGACGAATTATTATTCTAAATCGAAGAAAACTTAAATATAATATTTAAAGGAGCACTCATGATTTCCATATACAATAACATAACGTCACCCTCCAATATGAATGTCGATGTTTACTCAATCTCAATCTTCATGCATTATTGAAGACGAATTGCACTGGCTACCTAAATAGCCCTTCCGTCCATTTTGATGTTTTATTTTTAGCTTGCATTTTTAGATGGTGCGGTACCGATGGAAGGGTTCAGATGGGTTCATCATATTTATATTAAAGCATTATATTATTTTAGTATTCACTAATAATTGATTCAGGTCAGTCGTTATTATGCTTTTCCAAAGAAATTGACCGATTCAAAAGATCTTCCGCTTGTTTATGAGAGACACTTTAAACATTCAAAACACGTTTCATGAAGTTCAATCTTCTGACACTATTCTTTCATCTATGGCAACTCATCAGTCGTTGGCTTTTTATTTTATTTTATTCCGAATTTTGTTAGGCAAAAAGAGAGAAAGAAAGATAAAATATTTTATGGTCACAGAAACACGTGCATATAAAATGAAAGACGTGCATATAGTTAAACAAAATCCATTATAAAATTAAAAGCACGGTTTTTTTTATTATTATCTAAACATCAAAGTGTTCACCTCCAAAGTTAATTGAGCGCTAGTGATAGCTAGAGGGGAATTGGGCGTTTATTATTTATGTCGGTTATCTATCATTATTGGAAATAGAGACAGATAATAATCATCATCATCATCATCGTTATTCTCCTGCCTTTATCTCAATTTATTTGAGTTCGGCACATGTCTTTTTCTGTACTTCACCATTACTCGTCATCTCAGCATGTCGATTTTGTAAAAATCTCACCGTGAAAACTTGCGTGGAGTGAGCGGTCAGTGTCATCCCACTGATGCTAGGAATTGACTAAGCAAACATTTACAATCATAATCGAGATTTTAATAATATTTTTTTATGCTAATTCTATTGATCATTTTATATAATTTCAAAACTAGTATTTTAGTGGGTAAAACTTACTATTTTTTGGGGTTTGAAAATAAAAATAGCAAAGCAGAAACTTAGAATATCAATTTTGTTTTTTTTCCTAGACTAGTCCTATATAAGGAATAGTCTTTTTTCCTAGATTAAAAGCCCACAAAATAGTACTTTGAAATTATATAAAATTATCAAAAGAATTAGCATAAAAAATATTATTAAAATCTCGATTACGATTGTAAATGTATTCTTGGTCAATCCCTAGTATCAGGTGGGAAGACACTGACAACTCACTATATCATGTATCTTATGTACAGAAATACTACATAAAGTAATCCCGATAAACGAATAACAGTTTACTGCTAGAAAATCGTGACTATTGCCAATAATATAATGTAAGACCGTGGAACGTTCCATGAATTATGAACCTGGCTCTAAAATCTAATAAACTGGCTACAACTAAGTATCGAAGCGTTTAGCTGCAGGCAAAAATAAATTCATTACTAGGATTGAAGGTTTTCGAAGGTCTGCACCGAAATTATGTAAATCAAAAACAAACAAGACATTTTGTCTTGTCTTGTATGTCTTTTAATGTCTTTCTAAGTGTTATTGAGAAATTAAGTCCATAAGACCGGAACAAAGACAAGAAGACCATAAAAAAATGGCAAAACAAAAAAGTGGACTATAGAAACTGTTTAGGATTCTAATTTCAATACTTTTTTACATTTAGGAATTACGACAGTTTATTGGACATTTCTATCGTGGCGTATATTTAAAAAATATATTTAACCCGGCGGTACTCGCTAGGTGTTTACATGCACGAATACTCGCTACCGGGTAAAAAATACCACATGATTTAAATGACATTATCTTGGAAAATAAGTTAGCTTTACAGACTTTAATGGCGTATTTAGTTTATCAATACTAATGTCTAATAAATAAAAGAAAATTGAAAGTTTGAATTATTATTTATTTCAAATTATAGCTTATCTTAAAAAAGAACGCAAAATTAAAAACAAAAATTCTTCATAGTCTTAGAAAAATCAACAAAAAAATTTTTTTCTTAGGTATCACGTAAAATTGAGATCAAAAATTATAAATCGACAGTGCTAGTGTAGTTGTACTCTGTGGTATTTTTTACCCAGTAGCGAGTGCCGCCGGGTTAAATGAAATTAAATTAATTTATTTGCTTAGACAACAATAGTCCATATTATATGTTAGTTAGTTAAAAATACAAAATAAACGACTAAACTTAAAATCTCGAAAAGTGTTCATGAATTGAACCCACCAAAACATAGAATGTGGGAAAAGGAATTTAGGTACAAAGAACGTGAGGAACTGTTAGGATTGCCAATAAAAGAATTGAGATCTAAATGGGTGCCAAGTTCTAAGGAACTCACAGGAATGTAGGTACGACTTTCTTTAATTGCTTTAGAAGAAAATTTATTATTATACCTGCTACTAAGTTGTTTGATACTCGTACACAGTCGTGTCTACAAAATGAATGTTCTTTGATGACAGTGGCAGGAGATTAGATTGTCATGAATGTTTATGGCTTGTTTAATCAATGTACGAATGTAGCCAAAACAAATACACAATGACAATAAAGTAATGAATTTATAGCCCTTCGCAGTCTGACGCAGTAACACAGATCAGTTTATAAACTAGGTAAGGATAATGTTCATCAATATAACAAGAAGGAATCATTCGAGAATACTGGCACTAACCGAGTCTCGTATTTTTTACTCATATTGGTTTACAAACTCAATTGAATTCTATTTTTGTTCTCCTTATTTTATGTTGTATTCGAAAAAACATCGGTTGTAACCAATAGTAATAAATACAAGGTAAAATTTATTGGTTTGTATCTAAAAACTCGTATTAGGGCCGATCCGCCCTTGACCCGCTGTAGATAATGTCCATTTTATTACGTTTTATACTTTATTGAGGAATCTTCGAGAGCAATTTTCTAGATTTAATGCCTTTTAATATTTTACGTCAACATCTTAAACTCCTCGGGCTTACGTGATAATTTTGCCTTTGGATTTATTGAGGCCCTCGGAAATAAATCTGAGGTCTGGATTGCTGTTTTTCCACCCATATATTCTCTAGCCGCTTAGGTTTTCGTTTTTGCGATCATAATTCATCAGTGAACGTAAACTTAATACATTAGGGGCTAAACTGGGCTGTTTTGGGGAATAAAGTGCAAATTAGCTCGTAAAGACCAACTTACTATTACAAATTAAAATTCAAATAGCTTTCGATATGTCGTAACTGTTTGGCGTTTATATTGGTAATGAATGGTAAAAACAAAATACGCGACTAGAAAATGTAGCATGACGGCAGGTATGCATTTTTATGTAGTTACTAACCGCATATTTTGTAAAATATGTAACCTAACAGTAGTTTACACTATGTAAAACATGGAGACTTATATCCATAAACATAGAGAATTATAATGGATTTTGTATATTTTTATCACCGATTTAATTATTATTTCTGAGCATGCGCCAAGAACGAATATTAAGACAGATTCTTTAATTGAATTGTTTTTTTTTTTATCTTTTTTTTTTATTACGGACGTTGTTAGCGTGCACGTCTTTCTACATCATTCCCACATGAATAATTTCAACATGAATGATGTATTTACAATATTTTGTGACCATTTTATGATGACACAATAGAAATTGTATTGTTATCTGTACGCATGGTGTACATTCAACGTTTGAGAGGTTAAAAGAGTGTCTGTGGAGTTCCTCGCCCGTTCTTCTCCATAGGTACCTACTACGGTTTGGAATGGACTACTAGTTTCTTTCTGACTGACCGACCCCTTGAAAATACAAAAGTGCCTGTAATGGTTTATTTGAAATAGGTAAACTCTTTCAGTTTGAGTTTAACTTTGGGTTTATTAAGAATAGACAAAATGTAATATAAAAATATTTAGTTTTATTTTTATTTTATTACGGAATTAAAATTAAATAATTTTACATAACATTTTACTGTCATGGATTTCCGCAAAGTAACGCCTGCCGTTCGATTCTGTAACCATCTCAACTTGAACTTCTTACTTATTTTACTCACCCGCGTGGTGGATTACGGCCCACTCCCTTGCACCGAGAGGAGGCCTGTGTCTCAGCAGTGGGAACGGTATAAACTGATTATGCTACTTATTTGTATGGTATCTTCGGCCCAACCCCAGCCGCGTTCGCCATTTCATGCTCACTAGCTTAATGATGCTCTTTCTGTCATTCGTAATGGAACAACCTGTTAATGGGCTCGGGTAAAGGTCTCAGCCAAGGCCACTTTATATGCCAAAGCGTGCAGGGGTTGAATATTTATAGTCATGAAAATACCATGTGAAATGCGAACAATGAAATTCAATTAATTGTTAGTGCAAATGTGTCCTAACACTTATTTTATTGTCAAGCGGCTATTAATATCCTCATAAAATGTTTCGAACGACGGCTTATTTTAATTTTAATCTAAGTATTTTCATTTCTGAATTGTTTTTTGTTTTTATCTTTTTTAGTACGGACGCTTTTAATGTGCACGTCTTTCTACATCGTTCTCACATGTATAATTTCAACTTGAATGATGTAACCAAAATGTTGTAACAATTTTTATGATTTAAAAGAGTGTCCGTGGAGTTTCTTGTCCGTTCTCCTCCACAGGTACCTACTTTGCTTTGGAATGGGCAACTAGCTTCATCTTTCTGACTGACCGACCTCTTGACAATTCAAAAGTGCCTGTAATTGGTTTACTTGAAATACATGCTTTGAGTTTGAGTTTAGCTAAGGGGCTCTTAGAAATTAGAGATGCCCCGAGTACTCGTTTCTTATTCGGTACTCGGCATACTCGTACCATGCAAATATTTAGGTTACATTTTGTAATGTAACCTATAAAATTTGCATGCCATGATATAAGCAAAACATATATGCTCTATAATGTATTTTTAAAACAACTTTAAATGCCATGTTTTATACAAATAAATATTATTTCTATTTCAGACCGACCTAGGTACCCATTTTGGTAGTACTCGTTATCAGCCGTATAACGAGTACTACCAAAATGGGTTAATAATCGTACTCGGTTTGATTGCCGTGATACTCAAAAACAACTCATATACTTATAACCTGATCTCTTTACAATACTCATGTAGATTAGTCACAGAAATATCACGTGAATAGAACGAACTTGTTTAATAAAATAATGAATCTCTCGTGGTAATATATTTTCGCTTAGATATTGGTTTCCGTAAACCGAGTTACTCGGCAAGTACTCAGGTATTGGAAACGTAGGAATCGCTTCAAATTTTAGGTATAGAAATGTGCCGTGCAAGTTTTTGGGATTGCTACGTGAATTTGCATCTTCAGCGCCGCAATATCATGAACATCCGAAAAGTGCCATCGCTATAAAATTATTATTAGAACAACAACTAAGCGAAATATTATGACCACGAGAGATTGATTATTTAATTAAATAAGTTAATTTTTTTCACGTGATATTTCTGTGACTAATCTAAATATATTAAAGAGCTCAGATTATAAGTATATGAGTTCTTTTCAGGTACCTGCCGAGGTACCCGAAATACTTTGTCAAGTAACTCGTTGTAACTGCCGAGTTACAACGAGTTACTTGACAAAGTATTCTGTTCGGTAAACATAATACCGAACTATACTCGGTACTCGGACTCGGTAAAACATGTACAGACTCCAACAGGTCAAGCTACTGCAATCTGTCAAATTTCTTTAATAGATTTTCAACTTTATGGTTAAAGCGTAACCTTCAAAGTTGATTGGGATAACAGTTTCGGATAGCGTGATGTGCTGGCGTCTGTACTCGGCGCATCTCTTGTAGGATAAACTTGTCATATTATAATTCTCAAAAATATGAATTTCATTTCTAGTTTTGATTAAAACATACAGTCTTGATTAAATGTTTTCCTTCCGTTAAACTTAACAAACTAGGTCGTAGACGGATTTAAGAAAATCTTGTGTCTGATAAACAATTCCTTATAACCCTTTCCAACCGAGCTGAAGTGATCGTGAGTTTCGACGGCTCGAGATCGAGCGGCTAGCAAATCATTCCTGAACCTCACGTATAGGAGGGAAAGGATCGAGCGGCTAGCAAATCATTCTCTGACTGCTGAAGATCAGCTTGCATGAGACTTTTTTCAGTGTTTTTCCCAGGACCTCTGAACACTTTCCAAGCGATTACTAAGTTTTTACTGATCTATGCGAGTTTTTTACTCCCGGTTGCAAAGGGCTATACTTTTATCGTTGCCTCGTGGTAAATCCGTAAAAACCAGTCTTATCAGTTACTTACGATGTACAAGATTCCATGCCAAATTCTAATGTTTATAGGCTTTAGAGTTTTACTGTTGTCGGAGCGGATTTTAGGGTTCCAAGAATTCATTTAATTTAAATGGATCAACTGTATTTGTGCCTTCGGACCTGTTTCTGGACTGTCAGTCGAAGTATTTATATTCTTTTTGTATATTACGCCACGAAATACGAGTAGGTTCACGTTAAAAGCAGGTTTAAACTAGCGTAACGAAGTGTGAGGAGCTGTCGTCGACGTTAGCAATATCGTTAGTGTAGACAGTTTTTCGCCGTGACTTTTTTTGTTTTTCATGTAGTTTATTAGTATTGTAGTTTATCTCATGCGGATTGCCCTATCCAGAACAAATGGATGTACATTGTGATGGGTGTTGACTAACATAGTGCATAAGATTTTACTAACACAATAGGTACCTATAATAGTAACAATCATCTCTGTATTTTATTTATTTGCCTATATTTTTTTTGTACGAGTATTTTATCTGTACACACACAAAGGGACAGGGAAAATCATAATATTATCCCGAGTTTTCGGCTTTTAATGTGAGCTCAACTTTCACAACAGCCGTTATGTGCACAATAACATATTTCTTTTCCCTGTTCGCACATTGCTGTGTTGAATAAAATCATTTTCTGCTTGATTAGAGCACAAAAGGAACATAACATTGTGTCGTATATATTATTCTTTATGTTATTTTTTTTATGAATTATCCGCATTTTTACGATGAGCAGAGTCGATCGTTCGATGTCGTCATCTAAAAATATTCGACCCAGGTACATGTATTTCATACTGACATCTATGTCCGGTTCTTGTTTCTATTTATATGTTTTAATGGATATCGTAAACATTCTTTAGATCGTTTTAATAACAAAGAATGTGTGCCAACATAAGATATCTTTTCGAATAGGTATAAAGAATGATAATCGATAATGTGTATAGTTGTAGATGATGTCGACTATGACTCTTTACCTATATTTGGTGCTATTTATTTCACTGTTGTTTCTAATTTGTAATGTTTGTGTCCGCAGTGCTACAACGGGCGCGATTTACCAACCGTTAACGAGTCCCCGAGCGGGAACGGGCACTGGGCTCGCGCGTGGCGCCTCCGGATCCACGACCCCTCCGACTCCGTCGACTCCCCTCGAAGCATCTCCAACTCCAGTCTTCGCGAGGTCGACGACGAACTCACCGGCGAGGAGCTGGCCACCTACATGTACCACGTGAACTGTAACATTGGTGGACTCACCTGAGACACGTCTGTGTAAACGACAGTGACCACGCCACCCCTCGCTCGCTCGAGCAAGAACTACAAGTGACGTAGACGGCCTAACAGTGTGATCTATTTTATAGACGTTTTTAAGCGATTTTAAAATTGTATATAAGACATTGTTGTCCATTGTTAGTTACGGCTTTGTTAATATTTAAATGTTAACGTGCACTTAAACGTCCATTTTGGTCTTAAGTGCTAATCTATGTTAGCTGAAACATGATGGTGAAATAACGTAAGAAATTGTTCTTGAGAATTTACGTAGTGGACGGAGCTGCCGTAATAGCTTGGGTATATGAAGCGATTAACGGTGTGTACCTATAGATATAATCTCGGAGACTTGCCCGAAAGATTACAGATTTATGACACAGTATAAAGCTGTAATCTTTGGCACGTACTGCCCATTATTCATTCTCGAATCTATTCATTATGTAGGGGTGACACTTCACCTTACATTCTAGTTAACAACATAAATCTGTAGTCAATGCCCGAAGGTTGAAAGTTGTTTTCTAAGTTAATTTGGTAATTATTCATTTATTTAAAGCACCCATCGATCAAAACTGTCAGTGATTTATACAAATTATTATGTACGTATTTATTTAAAATTTTAACAAAATGATTATTGAATATTCATTGAATGTGTGTAGATAGGTGTTTAAATAAGTAACGTTAGTTCATGATACTCTACTGATAGTGTTTAAATACGGTGGTTGTAAAAAGTATGTGCTAAGCACAAAATAATAACAAAAAACGTTGAGTGTAGAGCGTGGGTAAATTGAATCGAATTGAAAGCGTGTACGGAAAATACTTCTATAAATTGTGTATGTGTTAAGCTACGAAAAGTGAGAATTCGTAATGTTAAATGTACCGTTGTTTCCCGCCCAAATCAGTGAGGGTCGAGCTATACATCACCGAACGGTATCAAGGACGCTTGAGGAACTTTATTCATGTTTGTGACAGCAGCAGTATCACGACGTATGTCTATGATTTGGTTCGGCGAGTGTGAGCCGGCCCTCGATTAATTAACGACACAGTGTGTCTATACTCGATGAGACTGTAAAAGACATGTTTATTGAAAATACTATTACTTGTATAATTGTGTGTGAAGTGAAAAGAACGGCTTATTAGTCGATTCGCACGAATTTACTCGCACGCAACGGGCCAATCGGTTCTTTTAAATAATATTATTTTTTATACTCTATTACATAAAATTCAAAATGTGCCAATTGCCTAATACATATTATTCCTGGAGTTGTCGACTCGCCCATAACTAAATTAACTTCATGCGAGTCACCTATAGAAAAAATATCATCATCTGCCAAGCCTTTTCCCATGTTGGGGTCGGCTTCCAGTCTGACCGGATGCAGCTGAATACCAGTATTTTACATGGAGCGACTGCTTATCTGACCTCCACAACCCAGTTACTGGGTAATACGATACCCTTTGGTAAGACTGGTGGTCATACTTTCGGGCTTGTGACTACCCGTAACGACTGTCAAAGATCCACGAATGACAGCCGGCACCAACGGCTTAACGTGCTTTCCGAGGCACGGAGGGGCCTCGGTATGTAAAGATGGTCACCCATCCACAGGGCAACCGTGGCAAGCGTAACTTAACCTGATCGATCGACCTCGTGCGGTTGTTATTATTTAGCCACAGGCCCCTATCGAAAAAATAATATTATTTAAAAGTGACGATTCGCCAGTTTCGGGCTAGTAAATTCGTGCGAATCGACTAATAAATTAATAATCCAAAATAACATGCTGTATGTATCTACTTACTTAAGAGATTAAAATACTTTATATATTGTCAATCAAGTATAACAGACTAGCTAGGTAATACTAGGTATACATAAATAATATTTTGCTGTGTATACAGAAATAGACTGTAAATAAAGTATACCTACTTATGTGAATATTTGGAACAAAAAACCTAAGTGACTTGGATTAGATAAATAAATAATAAACTTTGTCTGAAGAGAATATTCATAAATGCGACTTATTCACTATGAGTTGCCCTTTGTGAACTTATTTTCTATCGAGTTTATACTAGTGTGTGTGTATGTGTGTGCGTGTGTGTGTGTGTGTTATGCGCGCGCGTGTGTGTGTGTGTGTGTGTGTGTCGTTATTTGATTAAAAGGTTATTAAAAGGCTTTGGCTGTGTATTTCATTAGATATAAATTATAGTGAAATAATAAACTGTAAGAATCTAAACTATGCAGCGTAATTCCTTTGTGTTTGGTCAAATGTGATTTTTAATAAGTAGTATGAAATTGTGATACATCTGTTGTGCGACTACGTATAAGTAAACATTATTTTTGTCTTTGTTTACTTAACTGAAATTCCAAAGAAATAAACATCGAATAAATGAATCCCACGAGTAGATATTCTTTTTCTTTTTATTGTTTTAGTCTTTATTTTATTACTTATTCAATGCTTTAGATAGCTTGTGCAGGTACTAAATAGTAAGTCCGTATGATACGGTCGTTGCACCATGGCCGGTCCGAAGTTTGCGCACAAGGCTGCGCAATATCATTTTTTTATGAATCAAATGGTGACATGAAGCGAGAGCGAGTGAGAGAACATGCGCGAAAGTTCGGAGAGGTGATGTTCAGGCCGGTCATGCTTCGTTGTCCGCAGGTAAGCCCACGTTCGTACTGGCGTAAAAATATCGCGGCGGGATTTGATCGCTCACAGGATTTTCAACTCTTGGCGTTGAGCCGAGCATTAAGAATCCAAAAGAGTATACCAGCGCGTCGAAAAATCACTCTGTTGGATTTTATACTCTCGGCACTAAACAGTGCATTGCAAATCAAGTGCGCGAAAAATCGCTGTGGGAAAAAATCGCCCGTGATACCTGGACTAAAAAAAAAATGTGGTCTTAGTTGTGTTCCTTTCTCGTAGTTTCGTACCAGATGCCCATGTACGTATGTCACATTAAAATGTTATAGTAAATAATATCATTGTTAAAGGTAGATAAATAATTTTTGTTGTAAATATCATAACGAGTGATCTATTTTGATTATTGTAATGTCAATGAATTAAAAAGGAAATCCCCCAACCTCACTAATTTGTTTCTTTTACGTTTTCTCAACTGATTTATAGAGGTAATTCACTCAGAGCACCGATTTCAACAGCACTTGACCGAATCGCACCTGAGCAGACCACTTCCACTAACCGCACTGAAACAAAATTTTGAAACGACACTTACAAACCATTATTTTCATTTAAAAACATGTAATAATAGTCCTCCAGGCCGAATTTTGGCCGTTGCGACCAATCTCAGCGGAGATCAGTCTTCGTATGATATTATAGTGCATAAGTTTAGTGTGCGCCCAGATACAGGTACACTTTCTTCCCTCACTCTCATAGTCCGATGGGACGGCAATCCGACACGACCCGAGAGAGAAAATGCGCAGGACCAACGGCTTCACGTGCTTTCCGAGACGAGGGGTATCACACCTCCGATTTCCAATCTCCGAGTTGTCACTAAGAAATTGCTAATGGAAAAAGCAAATAACCCTGACCTGGGAATCGAACCCAGGATCCCACGCTCAGCAGTCCCGACCACGAGACTAACGGGGTAGCTAAAAACGTTTTAGTCTCTTTAAATGAAAAACAATATAGACACATTCAAGTCCATAATTTTCAAATGTCACATGCTGAGTCATAGATTTCCCGGAAAAATACGGAAATGTAAATCACTGGCGCCGATTCTCTTGTTTACAAACTAAACTAGATTTAAGTTCAGTGCATCTTTTTCTTTCTATTTCATTAAGAAAAGGACAGAAGATAAATATTAGTTTAGTCCTGTCAAATTAGTCAGCGCCTGACGTAAATTGACGTATTTTTAGTAGCAAATTTTTGAATCACGTCAAAACTTGTCTATAGAGTTTTTTAATTTGACAGGACTAAACTAATATTTATCTTCTGTCCTTTTCTTTATGAAATAGAAAGAAAAAGATGCACTGAACTTAAATTTAGATTAGTTTGTGGACAACAGAATCGGCACCATTGTCTTAATAAAACGAGAATTTATTATTTATACGAGTATCTAACCCTTTTGATGTGTCCCAATTTTTTTATGTTAAAAGGGCGAGAAGTGGCTGTCTGCTTTATAATTCATCACTTCTATTTTATCATGCCGAGAATACGTCACTTTTGGCATTTCAACCCTTCATATGCTTCTTATGTGTTTTACGAGCAAGTTAAAACCCTGCTTATAAAACCACCTGGAGTTTTGATCAACTCTTGAAGGATATAACGGAGAGTTAGCTCAAGTTAAGACTCTTTATTAGGTCCGGGAAAGTTTCTCAAAGTGCGGTACATTAACGTTTAATTAAGTATTTATTAATTTATGCACTTACGGAGATTAAGACCCGCTTGCACTACAAATATTTATATACGTTTAGCGCTAAACCAATCTAAAACATTCTGTTTCCATTAATCCTTTGAAGAAGACACAGATAGAATGATTTATTTATTTTATTATTTATGTACACACAGTAAAACAGATATCTATAGATGCTACATATATAATATATAAGTATTGAGTACTTCCCGCAAACCTACGAAAGGAGAAATGAAAAAGAAATGTAGACAAGAAGAGAAGAATATGATTTGCGAATCATTACCAATACTGATAATGATGTTGATTTTTAGATCGAAACGCCTTCAGTGATTTGTGGTGCAAGAGGCTTACAATGGAACTCGTACCAGCTATGAAATACTGAGTGTCAGTGTGCACCGTGCGTCTAGTCGCTACGACAAGTAGCGAGAGAGATAATACAGGGTCAAATTTAATTAGCTAGTGAAACTCGCCAGACATAATGGGTATTGATTTGGCACGATAAAATAAAATAAATTTTTATGCCTTTTTTGGGGGTCAACGACCGCTGGTAGTTTTGTTTTGTTTCATCATATTTAGATAACAATACTCACTCATCAAGTCTGCGGAGTTTTACTAGCAAATTTATTGACTTTTATTATTTACTAGCAAATTTGACCCCGTATTTGAAAATTGTCGGCCGTAGCCTGTTGTTGCGTCTGGTCGCTTCGCCTAATGTGTAATTGTTGGAAAAGTGGAAACACGAAAATATGTAGGTACTACCTTTAATAAGAAACACAATCGTATCGGCTCGTGGTAATCGGATGAATGTCTACAAGAGTAATATCCACTGTCTAAAGGACACGTTTTATCTATATCTCAATCGAGTCTTAATCTTGCAATCTTGTCATTATAATAACTTCAGGAGGTTCGGGCTTATACCTAAGCACGTAAGCAATTGTTTAACGAAATAATGTAGTGTAGTTTTCCTTGAATTTCTTATTTTGAAAACAAAAAAAAATCCGTGTTGTATTGTATTAAGTTTAGCGGGATCCAAGCTGTGTTAAGTTGAATATGAACGTTTTGATCTTAAAAAAATATTTTTTTTTTTAAGATCAACTCGTTCATACCCAACTTACAAACATAGTGTCTTTAAAATATTTAAACACATTAATTATCTTATCTCGGTAAGTACCTACGCCATGTTTTTAACAAACAAAAACAAAGAAAAACAGTCAAAACATTAACTTTCCGTCTACCAGTCGTAAAAACAATATTTACTACACGGAGGCATTCCAACTACGAACAATGGAAAATAGCTAGGTGAAATGTCTCTTATCAACAAATTGTTTGCATCCAAATGCACTGTATACTTTCAACAGTCCGTGACTAGAAAGATAAGAGCATCTACGCAAAGAATTTCAACGAAATTGTTGCATTTGGTACTAGTTTTAGTGACGTCATGTCCACTACATTGTCTTGATGACTCCCATTTCATTAAGTGGTTGCACTGCATGAGTGCAAGTACGTAGGTAAAAACAAATAAACATCGTGGAGGTCTTGTTTTGGCTACAATCCCATTCCTTTGTATAAATAGTTTGCAAAAAGCGACATTATGTGAATTATTGCACTTTTGCAAATAGGTAGGTACGTAAATCAACTTATTTTTTAATACAAAAATCTTTCTGCCGTGCGATTCTGTAACCATCTCACCGTGAAAACTTGGGTGAAGTGAGCGTGGAGTGAGCTGTAATTAGGGATTAACATTATTGACACTGCTCACTTAAAGCTCACTTCACTTATGATTTCACGGTGAGATTTTTGCAGAATCGACCGGCAGATCACAGGTAATTAATCTCTTAAATACATTGGTAGCTAGCTAGTTACGTACCTTTTTTTCCAAAATCAAGGTTTTTGTAAAAAGCGAATGAAGGTTAAGTAAAGACTTAAAGTAGGTAGGTGTGTATCAAAAAGCAGACAAACCAATTATTTCAGATTAATTAACGATTGATCTTTGAGACTGTTCGGTCCACTTGATTTGAAGTTACTTTTTGTTTTAGCACGTGATTCTATTAAAGTTGTTCTATCTACGACCAGCAGGGTAATTGCGTAACACGCTATCAGTAGCAATGGGTTTAAACTTGACAGTTCAACAACATTCACTGCGTTATTTACGTTGTTGAGCAGATACATTTTTCGAACATATATAGCAATGGATTAGAAATATGCTTCAAAATGATTCAAATTGAGAGTAATAGTGTGTTACGCAATTAGGGATTGATTGATTTATTTATTCTTGAACAATTACAATTGTATACGAATATTAAACTTTAAAATTATGATCACACACGCACTTAAAACAAAACTAGGACAGTAATGACTAATAATAATTAAATGTAAAAAAAAAAATAAGTTACAAATAAATGTCAATAAATAATTTAGTAGGTAATAATAATGTCAATGATTAATTTAGTAATAGTAATGTCAATGAATAATGTAATAATAACAATGTCAATAAATTATTATAGTAATAAAAATTAAATTTACAAATCGTCTAAGGAGTAGAGGCATTTCTCCAACAGGAATGCCTTGAGCCTTGCCTTGAACGAGCTTGTATACAATATGCTTTTTAATTCAAGAGGCAACTTATTAAATATTTTAACTGCCTGGTACAGTGAACTGTGTTTAACAATGTTTAGTGATGGAATTAGTTTGTTATCTAAATCCTTTCTACAAGTTTTTTCTCTTACCAGTCTATCCTCATTAGTTTCAAAGTAATAAATATATTTTTTAAGGGTGCTGATTAGATTTCAAATAAAACATAGATGAACGTTTTTAATGGTGTTTCGTCTAGTCGTAAAATAAGGAGCAATAACAATTTATTAGAATGTAGACACTATTTAATTTGAAAATAGTTTTTATTTAATTATAAGTCAGTTATTCGTTTGTTAAACATAGGCACAGTAATATGGTATATCAAGATAATAAAGAGTCGCTTTGTTATGCCAGAGGGCGTACAAATGTTTCTGATTAAGTAATCGAAACGAAAATCATCGGTAATCGAGCTTTTATTTCGTGTAAGTGTGCATTGAACAATGTTAATGTAAGAAATAGATCAGTAGTACGATATTGATTTGAATAAACCAATCATTCTGCCTACCTTTTACCAACTATGTTGGGGTCCGCTTCCAGTCTAACCGGATGCAGATAAGTAACAGTATTTTACATAGAGCGACTGACTATTTGACCTCCACAACTAAGTTACTGGGTGAAACGATCCCCCTTAGTAAGACTGGTCGTCAGACTTTTGGACTTCTGACTACCCATAACCAGTGTCAAAGTTATACGGATGACTGATAAAATGAAACATTATTTCCATCTTTTTTCATTGCTTGTTCAAAAAAGTTTATCTAAATATGGATCGAGGAAAAGCATTATTATTCAAGAACAGCGTTAAACCGAAAGCGCCTAATCTTTTAGAAGAGACAAAAGACAAAATAATTTACTTGTAATGTGTGAATAAACTCAGCTCAAAGTTAATTTAAAATAAATTGAGCGTTTCCTATAAGAGGCATCGGGTTTACTTAGAAGTACCAACGTGTTAATAGGTATAGTTTTCGACGCATTTATTTTAATTAAAAGCTCTTTGTAGTTTGTAATATGTTTGTAGGCATATAAAGGGTATTGGAAGACCCCCACATAGCCGTCAACTACGTATTCTGTACAACAAACTAAGTAGGTAACATTGCACAAAAATAATTGCTGGGAAACGACTTTTAGTTTTGGTGTGAAAATTTGCTGTTTACGGTAGTGTGCAATGTAACACACGCAAAACATTGTGCTTATGGATGACGGTACAGGGGTCGTGGGGGTATTTAATGTTGTGTTATAACATTAACAACTTGTTTTTGTAAAAAAAACGTCAGTAAAAGTTGGAATTTCGACCTTGAAGGTCGAAATTCCAACTTTTACTGACGTTTTTCGACGAATTTCGACCTTCAATATAACCAGAAGGTTCCCAAGTATAGTCCGGAACAAAAAAAAAATACAATGATGAAGAGTACAAGTGACTTTCGGCTTTGTTAAATGTATTTAATTACATCCGTTATAGTGTCTATGTATTATTGTATTTGTATTTTTCGTTTTGGTTCAAGCAATTCGAGAACAATTTCAATGAAATAAGGATAATAACACCGTATTAAAATGATTATTTTGCCAGCAAGCTGTGGGACGGAGCTAACTACTGACGTATCGTATAATGCCAGGCTTTTAAAAAATACTTTATTGAAGAAAGTTTTAGTAGTTTGTTAAGAGCTCTTGAAGGTCGTCGAATAGTCATAAAAATGAGCTGTTAGATACAGGCCGGGTGGCTTATAGAGCAGAGCGCTGAGAGCAGTGATAGCCACTGGGCTATTACTGTTCTTACCGCTGCTCTGTGCTGTCTGTGTAGACTTACGAGTCGTAGATCATTGGTTCGAACTCAGGCAGGCGCTTAACATTGTGTAAATTATGTCATCACCACTGCTCTCAAAACGGTGAAGGAAAACATCTTGAGGAAACCGGCATGACAGACGGATCAAAGACCGACAGCGGTACCGCAAAAGATTCCCATTCCCTGCAAGCTGGATATGTTTGTGTTAAGAAACATAAACATATCCAGCTCGCAGGGAATGTTCAACAATGTCTACCAAGCGGAGTGTGTACGGTTTATTTATATTCATTATATAAGCGGCTTAGGGCTTAGAAGCCAGGAGAGTTACAGACACCCATATTCGTATACTCTCCGACAGCGCCTCAGTACTCCAGGAGAAAATGTATCACATCGAGACTAATACTAGAATGTCACAATGCGCTAACGGTATTTAACCGCAATACAGTGACATTGTAATGGATAAAAGGACACAGCTGATCGCTAGGTAAAGGAATAAATGCGGAAACAAAACCTTCTTACATAGAACATAGAACCGGCATGTCCTTAGAACCAAAAATTGGAAGACATGTGGCGTCGACTGACCTGCACTGGGCTTTCGTTATAGAGGAGAGAAGGCCTGTGTCCCAGCAGTGGTTATAGGCTGATTATATAGGGTGACTGGTAATTCAGGAAGGTTTAGACGTATATAGGGTGACTGGTAATTAGTGACCGATACTTAAACACATGATTCTACTAATGACAACAAACAAGTTTTATAATGGGACAAAAAGTGAAATGACGAAAAAAAATCAGCTGTTCCCTACATTTTGACGACTCGTACGAACATAAATGTAGGGAACAGCTGATTTTTTTTTCGCGATTTCGGATTTGGTCCGATAGTAAAAGTTGTTTTTAATGATGAGTAGAATCATGTGTTTAAGTATCGGTCACTAATTACCAGTCACCCTATATGTGTAACATAATAAAATCACAGTATTATTATAAAGGCGAAAGTTTGTGAGTGTGTTTGTTAATTCTTCATGCTCAAACGGACTAATTGTGATGAAATTTGGCACATAGGTAGTAGGGATCGAGACTTATGCGGGTGAAGCCGCGGGGTGCAGCCAGTATCAAATAAAGATATACCAAGAAAATAACATCAGGTGGGTACTTTGTTCCAATTTGTTTGTTATTCATATGGAGTAACAGTTATTTTGTATCGGTACATATGGCACGATAAGGAAACAATTTCCGGAGATACGCTATGATACTATGATACACACAGATAATGCTATAATAGATGAGTAGGCAATGCTTTCCTTGTTTACTTTCGGTATTATTGCGTTTGTTGGATTACAAATAATTATATTTTTTTTGTACGTCACATATTTTTCCATTGATTAGAATCTATGAAATCGAAATAGAATCTATGAGATATACCTTCTTTTGAATATAAGCTGAGCTGTCACTAATGAGTCACAATTATTTTTCCTATTGTTACCAAACTTGATAAGCTAGGCATACAGACGAGGGGCTATTTCAAACCCAGATAATATTTGAAGGAAAATAACAAACCTAGAAAATCTCCTGGAAATTCTTTCACGAAGCTTCTATAAGAAAAATGTTTACTGTGTGACAGTTTCAACCATAGTTATTACTAAGGATCATGAAAATAAACAACGTATATTTGACGTCAAACAAAATAATATATAATAATATTTCAAACGTGCAAGAAAACAAATTTGGTTTGGAGTAAAATTTCGCAAAGCAAATAACAAAAATACATGTTTTATATTGCTAATTTTTATTTAGGTAGGTACTAACAACTTCAATCATCATCCGAACGAACAAAAAAAATACAAATCTGAATACGAAACTTTTTGTTTTCGTTAGTACAATTCCACAATCAGCAGTTACACTTGTATGATCATTTAGAATTGTTCTAGAAATTATCAAAAATATACTTAAAGTTTACGAAGGATTTATGGAATCACAATCTGAATCATTTTTTTTTTCTTTCTATATAGTTATGTCTGTAATTTATATGCTATACATAATAAAGAGTATTCTATTCTATTCCATATTGCTAATCCATTACTTCATATGTTTGAAAAATTTGTCTGCTCAACAACGTAAATAACGCAATTAATGTTGTTGAGTTGTCAAAATGAAACCCATTCCTACTGTTAGTGTGTTACACAATTAGGTACCAGCAGTGCTATTCTGTAAAAATCTCAAGTGAGAACGTCGTGAGAACTTAGGTGAAGTGAGCGGGAAGTGAGCTCTGTCATTCTCTAATGCTAGGGATTAACACTAAGTATTAAGTGCTCACTTCACTTATGATTTCACGGTGAGATTTTAACAGAATCGACCGGCTGTCACAATTTTAAAATCTAAGAGATTTGTATTGCATTGTGTTACTACTAAAGCTCATTTAAAATTGTCTTTATATAAAACTTGTTCAATCTGCATTTTTATAAAAATAAAGTTGTTATTATTATTATCAAATAAGCTAAAAGTTCCATCGCAAGTAAGATTACCATTGAATGGCAGTAGAAACAAGTACCTACTTACGCTATTTTCTACTTTACAAACTTTCCTCATATCCGTGTGAATAAAGTTTGAAGGAAATTTAAGAGATTTTTTTATGCTAATACCACAACTATATTAACTTGTGAAGTTCAGTAGCAACTTCAGAAGCTATAAAATAGTTTTGCTTGTAAACAAGGCTCTCATAAGCAATATAGCTTGATCATCATAGATGATTGATTTGTTACTGTTGAATATTCAAATCACAAACAAAAACAATGCTGTATTTGGAAGGCAGGAATTCTGTAGAAAATAAATAAGCTACCTACTGAAATAGGCATAAAAATATAGCTGTAAAATAGTACTTTGGGTACCAAACACTCCCATTGATATTGCTCGAGGCGAAAACAATATCGTCGACCGTAGGTTCAATTGCAGTAAGGGACAAAATACGATTTTTCAGGAGAGGCCGACAAAGTTTTTTTTCGGACTAAATCGCACATAACTTTTTTTGTTATTAACCTTTTTCGGGTCTGATTTCACACATAAACTTGTATTTTAGTGCTCTATCTACATGTGTAACATTTATTTAAATGAGTTAGCTATTTAAGAAAATAGATGTCCCTTACAACAACGTATTTTGTTAGGTATCTTGTAATCCCGTCCCTTACATCAAATTGACTTCTACGTTGGATCCAATCTATTAATGAAAAAATAGTGTAAAGGACATGTTGAACAAATTTATGAAAAAAATACAATGTAAATAGACTTTTGACAGAAAATGAAGTACACACTTTTGACGTACGGATATCTTAAATTTGGAAATCGTTATAAGAAATCATTTAAAAGACATGAAAATGTATTAGAACCTTGTGTGTGCTTTTTTGTATGTCGCTTACATGCAATGTTTGTACATCATTGTAATAGCAAATTTGTATTAGTTTGAATAAAACAATTTTTATTTTATTGTATAAAAATTGTTTTATTAATAATTGTTTTATTTATGTTACCATTTTTTTAATAATTTGATTTTAATGAACATCTTATTAAAATCAAATTATTAAAAAAATGGTAACAATTTTACCTAAACTTACTTTGAATTCTTATTCAAATAAAAGAGTAGCTGCAAAAACCGCGCACAATCCCGACCAAACATGTAGCTGAAGTTCCAAACGTTTGAATTCCAAAAGTAGAAAAGGCGGCTCTACTACTTTCTTATATGCAACAAATCGAAATAATGAAAGATATATTGAATAATAAACCTTAATTACGATTAATAAGACATATCATTGTAACATATTGTTATTATTGCATTAGAAAAAAAAATATAGAGTGATTATCTAAATAATAAAAAGGGAACAATTTAATCAGATTACATTTATAAAAAAACAACAAAAATAATGGCTTTTTGGCAAATTTAAGTTGTCTGGCCCCTTGAAACTTTTTGAAAAAATTCTGGAAAATCAACTAAAGAGTGCCGAATGATTTTCGAAAACATTTATCATCCGGAAACTACCACTTCTATTGCTTATTTTATAAAAAAACAACAAAAATAATGGTTTTTAGCAAAATGAAGTGCTCTGGCCCCTTGAAACCATGTGAAAAAATTCTGAAAAATCAACTACATAGAGCCGAACAATTTTCGAAAAAATTTTTCATGCGGAAACCACCCCTATTGTTTATTTATAAAAAAATAACGGCTTTTTGGCAAAACTAAGTGCTCTGGTCCCTTGAAACTTTGTAAAAAAATTCTGATAAATCAACTAAAGAGTGTCGAATGATTTTCGAAAACATTTATCATCCGGAAACTACCCCTTCTATTGCTTATTTATAAAAAAAAAAAACAAAAATAATGGCTTTTTGGCAAAATTAAGTTCTCTGGCCCCTTGAAACTTTGTAAAAATTTTCTGGAAAATCAACTACAGAGTGCCAAATAATTTTCGAAAACATTTATCATCCGGAAACTACCCCTTCTATTGTTTATTTATAAAATATAACAAAAGTAATGGCTTTTTGGTGCTCTGGCCCCTTGAAACTTTGTAAAAAATTTCTGATAAATCAACTAAAAAGTGCCGAATGAATTTCGAAAATATTTATCGTCCGGAAATTACCCCTTCTATCATTTATTTATAAAAATAATGGTTTTTTAGCTAATTTAAGTACACTGGCTCCTTGAAACCTACTACCCTACTACAAAGTTTCAAGGGGCCAGAGCACTTCGTTTTGCCAAAAAGCCATTATTTTTGTTGTTTGTAACGACAGATGAACTCGCACTGATACCACTTTTTTATGCCCGCGCGCTGCTTTCGCATTGGTACCATCCTCTCTTTTGCACAAAGAAAGACGTTGTGAGATAGAAAAGGATGGTAATAGTGCAATAATTCGATTCAAATAGGTGTAACGTTGACACTGCTTAAAGTATGACAATGCAAATTGGGGTAAGGGACAACTATGTCAAAACTCGTGCAATCCATTTAAAGTATGGATGATATTTATTTTTTGAGACAACAAAGACATTAGTGTAAGGCCAGTTTTATTATTGTTTCTTAAAAAATAAACCATGTAATGGTAATTCGCTGATTGGGAAGACCCTTACCTTATTTGAAGTGGATTGGCGGCGATAATTACACCATTTCAAGTTCCTATATTGCATAGTTTTTCAGATACATTGTTATTATGGGGCTGATTCGAAATTTGGATCCAAAAATCATTAGAGTAAGGGACATTTTTTTTAAGCTAGAATTTTTTTATATTCACCATTCGATAGAGCGAAAAATTCTGAACAAAACTGTATACTCAACTCATTTTGGGTATTTTGTCCCTTACAGCAATTGAACCTACGGTCGACGATATGCTGGGGTTTGATGACAGCCATCGTGACATGGGTTAGGTTTGTAAGCTACAGAACATGTTTTATCCTTTATTCTTGCAACATGTACATATGTGAGTTAGTAAACAAACCTCGGTAGTTTTATTGCAAGGATTCATTTGTTTAATCGAGTTTGAATATAGGTACAAACAGCAATAGAAGTCAATTAACACTGTAGCGTTTACTTATCATCTAAATTGATGCAAAATAATTCGATACATTGCTTTTCTGTATTTCATGTAATACCCAAAAGTTGATATTCTTAACCTCGTGACCTCTGCGCTGTCACCGATAACGCCATATATGTAAGTGACGAAGTTTTGGGCCAGCAAAATTTGAATAGCTGTCGTGCGACCCGAACAACAAGGAGAAGATTCTAAAATTTTTATTTTAGTACAGATTTTTTATGAACATTTAGCTCAATAATTTTATTAAGATTAAGAAAACTGAAATGTTAATTTACTTTTGGTTCTAATCGTACTTACTGTAACGAAGCAATTTGAATTTTGGGTGATGGATATCTAAAGCAGAAAGTTTACCTAAAACGAGCTTACTCATTAAATACTGGAACAAAAATAAAACTTGGTGGTAACACCTGCGAAGTTAAGAATAATGAAAAATGACGGGGACAGAAGCGATCTTGAACAACTCTTAACATAATTATAGTTGAAAGGAAAAGTTTGAAACTGTAATACCCACAAGTTTTTTTTTCGATTAGATAGATAATATCTACTTTTTAATTCAGGTTCAAAATTATTTTTTGGGACTTATTATGTTAGAAGCCCACTTAAAAATTAAGTTCTTAAAAACTAGAGCGTTAACAGGCATTTCCTATCGAAACTTTAACAATTAGTGGAACAAAATGTCAAGAGGGGTTTAAGGGGTATTTTATTTTTTAAACAAATATTATCACACCAAACAATATTCCTATTTTTTGTAACATAAATCAAAATGATTAAAAGTGTTAAGTGCAGCTGACATAAAAGAAAGTAAAAACCAGTCAAATGCATTGGTTAAAACGGAGTAATAATAATAAAGGACATCATTCAAGTGTCGAACAATTTATACCCAAAAATTAAAGTGCCGGCCAGAAAAAAAAAAACGTACTATTTTCTTAGGCGAAATAACATTTTGAGCATTTTTTACTATTACAGCCAAAGCCTAAAATTAACGCCCCGGCTGCTATTTGAGATTGAAAATGTCGAAAATCATATTTTTATAACAAGTGTTATATGCATAACATTCAAGAAATACCAACTTTTAATTGAATTTGACACCCTGAACATGTTTTAACTGTATATTTGTTATTAAAATATGATTTTTGCCATTTTCAATCACAAATAGCAGGCGAGGGTTCAATGGTAGACTTTCGTTGTAATGTAAAAAATGCTCAAGAGGTCATTTCCCATAAGACAGCAGTACTTTTTTTTTCTGACCGGCACTTTTAATTATTTGGGTACGAAATGAATAAAAATTAATTCCTTTAATTTAATTAAAACGTTTACAAAAAGTGCACATGTAGCCAACAGTAATGAAGAATCGGAATTAGAATGTTAAGTAGCGACCCGTCCGATCTAGGTTTATTCAAACCTGTAGAGAGTAGGTAAGTGCCAAGTTATAATACCGGTAAGTAAAGTGGCCTGCTGCAAAACCGCATCTCCACAACTATTTGCTACTAGTTAAGTACTTTACGCGAAGTCGATTTTCTAACAAGGCGTAAGAGCCATGTCGCATTTTGCTTAGTTCAATTATAAAACTTCTTATATGGGAGCAAGAAAAGCGACTGATCGCAGGTCCTTACTAGGGAAGACTGCAAGGGACAGGCAGGAGATGGAGTGCACTAGAGGAGACCTTTGCTAAAGGATACTCAGAGCTAAAAGAAATATTTTGGGTATTGTAGAATAAGATTCAATTTTGTATCGTTCTTAAAAACAAAGTCTTATGTCCATTTTCTCCACCACTACGCGGCACTGCACTTTGTGCTTATTAATAAATGTTAATAATAATAAATCATTTTTTTTCAGGCATTGTACATACATACATTTCACCCATAGTGACTACATTTGTCATAAATAAATAAATAGATAGGTAAGTAAGAAAGGTAGGTAAGTTCGTTATTTTTTTATTTAAGGTATAGTCATATTGTTTCTTTATTTCTATATTTTTTTTTTAAATCGTCTGCTTGTTCTATAAAAAAGGCATTTTTATTAATCCCGGTGTGATCTATGGTTTGATGCAGGCCAATTTCATATCAATTTTTAAATTTCGCGTGTGTTTGTCTACAGTGATTGGAAGTAACAATGTTCGTGAATTCAGTTTATCTACGTAATGTGTATCCCATGTGTTATTCTGATGTATAAGCTATATTACTGTAAAGTTTCATCAAAGCCCGTCAGTAGTTTATGCTTGAAAGAGTAACAAACATCCATCCATCCATGCATCCATCCATCTATAGTAGCATAGGATTTAACGGTTAAATTACAATTACTTCTATACGACTTGAAATAGTCAACAAGAACCAAAAAATGCTTAAAAGTTTTTTTTTTCTAGTACTAGATATTTGTCCTTAAAAGTAAGTTTGTTTGTAGAGGTGCAGTCATGTGCACCAGGAACATGACGATGAAGTTTATCTAGGCTGACTGGTTATATTAATGGATGGAATTCCCACCCGCTTACGTATGTAAATAGAACCACTTTTAATATATCAAATTTTTGCTAAGATGGCAAGACTCACTAAATAAACGACAGTTGTCCGGTGTTAAACGCTCATTAAACAATGTTTTCTTTGATACCTTTGATGTCAAAGTCGGCGTAATTAAGTTTACGTCTATTTTTAGCGAAACTTAAAAAATCATTTCGTTTGTTTTGTCTCAGAAATCTGATCGGAGTTTTTGGTGAAGCTTGTTTTTAGACTCGGATGTTATATGGGCTGTACAGACGCCAGCACATGAAGCTACTACAATCTGTCAGATTTCTTTAATAGATTTTCAACTTTATCGCTAAAGCATAAGGGTCAAAGTTGTTTGGGAAAATCTGGCAGTTTCGGGTAGCTTGATGTGCTGGCGTCTGTACCATTAGTGTGTATTTGACGGCGCGGTAAAGCGCGCGTCACGTATTCCAAATTCTCTTATGAGCGATAACTATGTGGGTCGTCAGGTTTTCTGTTGGAGTTTTGTTTATTCCTATGATTGCTATGCCATTTCTTAAGAACTGCTGGGCCTGCGAGTTATTATCTATTACTATATTCATATACCTATCATCATTTCAGCCGAATGACGTCCACTGCTGGATATAGGCCCCTCCCAAGCACCTCCATTTCGACCGATTCTGTGCTTCTCGCATCCAACGGGTTCCTGCGGCCTTCACAAGGTCGTCGGTCCACCTTGTGGGAGACCTTCCAACGCTACGTCTTCCGGTACGCAGTCGCCACTCCAGAACCTTTCGCTCGCAGAACATATGAGTTAATTATGCTTTTGTGCGCACCAAATAAATTAGTTGCCTATCTTAATTAATACCTAAATAAAAGCTCGCTGTTGGATTTCAACTTCCGGCACCGTGCATTATATATTATTATACTGGAAACAGCAGGCTAATTGCGTAACACACTATCAGTAGCAATGGGTTTAATTTTGACAGTTCAACAACATTCATTGCGTTATTTACGTTGTTGAGCAGACACATTTTTCGAACATAAAGAGCAATGGAGCAATATGCTTTAAAATGATTCAAATTGAGAGTAATAGTGTGTTACGCAATTAGAGTGCAGGTCTATACTCTCTGCCAAGGCGTTTGTTCTCGTGTTGTTCAGTTAGTTCAATTATTCAACTACAGCACGTGCATACGTATGTTCCGTTCAATGCGGTTTCAATTAATGCCCTGACACTGACACTTGTCACAATGTTCATGCAATTGAACCGATTGGTAGCCAGCTTGTAGGTACGCTTGTACTGTACAAAGTAAAATATAGGTGTAGTGCCTGTGTACATACACACGTACTGTAGCCAGCCTTTGCAGCCCGGAACAGAGTATGGCGGTTAATGTACGCCAAGCTTTAGAAAGACTGTCACACACATGAATTAGTGATAAAGATGACGATCTACAACGCTGAGATTTATTTAAAACTGCCACGAACTGTTCCTGTCGTGCACCAACAATCAAAAATCAAACTATTTTATTTCACGTAGACCTATACGGGCACTTATGACACGTCAGAAATTAGGTGCATGGTTCCAGTTGGTCGTTTTTTATGGAGAAGAGCGGCAAGAAAGTTGCAATAGGTAATAAGAAACACATTTTTGCGCTAGGGGGTGAATGAACTCTGATAGATGTCGCCGTTCCATTCCGCGCCGCCCTTGGAACGCAAGGCTCGGACCGCGCTCGTAACAGGGTGTTTCAAACTACGTCATGCGTCATAATGAATTATTTTATTATTTTTTAATTTGTTCAAATGTTCATAATTTTTTTTTTTTTTATGAATGATTAGTAGTCATTGGATACATGAAATGGGCTGCCGTTGTAAGACGATCATAATGGTCTTACATACTCTGCGAGTACAGTATAATAACGCGTTCAGGGGGCTGTTCGGGCTGCCACGCCACTGCAGTGAAGTGAGAAAAGCGTAGATGGTTTTCATGCCATCATGCGTAAGCGATGTGCGTCTCTTATGAAGCGCATGCGAGCCAGTTCGAACAGCCTTCTGAACGTGTTCGTGGGCCGCTGGGACTCGCCGATGTGGCAGCACTGGATGCGACTACACACTGCGGGTGGTCGCGTCCAGGGCTTGGCATAAACTGGTACTCCTGTGCGTTGCCACTTTGTGATTTTTATTTCTTTTTGATCTTTCTGTGGCTTTGTCTTTGTATGTACTAACAATAGTTTTATAAGGTTTGTTGTGTTACTAACAGTATATGGACTACGTCTGAAATAAATGTCTTATTATTATTATTATTATAATGCTATGGTGTATATTCGAAGAATTGCCAAACTTAAGTGGCAGTGAGCATTGCTCGCAGAACAGATGGCCGATGGGGCCAAAAGGTTCTGGAGTGGCGACCGCGTGCCGGAAGACGTAGCGTTTGAAGGTCTCCGGACAAGGTGGACCAACGACCTTGTGAAGGCCGCAGCAACCCGTTGGATGCGAGAAGCACAGAACCGGTCGGAGTGGAGGTGATTGGAGAGGCCTATGTCTAGCAGTGGACGTCTTTCGGCTGAAATGATGATGATGACGATTCGAAGAACAGCCGGTCGATTCTGTAAAAATCTCACCGTGAAATCATAAGTGAAGTGAGCACTTAATAGTGTTAATCCCTACCATTAGGAAATGACAGAGCTCACTTCCCGCTCACTTCACCCAAGTTTCCAGAATCGCACGGCTGGACGTAATCAACAAAAGTTTTTCACTATGCAGCTGAGTCAATATCAATACGAGTTTTATTCTTAAGCACGGCCGCTGAAGCGAGCCTCGATTGCGATAGTTCAGGACAGTCTGTACACCCACAATCATTAGGTAAATAGCGCGCCTGTCGAACTTCCAACTACTGCAGCCGCAAACTAGATGTGTGTAACTGACTTACTTGTGTGGGTTGTGGCTACGTTATATATGTATGAAGGGTGAATATTTTGTTTACTGGATATTATTTTCTATTTTAAAAGTTTGACTTTGACACAATTAAACAGTGAAATAAAGTATATATAGTAAAGCAGAGAATGAGCTTTTATAGGACTATACACAAATATATGAATAACAGTAACAAATTTTCTACCAAGCTTGAAAAAACCACGTAAGTAAAGGCCTAAATAACGGTAAAAGTAGCCAGATTTTCAGCCTCAAATTTGACGATATATTCAAAACGAAATAGGGTTGGGAAAGCTCATAACGAATAAAGCCAAAAAAATAAAACGGCATTATTCTGCCTCCTCGTTTCATATCACACCATTTCGGTCTACATTGCCGTGGTTATATCACCGAAGTAGCACTTCTAGTGGCGGGAAGGGTTGCCCGGTTTATTCGTTTATCTGACGTCATATCTGCGAATTTCCTTACCTAACTGACTTCAGATTGACGAGACGTAGGTGCTGGTACGTTTAGTAACTGTACTACTGTACTACGTCGGGCTGTGTTTTCAAAGAAAATATTTCACCATGGGATCGATTTTTTTAAAACTTATTTAAATACGTAGGTAGATGCTTGAACTGAAAACCTTTTTATATTAGGTTGTCTCATAAATTATTGCCAGTTAAAAAACAAATTATTATTAATATTTTTTATTAATAAAAAATACATTTAATCAATTATACAGTCTCCCTCGTTATCAACAACAATCAGCCATCTACTGGGCAAAATTTGAATACCCTTCTCCCAAAATGAGGCAGGCTGGGACTCGAAAAAATTTTCAAGTTCAATTTTAATACTTCCAGAATTTTCGATTTTTTTTCCTAGTAAATGAAATTTAAGACCTCGCAATAAATGAAAGTCTGAAGGCGCAAGATCCGGGCTATACGGTGGATGTGGAACAGTCAGCCATCCTAGCTCCTCCAGCTGTTTATGTGTTAACTTGGCGCAATGAGGTCGTGCGTTGTCATGCAAAAATTGGACTCCAAGTCGTTTTGGCCGCTTAATTTTTAACATATCTGCTAGTTTGCGAAGCTGCTGCATATACAGATTGGAGTTAATAGTCTGATGAGATTTGAGGAGTTCCCAGAAAATCATTCCTTGCCAATCCTATAAAACAGACAACTAATCTTACGACCGTGTTCATTAAGTTTAGGCTGGGCTGGTGGGTTTTCTCCGCGAGGAATCCAATAGGCATGACGCGTGTTAGTTTCATAATGTATCCAGCTCTCGTCACATGTAATAATGTCCTTGAGAAAGTCTCGCCTGTGCGGACGAAGTAACAAACTTTGACAAATGGCCACACGAACGGCCCGGTCATAGTCCGTTAACGCATGAGGTGTCCAACGTGAAATCATTTTGCGATATCCCATCGATTTGAGATAACGATCTATAGTCACGTGGGATTGTCCAAGCGCCTTCTCTAAATCGCGCGTACTATAAGTCTGAATGTAGCTCAAGTTCGTGACGCAAAGCATCTTCATTGAAGCTGGTGGGTCGGCCTGGGCGAGGTTCATCTTCGCAGCTTATATCACCGGTGTCAAAACGCTTGTACCAGAAACGAACAGTCCGATCGCTAGTAGTACCCGGTCCAAATGCAGTGTTAATCTTTTTAGCCGTTTCTGTTGAAGAGACATTAAGTCGATGCTCATATAGCATAATAGCTCGCAGTTGACGCTGATCCATTTTCACTGAAGACTAATTATTGCGTTGCGTCCGCGCCTATTTATACCCTCACCATAAAAGATACTCATCCTTACTATAAAGATCTAGAACTTTCTTGAATTCGCTTTAGTTTAAATACGAGAAAATTCGAGAAAAATAAAATATGGCAAGAACTTGTGAGAAAACGTAATATTTTGTTTTATCAGTGATCCCAAAATAAAAAAAAAAATGCAAAGGTTACAGTTTTTTTGGCCCACTGTATTGTAACCCGTATTATTAGTATTATACTTAAAAAAAAACGTAACCAATTTATACTTTAAAATGGTCGAGTTTTTCAATAAAATCTAACCGGAATCACGATATCGTAATAAAAAGAAAATGTTTTGATAATGCCCTCAATTGATTCAATCCCAGGGATGGTCGTCAATGTCATAAATACATGTATTGAAGCGTTTTTAACGATTTTAAGAAATAAAACAAAATATATACCTAATTACAGGTCGAGATGGTGACCGAATCTGTTTCATTACGTAAAAAAATGTACCACTGACGGAGCAGCAGGTCCTCCTATGTTAAATCCCATACGTAGTGGTTTAAAAATCAACTTGAAAAGGATTGTAGTTTTTGTTGCTTGTGAGTTTGACTCTAGTGATTTTACTCAGTCATTGACGTTAATGCACTCCATTGTCTCGATTATGTAATCCGACAACTAAGTTCCCAGTAGTTTAGAATGTTTGAAACACACACAAAAAAAAAACTTCATAGCAAGATCCAAAATACAGAAAACATTAAATATTGGTACGTTGAGGTTTGAGTCCCGACATTCGGCTATGATCGGCCTTGTTCGACTTTGTAAAGAGCGTCTCCTCCTACTCACATTCCACTGTCAATCTGATAATTAATAACGATACGATGACGATTTTAATAACAAATTACACGTTATCAACTGAAAGCACTAACCTACAGAATATGTTTCTGTTCTCTTATTAAAATTCTGTGACTCACAGAGTCACAGAATTTTAATAAGAGAACACATGACAGTAATTTGACGGCTTATTACACGAAATATATCTTTTTCCTGGTTTATTACCTACCTCCTAATCGAACTGTAGAATAAAGAATGACAGCTTACTATAAATATTGTAGCAGTGTTATTATCTAATTGGTGATATTTATCTAATCAAGTCTGTTAGCGTAGCGTTGGAAGGCCTCCCACAAGAAGGTGGACCGACGACCTCCTGAAGGCCGCAGGAATCCGTTGGATTCGAGAAGCACAGAAGATTTAATGGTTGTCTCGATACAAACCAGTCGTCGTTGGAACGTATTTTTGAACATGAATAAAAACTAAAACGCCTGCAGGGTCGAGTCAATTTGGGATTTAATTAAAATAAAATAAATATTTTAAAATAATAAAATAAACACATCATGTAAGCTATTGTGAGGAGTAGACACTCCGGTAAAACCACTCTACATACTGAAACCTGCATATTATTTGCTAATAACATTAGTTATGAAAGGCTTAAACCTACAAGAGCAGAGCTTTGTTTTATACAATCCACTCCCAAACACGTTTCGGCGTCCGCAGCCAAAACAAGATTTATGGTCAAAATTTTCGGTACCCAACCCAAAACACTGTTACACAGGGGAAGCCAGTACCTAAAGTCTGTTCTAAAAGATCTGATCAAAGTGTAAACAAACCCGTTTTGATTGAGGTAAATTTTTAAGCAATCACTCAATAAAGGGATGACATGACAAACTTATTTGTATGTATCAACTTCAAACTCTTACCACTTTTTCCAATATTATTGTATGGATAATATTATTAGCTCGTTAAATTAAAAAAACCTCGACGAAAACTGAGGCAATAAAATTCATTTATTTATTTATTTATTTATGTGGCATTACAAATTGGCATTTACATGCGGGTATGTTTTCAGATCCATTTGCTTACACTTTCATTAGATATTTTTGGAACAGACCAGATCAAGCTACATTTGCTTCAAACTAAATTAATCGTTGCACACAATATGTCGTTAGAATTAAGATACTCCGCTCGTTCAGTTAGATTTACTGCGCAGACGTCGGCATGCGGTTTATTAGGCTCATATCGATCACCGTTTATCACTACACACCATCTCGGGACGCTGATTAATTGCAACTATATTCTGTGTAGGCGCAACGGCGATTAAATACAGAAGTTCCGTAAGGGCGTCGTTATATAAATTCAGGAGTACTACTTAATGCAGTGTAGGCAAAATGCTTTTGGAAGAATTGTAGGGTTATGTTGACATACTGCTGTAACCCTCACCAATCTGTGAAACAAGTGTTTTAGGCAGGTAAATGTTTTTTATCGTTTATTAATCAACATAAACGATCGATGGTTTGTAAGACTGTCTTTAGATAGATTATTGCAACATGAAAACAATGATACTCGTAGCACCGGTATTGGCAACCGTCAAAGCTACCGGTGCGGCGATCAGGGCTCCAGAGAGAGGACCCTCCTAGTAATGTGAGCCGTGCCCAAAAGTACCGCTTTCTGAATCAAGGCTTTAATCCAGCTGCCCAACGAGAGCTTGCAAACGACCCATGATTGCACCTCTGTTTTGATTAGTAAGACCAAACTGTTCTATTCACAGCTACAACCAACATAATTGTTTTGATTGTAGTCGTGAATAAAATGTCATTGTAAAACCACATAAATAAGAATACCAACCCTAACTTGAGCTGTTTTGTTTCTTACATTTTTACATGTACAGTCAAAACATTCTCTCAAACTTATTCAATGTTTAGTCATAGTGATAGCTTTTGGCCGTACTTCATGACAAAAACTTTATAACAACATTCTACTTTCAAAGTACTTTCAGGGCCGCGTAGGGTCTCAAAAAATATAATAAAATTGTCTTCATAAATATGATAGGCTTTTTAATAAATGGTTGAATCGTGTGCCTCATTTGGTTTAGAAATATAATATCTTATGCAATGGAGATTTTACCCGGTGTAGGGAATGTATTGATGGATTTTGATACTCAATATAAATAGGTATGTTTTATACCTTTAATGCAGTATTTTATTCACAACGTGCTTGTACACTTGGTAACCAAAAGTAAAGTGCGCGTCACTTCTTGAGATAAAAATATTATACAGAGTGGCGATTAGGTCATCACATTAAACATTACAGTGGTTTTTACAACTTGTCATCAATCTGTTAAACAATTATACTAAAAACAGAAAATTGAATTTTTCAAAGAGAAGATATAGCTTAAAAATTGGCACGAAAGAAACCTTCTTTGAAAACAAGGCACTAAACACGCGCGGGGCGATGGTATCAACAATTCGACACAAACTTTTTGGTATTGTTACCAAATAATCACAATTTAAGTTTAATGTTGTAATACTACGGCTAGAATTATAATAATTATTTTAATCAATTTTTAGCTCAAAGAATCAGCATTGCCATCCAACGTGGTAATGCTGCAAGCCTTTTGGGCACTTATCCCATTGACAGCGATGCGGACGAATTTTTGATGCCCAATGATCTCCTGCCTTTTTATTGATAATTTTTTTTTAAATTATATACTTATATATATATGTATAATTTCAATTAATGTGATAACCTCAGGGATAACCTAATTGCCACACTGTATATATGAATACTACTTACGCACTCCAGCCGGTCGATTCTGGAAAAATGTCACCGTGATTACTAAGTTGAAGTAAGCTGTGAGTCATGCTCATACTAGGGATTGACACTATTGACGACTCACTTCACCCAAGTTTTCACGGTGAGATGGTTACAGAATCGCACGGCAGGTGCTGTATATTTTCAACGTATTGACTCATTTTACTCGTCAGGTGTACAAAATGTACTTAGAAAGTTTCCCAAATGATTTTTGTACACCTCAAACTGTTCAGTAAATATTCATTATTGTTATTCATAATCAGTATTTTTAGTGCACTACACGCGATATTTTTAATTTCGATTAGTAATACACATAAATAAATAAATATTCACTTTATTAAGACAGCGTAGTCCCAGCGACCCTCTCTAAAGAAAGTTTATTTATTCTTTTGATTTTTGAATTTGACTTTGTTGCAAGTGCGTACTATCATAAAAAAAAAAAACTGTTTGATACATATCACTTTCAAAAGTTGTTACGATTGAATTTGGGCTATGGGACCAAGATTAATGTACCACCTTGATTCATTATCATTACGTTATTTTCAAAACTACTAGCATAAAAACTATACTCATCAGACACGAAAATGTTATCCATGCGGGCAATTCTCCCACCGGTGTAGGTAAATATTTGATAAAGATCGGAGCACAAAAGGCAGACGTTCCTCCACAGAGGATCATCAATTGGGTTGTCTATTGCGATTAGGTACACAACCAACTACCCGACGGATGGTAGTCGACTAACCCACCTGCTTCCAACATTTTTGTTTGTCGTTTTCCTGTTTTTGCTGTGTATTTTAAAAGAATTGTGATTTATTTATTTGTCGTTAACGTTCATTGTCGTATTTTGAAAGTCACGTAGACCAGCAATGACGATCAGAATAGCACATACTAAAGTTAATAGCTGTAATATCGTTCTACTAATTAACTCCAACAACTTCAATGCAATATGTATTTTAAGGAGGGCTCACAAAAGTTTCCTCTATTTTTAATCAAATCAAATCAAATCAAAAATATTTATTTATTAGAATACGGTACAATAGATGGTTAACATTTTGGGTTCCAACATATCCTGCCATACTATGGCGTACAAATATTTAGAATAAAATACAATTCAACAATTAAACATTTGTTATATTATTAAACACAACTCAATAACAGTGAATGTTAAAGGTCAACGCCCACATCTGTTACAAAGTTGCGAACAGTTCGACCCCTGCAACTTTTGTAATACACGACAAAAATGCGGGATTAATGGTAAAGTAATTTTTTAGGTATGAAGATTTTGTGTTCATGGCTTTATTTCTGGCAATCAACGTAAGGAGCATAGTGACCAATCACTATTGTATAATTCAGTACTACTAGGTATCCTATATTGCTACAATAACATACGGAGACAAAGCGTACAAAAACCATCGGTCTGAAAAATCTTTTATTTTTCAGTAGACGGTGATTTAAAGTTCAAATGGAACATACATATTTGTCAGGTCGTCATCAGACACATTTAGATTCCATAACAGTCCAATATTTGCCAATACCTACATTCCAATACCTTTGTTTTCTTCATCTACAAATTGCAACAAAGTTAATTAGCACACTCAATAAAATATTTCCGAGTCCAGTAAAAGTCGCACGAAATGAAACTACTGTTCGTCAACTTAGATACTTATCCAGGTGATCACTTTGTTGTACAAATGAGCTTCTCGAACGTGCCCATTCGACCGGGAAAGGGAAACGTTAGCAGCCCGTAAGACAAGTCCCACGCGAATCAGATACGGGGTAACTTGACCCCCAGTTGTCAATTCCCAGTTCCCATTTCCCAGTAAACAAACAATATTCAACAGAACAAGCCCTATTATATTTCTTCGCTGATATTTGTTTGCTCAAGAAAATGTAGTTGAAACATTCGAGCGGTTCATTGGTTTGCATCTCCAAGAATCACTGCGTAAAAGATTTAATGACACTTTTTAGCGATACTTAATAAGTTTGCCAAAGAAATAATAGCTGTTTACGTTAGGTATGCACATGCGAATATTGGAACTTCTTTGTTTTGTAAGGAAAATGTTGGTAATTCACTGATTGCTTATGTTGTTTTTGATGGATCGTGTGTTCTGTCCTAGACTATCACTTACGTTTAAAACCAGAATAACTTCTGTTAGTGAACTGACGTGAAATAGGGATTTTAAAACTAAAGTATGTTTGTTACACCGCATGTCTACTAACAATAGATGATGGAACAATTGCGCATCACAAAGTGCCTACACCATTTGTTTCAGACAGCAAAAATAAAGGGAGACAAGAGTGTGTTTTGTGTTACTGAAATTATCTATGTCACGAGGGAATATTATGTAGGTACTTTCAAACTGTGTTGAATGGCTTTTAGAATTTTTATTTATTTGAAGTATGTGTTGCGGAAATATGCCTTTTACTTTTTCAAGAAGTAGGAACAGGTTTGATATACATCTAATCAGAATCTTAATGTCACATTCTCACTGAAATTAACAGTATTCGCACAGGGATGCGTTGAAGTGGTCATTTTTGACCAGCATTTATCAGAAATATGTTAATGTTTAGCAAGAACGTATAGGTACCTACGCACAATGAATATATTGAGCCAAATAACGCATCCACAATATAATTATATTCTGGGTTAAACATAATCTGCCTACAAAGCCTATACAGCGCAGTCACATCCAGTACATTCAGAATATGTAGTGAGTATTTTGCCTGCTTCTGCTTGCATCCCGAGTGATCCCGAATATGTACCTTGGTAACGTGTACATTTCACAAACATTAAGCGGTTCTGTAGTGTCCGTAAGCTTGTCTATTGATTTCCAAAACAAATCAAAACGGCACATTTGCCGTTTTGATTTGTTTTGACAGTGAAGCGTCAGGCTGTATGCGTTTTCCACCGACACAACCGTGTTTTGTGTTTGTACACACGTGCACAAATCTATGCATGCTATGAATATTGCCATGCTACGACGGTGCGCGGCGCTGCGTGCATGATAAGCTTCAGCGTGGTTAGATTTCTAGCCTAATGATTTGAATACACTACCATAATCTTTTAATTGAAAAGGGTGTAGGTAATGAGCTTGTGGGTATCTAATGGTAACCGAATGGCGCCGCTCTTAACCAGATCATTCGCAGTTACCAACCTGCAATTCACATACATTCAAACATTACTGTGGAGTCTACCATACGAGTATGGTAGACACCACACTAATGGTAGACTCCACACTATTGTTTGAATGTATACGAATTACACACCACTAGTAGTATTATTTTGTTTGGTGATTGAGTTTTTAGTAGTTGTCAATCGACAAACACAATGCAGCAGTGCAATTTCGTTAATACACGCCTGTAATCAATGATGGCGCGATATTGTCCCAGCTAAGCCGGTCCATTTATGAGCTGTAATCAGCTGCCACAGCTGAGCTCTATAGCCACGCAGTAAAGCCCATCTAATGTGATTTACGTTATCGAGTATAAAACCTGCAATTACATTGCATGATAGTAAGGCAGCTAGATTAAGTAAATTAAATTATCACTGCGCGTACTACTTATATTCCATTTGGACCTGAACTAAGTACCCAGAAGACAATTAAACACTTAGATAGGAAATAAATGTTCGTATGTTAGCAATACATTTCTCCGCAACGCACTGTGACTAACAAAATGCTCGTAGCGATACGCAAAGCAAATTGTAGGATTACGATTCGACAAATGAAATACAGGCCTACCGCTATGTGAGATTGGAAACATTCCACAAATCCTCGTATTTGGAAGGTCTTGGTATCTAAATATAATTATGCAAAAAGGATTTTTCATATCACCGTGGTATCAATAGCGAACTGATATATTTTAGTGTGGTGTATGTAAAAATGTGCCTAACTGTACTACAACATCTTGGGTCACAGTCACAGTAAACGAAGACTAGACGATAGAATAGAATAAAACACTTTTATTTCAGGTACACAGATTGATATACAATTAAAGCTCAGCGTGGAGCTGCATCCACCTCCGCAACATCGGGAAATCCCACCGATGTGCGATCAACAATTATTACATTTGAAACTACTATAACACACACACACACACCACACTACACACACACACACACAGACACTACTATGTCACAGACATACCCCACGTTACAAAAACACGTGTCTGTTTTCAAGGTAAGTATACCTAGATCCTCGATAACCTCAACTTTGCAGCTTTTACAGCTTCCGATAAACTCTGTAAAAGATTCCGACTGATATTGTCACATTTATCTAGAAAAATAAATATCGTAAAACTAACAAGGTAAGCTTATTACCGGTGACTCTTATTAATTTATATGCGTATGTTACAAGCACAGTATAACGTTACTACATAGAAGCCGTCCCCTCCTACGTTTCCCGTACCTACTTTAATTTTTATTATGTCACCGAATCCCGTCATCCACGCTACAACCTCCTTCAAACGATCAAATATAATTAGCATTAACGACGATAATTAACAAAATAATTATTAATTTTGGATGTAAACGTGTGCTTGAGTAAACAGTTTCTGTTTACTGAAGCATCAATACTAATTTGTGTATATATGATATTAACACGTGTATTTAGAAGACCAAATTATTTTCAACCAGGAACACACCAGATACACCTTATATTGTCATCTGACATTATGGTGAGCAGCCGGTAGATTCTATAAAAATCTCACCGTGAAATCCTAAGTGAAGTGAGCTTGAAGTGAGCAGTGTCAATAGTGTTAATCCCTAATGACAGCTCACTTCCCGCTCACTTCTCCTAAGTTCTCACGGTGAGATTTTTACAGAATAGCACTGCTGAAGTCCTTTTGGCATTATAATCTTTGTTTTCTGTTTTTATAGTTTTAAGGCGTATTTATTTTGCTGTGATGCCAATAAACGCATTATTCATATTTCTTTCTTTCTAAGTATATTTTATAATGGGATCCCCTATTCCCATCCCCTTCCACTCCAGAAAATATAAAAAAACGTAATTTCAACTTCTTAAGAACCTTACCTGTGGAGTCGTTTAGAACTTCAATGATATTTAATTGAGCAGACCCAAGCTATGTTACGTTAGCCAAAAAAGATATCAACAGACAAGGTTCAGCATGAACTGGAATAAAAGTAGTCAAGTTATATTGTTTTTACCGTTGCAAATGAGACGTGTAATTGGCAGAAGTTCTGATTTGATTACAAGCTTGATATCTGTCGCACGAAACATTTTATTATTGTTACTTCAGAATACGTCTGCATACGTATCGAAAATGGTTTGTTCTTTGAGAAACATTGTTATTCGTCCAATTAGGTATAATAAGAATACCTAATCTCTACATACGATGCTTGTGTTGCTTCCTAAATGATGATGACAGAAGGTTTCAAAGTGGTTTACTTTTGTTTTTCACACATAAATGTCTCTAATGGTCCATATAACCTGCTCGTTATTTCTGAATCATAATATTCCAGGAATTTCTCAGTACTCAAACCCATTTCTTTGTTCTGAAAATGTCATAATCATAAAATAAATCACAGCGTTGAGAAAGTTAGGACTGAAATTCGAGGCAGCGCTGCGGGGCGTCTCTAGTAGTTTCATAAATGTATTCATAGTATGGGAGCTACGTGCCTCTCTCTGCTACGGGAAGTCTACGGCGCCTACGCCGTAGCACTGATTAGACTGGACTGAATGAGCACGCAACTTAGTCCTGATAAGTTATTCTCCCAATATCAGTCCGTGTGACTATGGGTGCTTCAGCTAAAATGCTACCAGTTAAAACACAACATAGGCGGCGTTATTTATTCTGACCCTGGATCCTTACGCGCTGTCCCTAGACAAGGAGCTAAAGGCTGGCAACCAAGATGGAAGATACCAGTCCGTTAGAAAATTACCTGAGCGCTGGCAAGCAGTTATAAATTCTAAAGGCTTATCTCTAGCTAATGTTGCTATAAATATAAAATTAAACGATACACTTTTTATTTATTTGAATTTTAGTGTGGGCGGATTTGATCAGAATGACCCTAATATTAGGTTCTTCCGTCATTTATTTTTGTACTTATTTATGAAAAAAGCGTCGCGTGATGTTACGACCCAGTTGATGGTTTGGTAACAGTTTTAAAATGGCATTTTGTGTCCCATTAAATTTAAAACATTGAGTGTCACGCACGTGTTGGAATATGTAGAATTATATCTATATATAATAAAAGGAGAAACTGACTGATTGACTGACTGACATATTTTATCAACGCATAGCCGAAACTACTTGGACTAGAAATGTGAAATTTTGCACACGGCTTCCTTTTATTAAGTAGCACTAAGAAGTTTTTGGAAATTCAACATCTAAGGGGGTGAAAAGGGGGAATTTGGTTTGTATCAAAAATCTTATTAATTTCAAAGCTAGTATTTTAGTTGTCAAACATTACTATTTTGTGGCGCTTTAAAAAAAATAGCAAAACAGAAACTTAGAATATCAATTTCATTATTTTTTCTTTTTTCCTAGATAAAACCCCACAAAATAGTAATGCTTTGATAATTAAAATAATCGTCAGTAGAATTAACATCAAAAATATTATTAAAACCTCAATTATGATTGTAAATATATTCTTGGTCAATCCCTAGTATCAGGTGGGATGACGCTGACAGCTCACTCCGCGCTCGCTTCACCTAAGTTTTCACGGTGAGATAGTTACAGAATCGCACTGCTGTCCCCCTACGGGGACAAAGCAGGGCTACAGATCGGAATTATTTTGACTACTAATTTCAACTTTCGGAACTAAGGTAATATATTTACTTGTGTCAGGAGTGGGTTTCGAAGTAAAGACCCCTCGTTCGTCTACTACATAATACATAGTTGGCCTACTTGAGTTACTCACCTCTTTCAGTAATACGAGTATGCTGTTGGTATTATCTAAATATATAAAACATCTTGAGCTGCGCTTTAAGTCTCTGTCTGCTACAAAATACAATTAGTGTTTTATACGTCGAGATTCCGTATGCGTAGCGTAACGCATTAAACCTCGGCTTAAAGGAAATTAGTGGATTTTCCCTACAGATTTTCCATGTAGAGATAGTAAGACATGAAATAAATATCCTTTTATTTTTTCTTTTTGTATTATAATGTGGTTGTTTTGCGTTACGAATCTCGATTCACCCTTCGAGATTTTTGGTAGTCTATTTAGTAGTTTATCGAAACGATTATAGGCTTTGAGAACGTAGTACTCGTAAGTAGTAGGCATCTACATAACGATATCCTTGGCATTATTACGGAGTTGATCTAGATTTTATGATTTTTGTGTAATTTTATATATCTATCTCATTTTTTGATAGTGGGTCAGCTAGTTCTGCGTTGATAATGGGTAAACATATTTTTGAACAACTTTATCATAAATCTTAATTATATTACAGTTACTTTTATAATTATTAAATCGTAAAAATTATCTTTATCTTAAGGGTCGAGTCGTAGTATTTGACCATCGTTAACTTCTTCCTGTTGTAAAACGTCTGTGACAAGTTTACATCTAAACGTTTTTACAAAATGAAAACATCCCCGCTAAGCAATTAAAACTTATCCAATTTTTGCTAAATTGGAAATGTTAGTGACAGGCAATAAAACTACCTACATATTTGTTTGACAACATTTTTGATTGAAAAACCTGGACACTGTTAATGAATAAAAAACAAAACCACAAAATAATTTCAATCATTCAACAACATGATTGCGGAGAGTATCGTGCCGGAAACATGATAAAAATGCTGTGAATATTTTCATACATCAGCGATTTCGTATTTACAGAACAAACTTTCATTCAGTTATTGGTCATCGGCAAATTCACTGTGTAAGGGAAACTTATTGTAACTGCGTCACGCTCTGGTTACAATAAAAAAACTTCCCTTATCTGGCCAAGTTTTAGGCCATTTGTCAAATTTATCCTTCGTGCCACGAAAATAGAATAACAGCTAAAAGGAACCCATGAGAGTATGTGTCAGGGCATGTCAAGCACATATATTACCTTTTTTATCGTGATAGTTATGTGATAGCGATACAAAGGGGTATCATAACTTGAGATTGTGTGGAGAGATGGAAAGGTCCTTCAGGGGTTAAAAATACGAAATGCTCGAAGAACAATGTTTATAACTGAGACTTTTTTTCTAAATATACTAAAGCAAAAACGGAGATAATAATGATAGGTAAGTGCTAAATACATTGCCGCAGTTAAAAATAAAAATATATGATATATAATATATTCTTAGAGGATTTGACAGCTGAGAAGGCGGGGACATCACGTCGCTGCGATGACGCTGTCAGTGGAAGGGATGACACACCATGAGCCGTGTGCTCACTCGCCTCTGTCACTTTTGCTGCGGAGCTCGGATGGGACAGACGTGTACTAGTGATCGTTTGAATTATTTCCTTGTAACGGTTTTTGTAATTTGAATAAATAAGTAGTTGTAGGCCGTGTCGTGTTTTCTTTTTAAAAAATTAATTGGGCTTCTGATCCATAAGATCAGAAGTGGGATTCGTTTAAATTACACGCGATTCAGATCGTTCGCCATCTTTTTAACCGAAAATTTTTGGGATTGTTTAAATTTGTTTTTCACCACGTGTGTTGTTGATTCTGTCCGTGATTAGTTTCTGTGCATTTTAACGTAATTCGCCACGTGTTTTCCGCTCGATTAGATTATATTTCGTGCGTGTTTTTGAAGTAAACAACCACGTGTTAATTCTTTTATTTTGTGTTTAGTTTGTTGTTCACGTCGTGTCGTGATAATTTACGTTGCCTATAGTCATAGTCATGTCGAGTCGTGATTGCACACCGAGTGAGAATACACCTAGGCGTAATTCTCGTGAAAAAGTTTCGCATAACAGTCGTGATAAAAAGCGTCGTGATCGTTATCGTCAATCGCGTAGTAGATCTCCTAGGCGTCGTCGTGACAGATCAGAATACTCCCAAAGTTCGCGTAGGCGCCGGGATAGTTCGTATGGGCGTCGGGATAGCCCTCGACGCGACCCTTTAAACGAAATACTGGTTCGATTGAGCGCTTTAGAGGAACGTTTGCCTTCAAACGCTATACGTATGTCTACTCCCATGTCGTCACATCCGAGCAGCACTCCGCCGCTTACAACTTCGGTGGTTACCGAAGCACCTGTTACCGCTAATACGGAAACATGTGCTACGGATAGAACCGTGACCACTGAGACGTCGCGAGAGGCTGATGCTGCGGACAGGATTGTGGGGGCACTTTCTTCCCTAATTCAAGTAAGATCTAAGCATTACTACATTTCTAATTTTGACCCTAATGTGCATGACTTTGACATGTGGTGTGCGGAAGTCGATCGTGGGCGCGAGATATGTCAGTGGGACGATCGGGAATGCCTGGGACGCATTGGTGGGTGTTTACGGGGTGATGCTAAGACGTGGCTCAACGATTGGGTGACCAGTGATCGGTCGTGGTCCAATTTTAAAACTGAATTCCGATCGTTATGCCCACGTGAAGTTGATATGGCTACTGTGCTATATGATGTCATGAGTGTGAATTCTAATAAATTCGCTACTTATGCTGAGTATGCGCGGAAGTCCCTGTTGCGACTGAACATTGTCAAGGGACTTTCAGAGGAACTAAAAACCGCTATTGTGATCCGTGGCATCTCCGATCCTCAAGTGAAGGCCGCGACCGCCAACGCTAAGCTACAGTCAAAGGAATTAGTAGAATTTTTGTCAGTGTACTTAAAGCCTAAGGGTGTGCCACCTGTCAATAACAATCCTGTTCGCACGTCAAACGTAGATTCCTCTGATACGCGTAAACGCAAGGTCCCACAGTATGATAGATTAGCATGCTTTTCATGTGGAAACATAGGTCACAAACAGGCTGTTTGCCCTAAAAAGTCGGTGAAAATCGATGCGGATTCTGATAAATCTTCATCAAAAACCGAAACGACTAGCTCAAATTTTCAATCAACAAAGTCAAATTCTAAGCCCGTTAAGACTTGCACATTCTGCAAAAAGATTGGTCATTCAGTTGAAACTTGTTTTGTTAAGGAACGTGTCGAATCGAAATCAAATATTAAAAATAATTCGAGTAATGTAAATTTTTGCTCAGAGTCTCCTCCAGACAAAACAATGTGATGTCCGCGGTCATACATAACGTACCTGTTGACGTTTTAATTGATTCTGGTTCTGATATTTCGCTGATTTCTGATTCCGTCTTAAAGCATTTTAATTTAAATAAAATTCCCACCTACCGCCGTATGCGTGGTATTGGAAGTCAAGATATAGAATCCACTTCGTATGTAAGCACTCTTATCGAATTTCCCGAGTTATCTTTAGAAGTAGATTTATTTGTTATTCCCCCGGATTGTATTCAGGCTCCGGTTTTGATTGGCACTGATGTTTTAAATCGTAGCGGAGTTACGTATACAAGAACAAATAACTCTCAACGGTTAGTCAGGGTTTCGCATGTAAACAACGTGTCGACTGTAGAATCCCCTAAGATAAGGACGCCCTTAGTAGGTGACGAAAAAGAGTGCTTGTTAGCTCTGTTAAACGAGTTTTCTGATACTTTTACTACCGGTACAGCAACCTCTACAGTAAACACAGGTTGTATGGAAATAAAAGTTAATAGTGACATGCCAATTTATTATCGACCTTATAAACTCTCCGTAGACGAAAAGCGTCGCGTTCGCGAGATAATTAATGATTTGATTAGTAAGGGAATCATTCGCGAGTCACAGTCTAATTACGCGAGTCCTATCATCCTCGTTAAGAAAAAGGATGGGTCTGATAGGATGTGCGTCGACTACAGAGCTCTAAATGCTATCACTATTAAAGAGCGATTTCCACTACCGTTAATCGACGATCACATTGACAGGCTGGGCAGTTTTAAATTCTTTACAAGTCTCGATATGGCAACAGGCTTTCATCAGGTGCTGATGAAGGATGATGATTCTATTAGTAAAACAGCATTCGTAACGCCTGAAGGGCATTACGAATATTTGAAGATGCCTTATGGGCTAGCTAATGCACCTATCGTCTATCAACGAATCATCTCCAAAACCCTAAAGCACCTGTTGGATACTGGTAAGGTATTGATTTATATCGATGATGTCTTAATAATGTCGAATTCTGTCAGTGACGGTCTGAAAACTTTGCGAGAGGTATTAAAAACACTCACTGAGGCGGGATTTTCAGTAAATCTAAAAAAATGCACGTTCTTAGACACCGAGTTAGAATACCTAGGTAGGCTTATTGGTCATGGTCAGGTGCGGCCGAGCCCTAGTAAGACTGAAGCTTTAGTGAAGTCTCCTAAGCCATCTAATGTAAGAGGTGTTCGTCAATTTTTGGGTTTGGCGGGCTATTTTCGGAGGTACATTGCTGGATACGCCTCGAAAACTGCTTGTATTGCCAAATTACTTAGAAAAGGTCAGCCTTTTGTATGGGGCGCGGAGCAAGACTTAGCGCGTGATTTTATTATTAAAAGTCTCACTGAGGAACCCGTTTTAGCAATTTTCAATCCCAATCTGCCCACTGAGCTTCATACGGACGCCAGTGCAATCGGTTATGGTGCAATTTTATTGCAAGAACATGAGAGTAAACTGAAGCGAGTTGTCGGCTATTTTAGTAAATCCACACAGGGTGCCGAGTCCCGCTACCATAGTTACGAACTCGAGACGTTGGCAATCGTTCGCGCGTTACAACACTTTCGGCACTATCTAATAGGCATACAGTTTAAAATAGTAACCGATTGTAATTCGTTGAAATTGACTGAGCGTAAAAAGGACTTATTGCCTCGTGTGGCCCGTTGGTGGGTTTACATGCAAGACTTTCGGTTCACACTTGAGTATCGGAAAGGTTGCCTCATGCAACACGCAGACTTTTTAAGCCGACAGCCCGCTACTGTTCTCCAAATTCGAAACCCGCGAAATTGGGCGAAGATTGCTCAGACGGCTGATTCTGAAACTCAAAGCTTGATGCAAAAGCTGAGAGAGGGTCAGTTGGATGCTACACGGTTTTTCATAAGGAACGATTTGTTATATTACAAGTATTCACCAACTGGTGAAGACTCTCGTCTCCTTTGTTTTATCCCTAAAGGACATAGGCTTAGTTTGTTAAGGGTATTCCATGATGATCATGGACATATAGGAATAGACAAAACCACTGAGCTTATATTGCGTCATTTTTGGTTTCCTGGGTTAAGGGCTTTTATTAAGAAATATGTTGGTCACTGTATTGTTTGTTTGTCACATAAGAAAGTCCCTCGCGCTCCTAGGCAACCCATAGAATCTTGGACGAAGCCTGAGGTACCCTTTTTAGTGGTTCACACCGACGTCCTTGGCCCCCTAACGGAGTCAAACGGTTTCCGATACATACTACTCGTGGTAGATGCTTTTACCAAGTACTGTCTGTTGTACGCCCTGTACAGACAAGATGCCACCGAGCTAAAACGTGTATTCTCTAATATCGTTTCACTATTCGGTACTCCGTCAACAATTGTGTGTGACCGTGGCAGAATGTTCGAAAGTGCATCCTTCCAAGAATGGGTTACTGAGTTAGGCTGTAACATACATTTTATCACGCCTGAAATGCACCGTGAAAACGGGCAGGTCGAGCGTTATTGCAGGACGGTCCTCAACATGTTGCGGATAGAGGCGAACAACAAGGGTGCGCAGTGGTCCGATGCGTTGTGGAAGGTGCAGCTCACCTTGAACATAACGAGGCAAGCCACAACCCGCACTTCGCCTCTACAGCTGTTGACTGGCGTTGAAGGGACTACTCCAGTGCTGAGGTCTCTTGTGCGAGATGTCGCGCTGAGCGACTCGCATCCTAACCGAGAAGCTCTTCTAACGCTGAGAAGACAGAGGGCGTCCGAGTTGCTTGCCGAAAATCAGCAGCGACAGGATGCGTACGTCAATGAGCGTCGCCGTCAGCCGCGTACATTTGCCGTCGGCAGCTTCGTGTTCGTGAGCAAGGGCTCGCAGAGCACGGGGAAGCTGGACTCCGGGATGCGTGGTCCGTACAAGGTGGTACGAGCGTTACCACATCACCGGTATGAGCTTGAGCTGCTCGCTGGCTCATACGGCAAGAAAACCCAGACCGCCGCAGAACATATGGTTCAGTGGCGTGGCGAGTGGACCCCGGATGCTTGCGAAGCATTATTCGATCATCATCTCGTCGATGGTGAGTAGAAGCAGCATTGTGGCAGTTTCTTACTCATGGGCAGGTAATGTTGATGACTGGAACCCCGATAGTGGTTGCCAGGTGATTCTGGTCACTGGAACCCCGATAGTGGTTGCCAGGTGACTCTGATGACTGGAACCCCGATAGTGGTTGCCAGGTGATTCTGGTTACTGGAACCCCGATAGTGGTTGCCAGGTGACTCTGATTACTGGAACCCCGATAGTGGTTGCCAGGTGATCCTGATTACTGGAACCCCGATAGTGGTTGCCAGGTGATTTTGTTATTGTTTCAGTAATGATTGAGGTCCGGAACTCTTTCATTGGTGTAACGATAACCTATCTGCTACCCATTTTTATGTTATTGCTGGAAGTTGTAGTAAAACGCCTGTAGTTTCATTGCAATGGGTAGCTCCAAGTTAAGCTTTCAAAATGTTGTGTTGATTTTTTTTAATGTTGGTATGTTTTAGATGACGAGTCAAATGATGATGACCAGGCGCAACGAAGCCTACCATTGGAGAAACCATCCAGTGGTAGCCAGACGGGCGAGGAGCTGAATCCAGGAAGCCAAGCTGACGAGGACGTTCAGCTGTCAGGAGAGGCCGTCTTAGAGGATTTGACAGCTGAGAAGGCGGGGACATCACGTCGCTGCGATGACGCTGTCAGTGGAAGGGATGACACACCATGAGCCGTGTGCTCACTCGCCTCTGTCACTTTTGCTGCGGAGCTCGGATGGGACAGACGTGTACTAGTGATCGTTTGAATTATTTCCTTGTAACGGTTTTTGTAATTTGAATAAATAAGTAGTTGTAGGCCGTGTCGTGTTTTCTTTTTAAAAAATTAATTGGGCTTCTGATCCATAAGAATATATTTATAAAAAAAAAAAAACTTAATGAATAAAAATGGACCGTTATAGCTAAATACCTTTTCGTTATTGAGGAAGCAAAATAACCTCAGGTGCGATAGAGGTTGGTTCATTAAATATTACAACTGTAATAATGTAAACTAGTAAACTAACATTTGTGTTAATCTCTCCAATTAAGCTAAACAAACCGTTATCCTTGGATGCTTATTACCGCAGTTAAATGGTAGAGATTCGAACTCTAGGACTGTAACTATCACAATAACTATTGCTTAATAGTCCGTACCTTACCGTAGTATAAGTATTCGACCGAAACCTAGAAGGACGGGCCTATTTAGTTATGTCCCCAACACAATGTTATGTCGTACCTACCTATGTTTTGTTTAGGTTCCAATTCATCATTATTTATTAACATTTCCTTACTTTTTCCGAATGATATCAGTATATTTTATATACTTACATACCTAGGTATGTAAGTATATAAAATATACTGTACTTATAAAAAAAAATGCTGCGGTCCCACGGCCCGCTTCCTCACAGCACAGATCGCGCCAGGCCAGGCCGATAGGCCGTGGGGCGTCGCATCCGATGAGGCCTACGGAGGCCTGTCATCACCCGTCCGACCCGTAGGGAGTCGCTAATCTTAAAGGCGTGGTGTTGCCTGTCACGACCTGTACAGGAGCGCTTTTTCTGCTTTGTTTATCAAATGTTGGCCACATCAGGCCGACACACGCCGTGGGACTGCTAGGTAAGGGCCGTGACACGCCTTGCCAGGCGCAGCAACGCCTGGTGCGGCCTGATAAAAAAAAAAAAAACGAATAGAATGAAACCTCATTTTTACAAGCTTTTATTTAGTTTCACCTGTCCCGTTGTCTGTCTTTCTGTTTGTAATCATATCTTGCAAGTTAAATTTGATCCACTTCCCGGTGTCCGATTGAGCTGAAATTTTGCATGCATGCATAAATCGGATAACAATGCAATATTATTATGACATAGAGCTGATCTGATGATGGAGCTGAAAGGTGGCCATAGGAACTCCGTAATTAAACGACGCAACCCCATCGAGTCTTGGCTCGTTTAATTCGTCTTGACGAGTACTTTGATACCACATGGTAACCAGGGTCTGATGATGGAGCTGGAAGCTGGCCATAGGAACTCCGTAATTAAACGACGCGTCCCCATCGAGTTTGGGCTCGTTTGATTCTTCTTGACGAGTACTTTGATACTACATGGTAACCAGGGTCTGATGATGGAGCTGGAAGGTGGCTATAGGAACTCCGTAATTAAACGACGCAACCCCATCGAGTTTGGGCTCGCTTATTCGTCTTGACGAGTACTTTGATACTACATGGTAACCAGGGTCTGATGATCGAGCTGGAAGGTGGCCATAGGAACTCCGTAATTCACACAGTCCCGATTTTATAAATAAAAGCGTGTTACATTATGATAGCAAGAGGAAAAAGAAGGTGCTAAATGTTCTTAATTAACATAATATCATCAAAATGTAACAAGCTTTTATTTATAAAATCGGGACTGTGATAAAAACGGGAAGATTTAATAATTAAGGTGTAAAGTTTTAGTGTTTTAAATATATACATAGGTACGATATGGAATTATTTTGTCGTAGACGAAGAAGCTTAATTATCGTTGAAGGTTACAATGAACTTATAAAGTGTAGTTAAATAATAAAAGCTTGTTTTTAAAAAAGGCTTTTTTTTCTTTAATTTTATTAAAAATCAGTCGTGTTGTTTATTATAAAATAATTGAATAAATAAAATTTTTCTAGCTATAACTTGTCCCACTGCTGGGCTAACGCCTCATTGATTTCCTTCCACCTCTTAGGACCGATTTTTGTTAAAGGAGTCCAGCTCATCCCGCCCTCTATTCACTTGCCTATTGTCTTTTGCTGAGTCAAAATACCGAATAAAAATTGATCTCACGTCCTCTCACTCGCCGCTCCACGTGATTGCCGCTTCGCACTTACGAATCTTACAATCCGGTTGTTCGAACAACTGAATGACTTTATGATAAGGTTAATAGTTTTTTTTTTAATCTTTATTTATTTACTGGGGTTTTTCTATAAAGAATATGTCATCCCGATTATTGAATACAATAAATATAACAAACTAACCTACCCGCAAACTTGTTCCCATAATAATAATATGATGAAGTGTTCTGGCCTCATCTGACAATAGTGAGGCCAAAACGCTATTAAAGTACCTACATTAAAATTATTATCAAAAGCTTGACGTCACTGGATTCCAATACGACTACATTCTGTCAAGATGTTATGAACATCTTCTATGACTACACAAAAGGTTAATAGTTGAAATCATTTACATTCGAACTAACACATAAAGGGACGCGTAAATGAGACATATGGTGACCGATGAGATTAAATTTGGATGATAGATGATCGTCCAGTATGTTCTGTAATATTATGTAGCTAAACACTATCAATTCGCCTGTCCAGAACAGCCGGTCGATTCTGTAAAAATCTCACCGTGAAAACTTGCGTGGAGTGAGCTGTCAGTGTCATCCAACTGATGCTAGGGATTGACCAAGCAAACATTTACAATCATAATCGAGATTTTAATAATATTTTTTATACTAATTGTATTGATAATTTTATATACTTTCATAGCTAGTATTTTAGTTGTCAAAATCCACGTTTAATCCCACGTAGTTTGTGTGGCGTGATAAGTTCACCCGATTCACGAAATGTCTTGAATCGGGTGAAGTGATCACGCCGACTCGTCAGGACTAGTCTCGGAAAAAAAAAGAAAAAAAAAACAACATTGAGATTCTGAGTTCCTGTTTTGTTATTTTCTTTTAAAACCCCACAAAATAGTAATGCACAACTAAAATATAAGCGTTGAAATTATATAAAATGATCAATAGAATTAGCTTAAAAATATTATTAAAATCTCGATTATGATTGTAAAATTTATGCTTGGTCAATCCCTAGTATCAGGTGGGATGACACTGACAGCTCACCCCACGCTTACTTCAGCTAAGTTTTCATGGTGAGATGGTTACAGAATCGCACTGCAGGTACTTATTCATAACGTTTCGTTAGGATAGTGGTAAAGATTTAGTTGATCTTTATAAAGATAAATATCATATTATTTAGTGCAGCTTTAATGAATCGCGGAATTGTAATCGTTCCATTTTAGTCGCAAGAACGTGTGGGAACTGCAAACAACGTGAACACATCTGTCACTTCTTATGTACAGTCGAAGAAGTTATTTGGCATGCAGGCAAAATTACACCATAATAGTATAGTGTGCCAATATTCTGTTTTTTTTTTTCAGACTAGGCTAGGGAAAAATAATCTTTCCATCTCATGGCTTTTATTTATTTATTTGACTTACTTAATAGAGTAATAGAGCTTACTTAATATATTCATTTTTTTTTTGTTGGTTGTGTTATATATTGTACACTAAACAATATAAATTATCTGTCTGGACTAGTGACGCGCGGTAATGCTGTATATCCAAACGTATGAAGAGGACCTATATCTATGTTCGCGACACCGCCGTGTGCCATGGTGACCAGCACATTCGAAATCCTGCTCCGCGGAAAGACGCACGTTCGCTTGATCCAGAATCACATGTGACCTTACATACGTGGGCTCCACCATTTGGCAGGGAACAGTTTTTATTAGTCAATATATTAAAATCTGTGTTTTCGTAAACCCATACTGGGTAAGTGTTGTACAGCTAATTAACTTTATATTTTGTGTAGGTACGTACCTATCTAGGTTAACTAAGGCATGTTCCTTGTGAGCAAATGCTCATAACTTCTTTCTTATTGGTTTAGCTTACTATACCTTCCGAATATTAATTCTTATGCCTTGCCATGCATTTGCCTTCAGAATGTGCAAGTCATGATGTGCTTCTCACTTCCATTTTGTAAAATCCGTATTGATTGTGACAACTACACACTTCCTTCATTAGCGCACCAGTATATCTCGCTTCTGACACCACCTTATGCTGTGGTGTCACAATCAGCGGAGATGACTTCCATCTTGTGACACGCTGGACGTTATTTCGCCATCTTATGACACGCTGGACGTTATTTCTACGGTCCAAAGTTCCGGCTCACCATCTCCAAGGTTTCCATCCGGAACATCCAAACGCAAAGCAACGGGCCACCACCTTCCGGCGAACCCATATATCACCGAGCTCCGCGCCGGGTACTTATTTTACCCGCGTGACCGCGTCGAACTCACAATAGATCTGGCGAGAACATCCGCCGACCGGCACCTTACCTGGCGTCTGCAGCGTGGCACACTACTACGGTCATTGCCACACCAACCTGAGCCAGGAGAGTACTGTGCTACTCCCAAGAGAAATTAGGGAAATTTTGTGACCATAAACCTACTTACTCCCTACACCCATTTTATCTAATATATTTTTATGTGGCCATTTTTCGTGGTCTTAATTACTTTGCCTGCCTAAACCTCTCACGTCACAATATCTTAGCGTATACTGCACCGGTTGACGTCATTACTTCAACGCCGGCTGTTGCTGAACACCAGCGCTGGGGCTCTGTCTCGCAATGGATCGTAGCATTATGTTGAGCGATAGCCGTTTTGCGTGGATGTGACGCATATTTTGCCCAATCTTTTTCTTTTTTGTGTTTATGTTGTTTCTCTACATCATGTTTACCACAAATGAACGTATTTCTTCTCTATTTTCTTATGCAAAAGAATTGGCTGCTCAGCATGCTCACAACCCAGTTTATAAGTAGTCACAAAGTTAGCTGTCTATAAGACCAAATACCTTGGTCGACTGTACTCTGCGAATGTACGATTAAACGGACCATTACGTACAAATGACCTCAGAATTTTGCTCCCAAAGGATAGAGGCATTGTTATGGTGAGCCAAGAGACAATTGTCTACATCATGACATTGTTTGTCTCTAAACTTCTTGTTGGTTAAGACAAGGCTTTGTTAGTAATGATCTGTTCATCCTTTGAGGCCTTTAACCGGTTGCATGCTGTAATTACAGAAACGATTAAAAAGCTATTGTGTCTCGCGTGGATCCACGTTTGGCATTGAAATGGTTAAATATCAGCAGTAATGGACTAGCACGCGGTTTCTGAATTGAGATTTTGAAGATGAAAACTTGTAAAACTAGTGCTTTAGCATTACTTGAGGAGAAAGCCTGCGAAATTCAAAGTGTCTTTACAAAAAACGTAAGAAATTTTGAATTTCACAGGAATCACCATAAAAGCCTAATGCTGAAGTAGATTTTGACAAATTCTCAACTTCAAAAGGAGCTGAGTGTGAGGCTGCCGGCTATTAAGTATACATACCAATTAATGTTTTAATTAATGATAATATTGGTTTACGGTTTCGGCAATAAATAGTTGCCATAATTGCTTGACAGGACTCTTTTAAAGTAATTGGCTATTATATCATACCACGTATCATACAGAGTGGTGCGAATCTGTATCCATCTCACCGTGAAAACTTAGGTGAAGTGAGCGTGGAGTGAGCTGTCAGTGATATACCACCTGTAGTAGGGATTGACCAAGCACACATTTACAATCATAATCGAGATTTTGATACCTAATATTTTTTATGCTCATTCAGTTGATCATTTTATACAATTTCAAAGCTAGTATTTTAGCTGTCAAAACCTTACTATTTTGTGGGTGCCTGGCTGACGGATCATAGAATTTAATCCCACGTAGTTTGTGTGGCGTGATCACTTCACCCACTTGTTTTACCACTTGTTTTTTGTTCAGTGGGATGACACTGACAGCTCACTCCACGCAAGTTTTCAGGGTGAGATTTTTACAGAATCTACCGGCAGTGTGCACATACGAGTGAAGTTTATAGGCAAAAACGGCAACCTCTTTCACTAAGTAGCAGCGATCGAAATATGTTTCTATGTTTAGCATTGACTATGGCAAATGCCAAATAATTATTAAGTACCCTATCTGAGGCACCCTTAGCCTGTAATTATTAAGTACCCTACCTTAGGCACCCGTAGCCTGTAATTATTAAGTAATCTATCTTAGGCACACGTAGCCTATAATTATTAATTACTCTATCTTAGGCACCCGTAGCCTATAATTATTAAGTACTCTATCTTAGGCACCCGTAGCCTATAATTATTAAGTACTCTATCTTAGGCACCCGTAGCCTGTAATTATTAAGTACTCTATCTTAGGCACCCGTAGCCTATAATTATTAAGTACTCTCTCTTAGGCACCCGTAGCCTATAATTATTAAGTACCCTATCTTAGGCACCCGTAGCCTATAATTATTAAGTACTCTATCTTAGGCACCCGTAGCCTATAATTATTAAGTACTCTATCTTAGGCACCCGTAGCCTATAATTATTAAGTACTCTATCTTAGGCACCCGTAGCCTGTAATTATTAAGTACTCTATCTTAGGCACCCGTAGCCTATAATTATTAAGTACTCTATCTTAGGCACCCGTAGCCTGTAATTATTAAGTACTCTATCTTAGGCACCCGTAGCCTGTAATTATTAAGTACTCTATCTTAGGCACCCGTAGCTTGTAATTATTAAGTACCCTATCTTAGGCACCCGTAGCCTGTAATTCCCAGTACAATTGTGGAATTACAGGCTTAAAAGTTTAGCAAAAATTGATCAAACGTTATGTTTTTAATATCTAAAGAACTCGCAAATTGGACGATATTTCATTGGAAATATCGTCCAATTTGCGAGTTCTTTACAGAATATACAGGTTGAAATTGAAAACATGCGACAAATCGAAATGAGAGATTGTACTCATCATTGTGAACAACTTTTACTATGACATAAAACCTGAAATCGCGAAAAAAAAATCAGCTGTTCCCTACATTTATGTTCGCATAACTCGTCAAAATGTAGGGAACAGCTGATTTTTTTTTTCGCAATTTCAGGTTTGGTTTTTTTTTTTTTTTTTGTTCAGTACAATCATTTCGATTTGTCGCATGTTTTCAATTTCACCCTGTATAATAGAGTTTCATGTTTCCAAAGTATAAAGTCCTCGGAGAGCGCTGTTTGCTTATGGTTTTTATATTTGCTAGCTGCGCAGTACATATCCAATTTCGATATTTATTGATACTGGTTATTTGTCTTATCAAAGTTAATTTAAATTATAAGTAGATAAAAGAATAATCTAATACTATTAGGGTATGGTTACAAAATTTTAAAATATCATGAGTATTAGATGCGATCTACCACGTGTAACGTTAAATGCGCAAAAACTGAAAATAGTTTGATCAGAACAACGACCACAATTAATTGAACCACTTTTTAATATAAGTCACATTTTTTTTTTTTAAATCTTCATTAAAAACGTTGCCGTGTCTATTTATTAATAGGTCAAGCAAGCCAATGTCAGCGCGACGCAGCGGCCCGGTGACGACTACTCCCTCGATAAAGCGTCGTCGCAGATGCAAGAAACTATCAGAATGACCAGTAAAACTAAAACAGCACATAAAACCTTTACAATTTTTTTAATGACTTATTTTCTCTCTGAAATAGGTCAATTGAATTAAAAATCAGTTGGGGTGTCTGAGGTTTTGCGCATTTAACGATACACGTTGTATTATGGTACTTACCTACAGTGTAATACATAGGTACTAAAATTGGTAAGTACGTAGATATGTTTCTAAGGGTTGACTTTTCCATCGCCAGATAACTTTTATTCGAGGAATAAAATTGACGTTTCACAGTTTTTGTATGAAATAACTGTATAAAATTTCAAATTTGTTCCTCAAATAAAGTTATCAGATGATTGAAAAATCAGTCCCTATAATCATAATAAGTCGCGTCCCTGAACCATTTTCTATATAAATAGTCTAATTTAATATTACCAAATGACAAGTATATCGTATGTAAAAAAAAAAAAAACTAGTCACCGATATATAAATAGCATAAATTGATACATGTAACATATAGTAAATATTTGCAGTAGTTTTTTTTTTTTTTTAAACGTTTCCCCACACTAGGAATTTCTCCTGTATTGTGGGTGCGTTTACAAACATTTAAACTCACGTACACAAACAGCCAGACCCGGAACAACTACTTGTAGGTCATACAAATATTTGTTCCGTGCGGGAATCGAACCCGCGACACGCAGTGCAGCAGTCAATAGCTTAACCACTTTTTTTTTTTTTTTTTTTTTGTTTCGGTGTGGAAAATCCTCATGGATGTCCGCCGCCCTGGGGCGGGCGGCGGGGTCTGTCAGACTCTTACTGACTAAAAACCACCCCGGTGTTCCCTCTCTCACCTACGCCGGGGGTCGCGAGAACGAACGATACTTCCGCAACCCCCGGCTGGTGCTGGCCCGCTCCTGCGGGCCTCTCCTCGTGTCAGGGGGGGGAGTGAGGTGTTAAACTCCCCCCGCGACGTCTAAGAGGGGCGCGCGTGGAACACTACGCGCCGCCGCCTCGGGTCCTGATGTGTGGGGGGCGACGGACGTCCCCAAGTCCGCTGCCCCTGGACCCATTTAGGGGGGCTGGAAGAGGGCGTTATCCGCCCTCCGCCGACGCCCGGTGCGCCTGCTGCGGGCGGGGTGAGGGGACGAGATCTCCCTCTCCCTTTCCGCAGCCTCCTTCTGCGAGACGACTGTTTCGCAGAAGGAAACCACCGCGTCCCAGGACTCCTCGCTGCCGACCATAGACTCGACCACGGCCGGCAGCGATAGGTCACTGCCTACTCCTGAGATGAGGGCACGGCGCGGCTCCTCCCAAGCGGCACACTCAGCCAGCGTGTGCCGCGCCGTGTCCTCCCGGCAGTCGACGCAGTGGTGACACCGGGCGTCCGGCTCCCTGTTTATGCGACACAGGTACTTCCCGAAGCAACCATGCCCCGAGAGCACCTGCGTCGCACGAAACGACAGGGAGCCGTGCCTCCTCCCGAGCCAGCGCTCGAGCACCGGCCGGACCGCCTCGATGGTGTCGAGGCCGGCGGTAGGGCGTAAAAGCCTGTCCCGCCATTCCGCCACCAGGACCTCGCGGAGCTGAGACCGACGCAGCTCCCAGTGTCGCTGCATCGGTCGCTCGCCCCGCGCCCTCATTTCCTCGCGCCACCGATACAGCGACGCGAGTACTTTCGCCAATAGCTTAACCACTGCGCCAACCCTACCGTGATTTTGACGAGATGGTGTTGATTCTGTGAGGGCGGCGCTGAAAATTAGGGGGCTTCGTGACGAGCCCGACACCATTTTTATAGCACCTCTTTCACGCTAAGCGAGTGAGGGAATTTGCAGGTGGGTCGCATTCTTTGAGAGCTTCAGGTTTCTTTCACGCACAGCTATGCGGTTGTCATGTTGAATAAAACAGAGTAATCTCATACCTTTTATTTCGTGAAATTGATAAGAATTCTTCAGCAAGGCTTAAAAAGCATTCCTTTTATTTGATCGTTTGAATAAATTTTTTTTTTTAAATTCAATTTCGCCGAACTTGTACTTGCAGGCCTAACCGAGGTAATCTTGTAGAAAATGTAAAAATAAACGTTGTTATGTATGTCTAAAAGTTGCTGTAGGGAGACCTATAATTTTGTTTCAGTCGTAACATTTATTCACCTAGAAAGTGTACGAGTTTCGCTCTTAGCCGCTTTGGATAATATTTTCAAGGAATAATATTTTCTATTATGAAAATACGATTGAAGGAGAATTTCACTGTGAACTGTCGATTTGTGTTTTTAGCCAACATTTCGATAGAAACTGATTTTACCAACGCGGATAAAACCAAGAGAATTGAGATAAGAAAACAAAGCTAGTAGGAAAAAGTTTGTGGAGCTCAGACCACGAGCAAATAGCTGTGAGAGAAAACTATTTGAATATCGAATGATAAACAGTCGAATGCAGGACCGATCTCGACAGGACCATAAACATTGACGGATAGTTTGTGGCACTTCTTCTATCTTTGACAGAATTGTCTCAGAACGTCATAAAATCCCGACCTTGACCCAATAATATTTTTTAAAGTGAACTATTGAAATAAAATAAAAGACTACAGGAAAAATATAGTGTAAGCTTATCGTACCCACGGTTATAATACAAAAGATGATAAGAGATCCCCACTAGGTATTGAAATGAATCTACACTATTTAACTTGATATTTTGTACAATACTAATAAGGTAAAAGAAACATTACATCTTTATAAAAGTAACAGTCTTAGTGACAAAATCTTGTAACAAAAACTTCTTTCATTTAAAGAACTAGGCGGTTTGTCGTGTGAAATGCCCTCACCTAATTAACTGGCATTAAGAGTTAAGACAATCCAGTCTGAGAACAAACGAGCGCCTGGCAATACAATACACGCTCGAAAATGTAGGACCTGCGGAATGCTCCTTTGTGAATTAAAATATTTATTTACAAAGTAATGTAAAAGTGATAATCGCGGGAGTACGCGATCGTCGCGCTCGCACTAGCTTTATGTGAATACGATATATGTATAGTCAGCGCGATCAATCAAGTCGCGTTTGTAGTCAAAATTCATACAAACAATCGCGTCGATTGCGGTATTGCGCGACGGTCATTTTTGGTTAGGACGCGGGGTAAAGTACCATCGACTCGAAAAGGAGAAGAAAGAATTAGGTAGTTTTATCAGGAGATTAGCAGTTGTAGATTAAGTTTTCTTGTTTTTAAACATGTATTTATTTAACGCAAAAAAGAAAATAAAGATACGTTCATAAATAAAATAGCAGATCTTTCGAACTTTATTCAGTACAATTCAAGGAAGCAACGTTACGTATCCTGATCCTAATGGAAGGTTATCTATGTCTGAAACTGACCATTTAGTGACGATATCGACCCAATATGTCCTACTTATTCCCATAGGTGTGTGTTAAACCAGAGAGACGAGACGTAATGTTCTTTGCATAGTAACTGTGCCAAAATGCCATCGGTTTTTTCAAATTACTCAGATTGAACTTCTGTATCCATTTTATTCACAATTGATTACATGAACGGACACTGATAGCTTTATAGCTTACATAATATGCCATTTCCCTCAATAATTTACGAGTAAGAAATTATACAACGTGTAACGTTAAATGCGCAAAACCTCAGACACCCCAACTGATTTTTAATTCAATTGACCTATTTCCTAGAGAAAATATGTCATTAAAAAAATTGTAAAGGTTTTATGTGCTGTTTTAGTTTTACTGGCCATTCTGATCGTTTCTTGCGTCTGCGACGACGCTTTATCGAGGGAGGAGTCGTCACCGGGCCGCTGCGCCGCGCTGACGTTGGCTTGCTTGACCTATTAATAAATAGACACGGCAACGTTTTTAATGAAGATTTTTTGAAAAATGTGGCCTATATTAAAAAGTGGTTCAATGAATTCTGCTCGTTATTCTAATCAAACTATTTTCAGGTTTTGCGCATTTAACGTTACACGTTGTATATTTTGTCTCTTGTCCGCAAGCTTTGACAACTTTGTTGATTTTTAGGTTGTATTCTTCCATTGGGCCCTGTTATTTCAATTTAAATTTATAGCCAGTTTTTATTACTCTTACTTTATTTTTTAGGTTATATGTCGAAAGAAAAAGCTTTTAGCGACAATGTGTATGAAAGGAAAATACTACAATATCTTCCTACGTAAACTTTCTTTTTGCATTGTATAATTCTGTTGGCGTTGGGAATGTCAATGGAAATGAAAAAAATCTCGCCGTAAAGCTGAAAACGTTTTTACCAAATCCCGGTTTCGCTCCACAAAGCCGTAGGAAAATTATTGTTGAAATGGATGGCCAAGTGAGACCATTTTATAATAAAAGTCGAGGCAATCTTATACACTTGAATTTACGCATTAAATAGTTTAAATTTCAAGATAGAAGTGTCACTTGGGAGCTTTTTTCTGTAACTTTCAAAACTAAAACTTCTGTCGAGTGCAAGAAGCGCTAGAGAATATCTTCAAACTAAAAATAATATTTTTCATGTAAGACTGGAAGTGGCATAACTAGCGGTACGCAATCTTTCATAATAGAAGCGGATGTGTCGGACTTTAGTGTAGTTAAATTTACTGGATGGGGAGCATCGCTTATGTTATTACGGAGAATTACCGTGCCGTGCCGGGGGCGCTGCACACGGCGTGAGTTGCATGGGTCGGTTAACGTCAGGACCAGCACTCGTGTCCATACGCTCCACACTAAAATCTGGGACTACAATAATAATGACTACTTGGATTGTACCACTTGTGAACCTCAACAATTATTGTATCATACACACGGTAATTTCGCGTCTACCGAGTTTTACTACACAGAATATGGTTTATAAATTATTATGTTTATTAATTTAATCTGTTGCCTCATATCGAGTCAGTTTCTCATGAAAATTGATTTGATTGTTTGTTTGTTTATAATTTAGTGATTTCAAAACTAAGCATAATTTCTTGACACACCAATAACAAGTTTTAATTAGAATTACAACAAATATATACAGGATGAAATAGAAAACTTGCAACAAATCGAAATAGGAAGTGTATTCACATTCATTTATTTGCATTCCACAAGGTAAAACAAGATGCTAACAAAAGGCTTAGAGCTAAGAGCCGTTGTAGACTCTGTCAGGGTACAGCAAAAAATATTGTTTGATACATACTATTACGTAAAGTGAAAAATCTAAATCGTAGAAACTAAAATTATAATAAAATTATACATGAAAACTGAATAACAATAACATAAATAATTCTATTATTGGTAAGTAGGTAGCTATTTTCTTAAAAAAAAAACTTTTATTAAATTTTTAAAAAGTTGTTTTCACTTAAGTAATATTATTATAAACACTGCCTTCTCTCGCTACTCTTTTTCTTCTTTTAATAAAATATCCTATTTTAAGAATACAAAATATTATTAGAGATCAGTTTTACGTGTATTGCAATTAGAGACAATTTATAGATTTAGTAGATAACATTTTATAATATACTTATTGTGTATTTAGAAGTCATGATAAGTTTAATTAAATAATCTTCTTGATAAATACACACGTGTATATATGTATTTAAGAATGTATTTATTGCAATTATAGTATTTCATTTAAGTATTCCTTTATATTTTAATAGCTTTTGTTTAATAGAAATAGTTTTAATTTATTCATAAAAATATTGTATTTATTTATTGTTCTTATTTCTTCTGGTAAATTATTACATCTATTTTTATGTCTTAAAGTAAATAAAGTTAGTTTCAAGTATGTTTTCTCTTTTTGTGTAGAATTCCGGGTATCTACGTAGGTACAAATTTACAGAGTTCAAAGATGTAGAAGCACGGTAGGGTTAAATTTTTTTGTTCCTGGAAGTGGGGCTTACAGCTATCCGTTTGTTCGATATTGACTAGAATTCTAATAAGTTTTTTTTTTGTACAGTGAATAGCGTGGGTGCGTCTGTACTATTATCCCATAATATGACACCGTATTTAAGGTATGCATAGGCATATGCGTCACATGTTACTAACGCACTAGGTTTGTCATGTCTGTAGTTTTTTGTTTTCCCGAATGGCGTATGGAAATTTTGAAATTTTTGTTTTTAATTTTTGGATATGCGACTTCCAATTTATGTGTGTCTAGTCCTAATAGGGTGAATTTATTGACCATTTCTAACTTGTAATTTCTAAAACTGACAAAAACTGACAGGAATACGGGTGGGTTTTAGTCAGTAAAAGTCTGACACACCCTCCCGCTCCGCCCAGAGCGGGAGCAGTTACTTGATAATTTCCCACCAAAAAAAAAAGTTTATATGTATAGGTTTTTTTGTCGTGAGTGAAATGTCATTCTTTTTGTCTTGTTAAAGTTAATTTTTAGGTTAAGGGGCCCGTGGCTAAATAATAACAGCCGCACAGGTCGATCGATCAGGTTAAGCTACGCTTGCCGGGGTTGATCTGTGGATGGGTGACCATCTTTACATACCGAGACCCCTCCGTGCCTTAGAAAGCATGTCAAGCCGTTGGTCCCGGCTGTCATCTTTGACAGTCGATACGGGTAGTTGGAGCCCGAAAGTCTGACAACCAGTCTTACCAAGGGGTATACTACGTATTACCCAGTAACTGGGTTGTGGAGGTCAGATAGGCAGTCGCTCCAAGTAAAATACTAGTATTCAGCTGCATCCGGTTAGACTGGAAGCCAACCCCAACATAGTTGGGAAAAGGCTAGGCAGATGATGATGAAAGTTAATTTCTAGGTTATGTTCCATCATCCAATGAGTTGTAGTGGCAAGTTTTGAATTTAATTTATCGTTAAGGTTGATATTAGTTTCGCACGAGGTGCAGTAACTGTTACATAATCATAATAAATTGCCATTTTTTAAATCTAAATTATTGAAAAAAAAAAAAAGTGTAATTATCGCCTTAGATAGTGCAAACTAAGTTATTGCCTTAAGTAGATACGAATATCATCGTTCCAGATTTTTGAATTATGAAAATATTAATAATCTGCGCGAATTTTAAATGCAATTATTGTCTAGCTTTCGTTTACTGTGAGTGTAACTCAATATGTTTGTCGTACATTTTGCCATATTTTGACACCCCACAAAAATATATTCTTTCCATATTGCCATACCACGATGATATGACAATCTTTTTTAGGGTTCCGTACGTCCGAATGAAAAAACAGAACTCTTATAGGATCACTCGTGTGTCTGTCTGTTACAGCCAATATGCTCAGAATCTAATGGTTTAAGTTGAAATTTGGTACACATATGAACTTTTATGACTCAAACATGTAAATAAATTGTCAAAAAAGCTTAGCTCTGCAGCATACGCCGTTAGGAAAATTCGTGACTTAACTGATTTAGAGACAGCCCGTTTAGTTTACTTTAGTTATTTTCATAGTGTGATGTCATACGGTATTCTGTTGTGGGGAAATGCCGCCGAAATTCAGATAATTTTTATTTTACAAAAAAGGGCAATTCGTTCCATTTATAAATTAAGTCCCAGACACTCCCTCAGAGACAAATTTAAAGAGATTAATATAATGACTGTGCCTTCTCAGTACATTTATGATAATTTTTTGTATGCACATAAAAATATTAATCTGTTTAAGAAATACAGTGATATCCATAATATAAATACTAGGAACAAACATAAATTTGTTGTTCCTACAACAAGGCTCAAGAAAATAGGTGGCTCGTTTAGATGCCAATGTATACGTTTTTATAATAAACTTCCTAGCCACATTCAAGAACTAAGCATTAATAAATTCAAATCTTTTATAAAGCTAAAACTATGCCAGAAAGCCTATTATACTGTAAAAGACTATATTGAGGACAAAAACGCTTGGGATTGAGCTGCTCCAATAGGTCTAGACAGTGAATGTTGTTTATTTTTTATTTTGCTGATTTACACTTTTGTTATTTTTTTTCTTTCTAAATATCTATTTATGACATGACATGAACATTTACTGTTTAAAGTCTTATATTATTTTAATTATTGTGAATGTGAGGACTATGTGGGTCATTGTTTCCGTTTTAATCATGGTCTGGCAGTTTGAGTGGTTTATGCGGTCTACACAAATGTTCTGTCCTTGGTATTGCTCGTCGAATCGTTGAGCTCCTTAAGTTCTGAGTTGAGCTACACGGTTACTGACGAATGCGTGCACTGACTGCACAGGTCCACTCAATCTGTGTGGTTCTTCCCTCAAAATACCACTTCAGACACCAATCTACATGGTCCTCAAAGATCAAAGATGATGTCCGAATTTTTATATACACATTGACATTGATGAATTTTATATAAACAATGACATGGATATTTACTTTGTATAGTATCTTATTTTTTATTATTATTATTGTGAGTGTGAAGACTATGTGGGTCATTTCTTTTTTCTTTTTTCCTTCTTAGTTAGTTTTAATCATGGTCTGGCAGTTTGAGTAATTTATGCGGCCTACCCAAATGTCCTTTCATTGGTATTGTTCGTCGAATCGTAAGGCTCCTCAAGTTCGAGTTGAGCTACACAATTTTTGACAAATGCGTGCACTGACTGGACAGGTCCGCTCAATCTGTGTGGTTCTTTACTCAAAAGACCATTTCAGACACCAATCTGCATGGTCTTCACATGATCTGACCAAGATTATGTCTGGACTTTAAAAGAGACTGTGACCTCTGAGTTTGTTTCGGCCTTTCTTCTCAGAGTAGTCAGATAGGAAACGCCGACCTCATCTAGTTTAAAAAATATGATTGACATGTAAAAGTGTTTGTACAAACCTACTTACAGAAAATAAATCATTTATCATTTATCATTTAACGTAAATAAATAAATTATGAATATGGTCACTTTCGGGAGGCAAATAAGAAAAGTAAAAAAATAAAGTTGTGCAGATTGTACCGTGACAAATATTTGAGACCCTCACAATTATCTAAGCCTTGATGACTGAATCAAGGTTTAACTGTGAGGGTCTCAAATATTTTTTATTTTCTTTTAAAATAAATAGTTTTAAAGTTATTTAAGATAATAGATGACAATTGACCACCCTGATCTCCAAAACTACTAAGACTAAAATAAAAAAAATAAAAAATTACGCTAAGTTTATGGATTACAGGATAACCTTTAAAAAGTCTATGGTGGAATATTGTGCGTAAAAACATATATGTTTCAACTACAATGTAAAGTTGATTCTTGGAATAAATTCATCCCAACTACAGAACCCTTCATTGTGCTTGGTCTGACACGCACTTGGTCGGTTTTTATGTTTAGAAACCAAGACCTTCCGAATATGCGCATTTGTAGAATGTTTCCAATCTCACATAGCTACATAACGGTAGGCCTTTATTTTGTGTGTCGTCTAACAACTCGTAATCCTACAATTTGCTTTGCGTATCTCTACGAACATTTTGTTGGCCACAATGTGTTGCGCAGAAATTTATTGCGAACATACGCACATTTATTTCCTAACTAAGTGATTAATTGTCTTCTGGGTACTTAGTTCTGGTGCAAATGGAATATATGTAGTACGCGCAGTCATAATATAATTTACTTAATTTAGCTGCCTTACTATAATGTAGAAATAAGAACCACGGTTCCTAAACCACACACACACATACACCCTCACACACACACACACACACACACCCTTACACACCCCACACACACCCTCACACACCCCACACTCACACCCTCACACACCCCACACACACACCCTCACACACCCTTTCACGCACCACTACACGCACTACTCTTTTTGTTATATTTCCTTTCCTAATTAGTTTATTTGTTCGTTTACCTATGCCATATAATGAACTACTCAAATAATTGCAAAATGGCATGTATGTACCTAAATGCAATTAAGAAACATCTAATAAAGGGTCGGGCCCAGCATCTTTAACACAAGTTGCCTTGGCAACTTAGCTAGGGTGCTGGTGTCGCCACACTATTGTATAATTTACTTTAAACTGTATGTACTACCATGTGTTTAATGTAAAATGTAAAACTTGATGCAAATAAATTATTATTAATATTATTAAACCGGGGGTAATTACCGCTGCGTGGGTAAAACTGGTATTCTGCGGGGGTAATAAGCTGGTAACATATAACAAAGATTAGACCAATAAGAACGAATCTAGCTCTCTCTAGCTCGCCAGTGCATTTCATGCCCTAACTGTGTAATCATCAAATGACAAGTCAGAGCCGCACTTCTATTATAGCGCGCGAAATGTACTTACGTACGGCATGTACGTACGGCATGTACGACTTGCAGGAGTACGATGCACGCCGGCGGCGAGTGTGCGGCGGGGCGGGATTTATATGTACTACATTCATTGGTAACATGATGGAGAGGGGGGGGGGGGGTAAATCCGTTTCCCTGGCTAAATCATAGGGGTACAAAGATCGACAAGGTTAGGAAACACTGAATTAGAGGGATCTGTGGATAGATACAGACTTATTTTAACAGCACTGTTTATTGTCCGTCAGGGTAACTTTGAAAGTTGAAAAAGCTAGACCAATTCGTCTAGAAGTGTAATCTCTAAATTCGAAAACCTAACTTAGTCTGGCATGAGACAAAGCCACTGATACATTACCTATCTACATTCAGTACTATCAGTGATGGAAATCCGTCTATTTGTAAAATATCGATACGTAGAAACTATTTTACTCTGGGATAGTTTCCGTTGATTTATTTATGATAAGAATCGTATTTGCAGTATCGTAATTGCAGAGTTATTTTCAAAACGAATAGTGTAAAGTCATCTCAACAGCACTCTCCCTTGATTTTGTTTACATGTATATATATATTTATGATAAGTATATATTATAGTATGTATGTATATTATAGGCTTTTAACCTATTTCTGTATTTGTGTACGTTTTTTCATTTATAATTCATCAATTTTAATAGTTTTTTCTTTTTTCTTATCATTGTTCGGCTGAACCAAAGCACCTGCAATCTCTTCACCACCCTTGGTTGACTGGTAGAGAATGCCTAAGGCATTAAGTCCGCCTTTGTACCTTTTTGTGTGCGAAAAGTTTAAATAAATAAATATAATAAAAAAGATGCAGGCGCCCGTGGCTAAATAATAACAGCCGCACAGGTCGATCGATTAGTTTAAGCTACGCTTGCCGCGGTTGGTCTGTGAATGGGCCATCTTTACATACCGAGACCCCTCCGTGCCTCGGGAAGTTGCCGTTGGTCCCGGCTGTCATTTGTAGATCTTTGACAGTCGTTACTGGTAGTCAGAAGCCAGAAAGTCTGACAACCAGTCTTACCTAGGGGTATCGTATTACCCAGTAACTGGGTTGTGGAGGTCAGACAGGCAGTCGCTAAATGTAAAATACTGGTATTCAGCTGCATCCGCTTAGACTTGAAGCCGACCCCAACATAGTTGGGAAAAGGCTAGGCAGATGATGATGAATAAAAAAGATACAAAGTATAAAAAAAAATCGTGTTGAGATATATCGTAGACTTTTGTAGACCAGCGGGGTAATTGCGTACACACTAAAAATAGGAACGGCTTTCATTTTGACAGTCCAGCAACAGTCATTGTGTTATTTACGTTACTGAGCAGACAAAGGACATTGACTAAAATTAAAATCGCTTTTTTTCTTAACTAACATCTTTAAAATAATATTAAATTAAATCCATTTATTTCAGACTAATTATTTGTCCATACTTGTTAGTATAGTTATATTATTGTAGCAATTAAAAATCTTCAAATCACAAATCTTCAATTGACGAATCACTTTTGGTCAGCCCCCTAATTGCGTAACACACTATTACTCTCAATTTGAATCATTTTGAAGCATATTACTAATCCATTGCTCCATGTGTTCGAAAAATGTGTCTGCTCAACAACGTCAATAACGCAATGAATGTTGTTGAACTGTCAAAATGGAACCCATTGCTACTGATAGTGTGTTACGCAATTAGCCTGCAGGGTGATTAAGATTAACAGACTGTTGGTAGCACTATCACGGGTACGCGTTGGTGCGCGTGGAACACGCGTTGTGTTCCACGCGCACCTCAAAGAGATGTCAGCACTAACTGACGGGGTCAGCTAGGGCCGATGCCTGCCAGGGTCGCGGGTTGTTCGAAAGAGTTACCATGGCCCCTGGCACAGGCAACTGCAGGGACGCGGGTGGGTTTTAGTCAGTAAAAGTCTGACACGCCCTCGGACGAAGAACGGACCAATCTATTGCATTCCTATGTTCAAGTATTTTTATTTCATTTATGTGCTTGAAATATTAAAGAAATAAATAAATTTAGCATGCCCTACCTATGTAATATTATTCTACTTCTTTTTGGGACCATTGATTGGTTTGTTGAAACTATTTTCTGTGAATTCAAATCATATTGTTGTAAAAGTCTGTGTTTTTATGTGGAAAACCTCAAATCTGAACAGAAAATCAAAGAAAAACAAAAACCCCACAAAATATTGGGTGGTTGCATTAAAAGTCGCTGTTTCTTATGTTTTTTAAACGTTTATTTTTATGATGAAAATTGTAATAATTTTAATCAAAATATGCGCCTTTGGCAGCTACAACCTTCTCCCACTTTTCTGGCAACAACTGAATTCCGCGGCGGAAGAAAGCTCTATCCTTCGAGGCTATCCAATCAGCAATCCATTTTTGGACTTCTTCATAATTTTTAAAATGCCTGTCTTCTAAACCATGCTGCATCGATCGAAACAGATGATATTCTGATGGAGCCAGGTCTGGAGAATACGCTGGGTGGGGGAGGATTTCCCATTCAAACTCCATCAGTTTTTGTTTGACCTTCAAAGCAACAAGAGGCCGAGCGTTATCATGAAGAAAAATCACTTTTCGTCGATTCGATGCTATTGATGGTCTATTTTTCATCAAATTTTTGTACAAATTCTCCAACTGTTGTTCATAACGCTCAGCGGTTATTGTTTCATTCGGCTTTAACAACTTGTAATACACAACTCCTTCCATATCCCACCAAATACAGAGCATTGTCTTATTAGCGTGGATGTTCCGCTTTGGAGTCGATGTTGTTGGTTGGCCAGGATCAACCCATGATTTTCTTCGTTTTCGATTATTAAAATAGATCCATTTTTCATCTCTGGTCACAATACGCCATCAGAAACTCTTCTTTCTTTGCTTTGCAAATTATGAAATGCAGATGTTTAGCAGATTCGCAATAGCACTGTCAGTCAATCGATGTGGCAGCCATTTTCCTTCTTTTTGGATCTTCCCAATGGTATGCAAATGTCGCAATACAGTTGATATATCGACTCCAAATTGTTGAGCTAATTCTCTAAGCGATTGGACGGGATTATCGTCCAATAACGATTTTAATTCTTCATCTTCATATTTTTTCGGTTGGCCTGGCCGTTCTTTGTCATAAACATCACAATCACCGCTTTTAAACCTTCTAAACCAATCTATGCATACGGCTTCGGATGGAGCAGATTCCCCATAAACTTCCGCGAGTAATCGGTGAGCTTCAGCCGCACTTTTTTTCAAATCGAAATAATGCAGAAGTACACATCGGAAAAACAACTTATCGCGATCCATTTTTCACTGTACGTTAAATATCACTTAATGAATATAAAAATGCCGACTGTCAACTGGATTTTATTAACATACCCTCAAGCTTCAAAAATGTATAAGTCACAGTAATTATAGTTCGGTGTAAAAATTGCTACCCACATCTATATGTGAACAGCGGGAATTAATGCAACCACCTAATAAATGGATAATTTTTATTTCGTTTGAAAGTACGACATCTCACAACGGGGCGGTCAGTAGAAAAATGGGCATTCTCTTTTTTCGAACATATGAATAATGCTTTAGCCATATCCTTCAAAATTATTCAGATTGTGATTAATAGTTAAGCAATTAGGCTGCTGTTGGCCTGAAATACAGGCTTTGGCTTAGCTTAGACACCAGCAGGCTAATTGCGTAACACACTATCAGTAGCAATGGGTTTCATTTTGACAGTTCAACAACATTCATTGCGTTATTTACGTTGTTGAGCAGACACATTGGTCGAAAATATAGAGCAATGGATTAGCAATATGCTTCAAAATGATTCAAATTGAGAGTAATAGTGTGTTACGCAATTAGGGTGCTGGCCCCCGTATTATTTTTATACGGTCATGAAAATAAAAAATAATTAAAAAGCTCCCTCAACGTGTATTGGGAAATCAAATGGAAGGATGTTAAAATTAATTTAAACATTAACTTGGTGTGGACAAGTGAAATTCCTTATAATTTACTCTGAATATCTAACAAAAGCTTTGAGAGTACATTTTTAAACGTCAACATTTTTGTGAACCTTTTCGAAACGCGTCAATGAGTTTTATTTAGTTTTTTTTTTTGCTCTGGGTACTTAATAGTGTTAATACTTTTGCAGGCCCCAGGGTGCCCCAGGCTACATCAGGTAACTAACCATTTTCACGCGAGAACTGTTAACAAGCCAAGTCAATCAGCAAGGTTTGTAGCGAAGTTTATTGCCATGGATGGGCTGAACCTAATTACGTGTCAGAATCGAAGCTTAGGAGGGTTCTTTAAGTGAACCCTTTTTTACAAGGGAAACTGTTGCTAACAGACTGTTACTGACAATAACTGAAACTGAAACTCGTGTATGAAGGCTACTGATAGATACGAGCTAAAAATACCCAAGCAATATGTAAAAGCTCCTATCGCATGAACGTTTTACCCTACAGTACACTTTTCGTTAATTTTACCCTACAGTATATTTTTATTTCATTTACCAATGTGACAAATACATTTCTCAAAATTTCTCGGTAACTTCTTTATGCCCATCGATCACTCCACATGTCGTCAAATAAGCCGCAGCCTCCTCAAATGGCTTTCTACGGTAATTTTCAATTATACAAACATTTCCACGAAATTGAATAATGGATTTTGATAAACGGTCGCGCGGAGATGTGAAATGAGTATCTATTATTGAAATAGGTACCTAATGTAATATTGGTTGGTGAATAATTTGCATTGATATGTGGATATCATAGGTTGGTTGAAACGTAAGCTCATTAAACTTCAACGTTAATTAGTGGGTGTTCAGCGTGGCTGTAATTTCACGTATTACAGTAATACTGTATCATAGAGCTATTAATTTCCACTTTACAATTATTGAGTCGTATTCTCATTATGGATTTCACTTTAATTCCTATAGTCTTGTGCTCTCGGTATGAAAAATCTTGGAAACCTCTTTTAGTTTAATTTACTTTCTGCTACTTCTACAGACGCGAATTGATTGATACGTGTATACAGCGGGATCGTGAAAAAATAATCAGCTGTCCCATACGTTTGGGTTGAATAGGTACTCAAGTTTTGTATGGGACGGTTGATTATTTTTTCGCGATTTCAATGTTGGTCCCATGGAGAAAGTTGTTCTGTTTGAAGGTCTTTGCTGTACCACAACCTAAAATATGAACATACATTTCTGAAACACAGTGTTTATTTATTTATTTATTTAGGATCTCCAACAAAGGATGTACACAGATCATTAAAACTAAATTAGGAACTACATAGGTATCACGTAGGTGTACTCCTTCACTTACAGAAGACCACAGGAGACACATTATGTTATAAAATGCAATATCATTTTAGTGCTACATAGACGTTTATTTAATTTTATAGTATCTAACGAGACCATAAAGTATAATTTTCACAAAATTCCTCGTATTTCGTGGAAATTATTCTTTTGTGAACATCCCATAACATGATTGCCATGATTTCTTTGAAATGAGATGTCTGCATAGTCAATGTCTTGGATTTTGTGACATGACAGATGAGTAATTTTAATCGTTTTCTGTTAATTATTTGTGCTTTTGTTATTTTTTGTAAATTTTAACACCGCAAATGGCGTGTTTAACTATATAACTATCATTTTTTTAAAGAGCGGGTAAATGCGATAGTGTACTGTTACCTAACTAAATGGTTCAGCGGACTATTTTCAAACAAACAATCTTTTTTCAATTAACGAGTATTTTCAGCATGTTGCCACTAAAATACTCCTTAATAACCGTCGTTTGCACATTAAATAATGGAACTTTTAAAAGCCATTCGTTATTTAAATGTCGGATCGAGCTTTGTTAAAATGCCGTTCATCGTGCATGCTGCCCTCTGTGGTTGCGGCTCGTAATTACACAAAATATATTTCCACTTCCAAATAATATTTTTGTGCCGTTTATTTGCCATTTTCTCTTTAAATTTAAATCATTGTAATTGGTGAAATGTACTTGTGAATTAAATAATATGCTTAATTAGCTTCGGTTTCACTGAATTGGCTCGAATTTCACGTGGTATTCGAACTTTGCAACAAAGCTCACGTATTTGGTAAAATTATTTTTTCACTCGACTAAGGCAACGCCAGAGAAGTTTTATGAATTCACTAGGCTATGTATGTATGTAAGTTCATCTGTTCCCTCATGCTCCTAAACTACTCGTCCTAGGTTATTTTGTTACACGTCTTGGTTATACATTTTTAGTTGGCATTTTTGTCGTAGTTAGGTTTAATTTTTCAACCATTTTTATGTAAAGATGAAATTCATGTAGAGCATTGCCTACTTTTACATGAATAGTTAAGTATGTACCTACTTAATCAAGAAAGTGTATCTATCATGTACAAAATATATAAATACGTATCAATTTATATGTCACAAACAGTAAGGCAAGCAACAATTAAAACAAAACAATCTTTTTCGAAATATTTCTTCAGCTGTTTCCCTTAATATCCCTGAAACAATCCTGTATAGCTAGCGAAACAGAAACCTGCATTCAGAAACCCACATAAAAGCGAAACTTGAAAAATAAAATTCTAATTAATAGGATTCCCGCCAAGGAAAATAGACCGACACAAAACTTAAAATACGCTGGTACGCTCAGACAAAATATTCATTTAAATTAAACTCGCTTCACTCCGGTAATCGGGTGTGGAACGGGCAGAGATGGACTTACGCCAATAATCTTATTTATCCTATGATAAATGAGAAACTGACCCCTATAAATGGCGACCCTATTTCCATTGATTCCGGCTAAATCGAACACCGGATGTAACGCTATAATTGCAGTTTTTTGTACTCGGTACCTAAATCACGTTATATTAGATGTGCTTTACTGCGTGGTTTTATATGTAGCTCGTGTGTGGTTGGCAGCTGATTACAGCTCATAAATGGACTGGCTTATCCGGGACAGTGCCCCGCCATCATTAGAATAGAATAGAATATTTTATTTGCGTAAAACATATACAACGTGTAACGTTAAATGCGCAAAACCTGAAAATAGTTTGATAGAATAACGAGCAGAATTAATTGAACCACTTTTTTTTAATATAGCTCACATTTTTCAAAAAATCTTCATTAAAGACGTTGCCGTGTCTATTTATTAATAGGTCAAACAAGCCAATGTGAGTGCGGCGCAGCGGCCCGGTGCCGATTCCTCCATCGATAAAGCGTCGTCGCAGACGCAAGAAACGATCAGAATGGCCAGTAAAACTAAAACAGCACATAAAACCTTTACAATGTTTTTAATTACTTATTTTCTCTGTGAAATAGGTCAATTGAATTAAAAATCAGTTGGGGTGTCTGAGGTTTTGCGCATTTAACGTTACACGTTGTATAGGTAGTATAGGCATACAAGGGTGTTAAATACAAATTGAGGCACAAGCATGTTTAGCTAGGATAAAACATAGCATGCAACATTTTAAAGACAAGTTAAGCAACAACAATCGTTTTTTTTTTTTAAAAAAACATCAAATTTTTTTATTATCTATAAATTCTTTTAAACTATAAAAACTCCACTCGAGCAACCATTTATGAAATTTAATTTTAAATATTTTTGTATTTAAAGCTTTTGAAATGCCTTGGTATTTTATTATAAATGCACACACACATTGCCAAGCAGTTACTATTGTATTTAGACAGTCTAGGCAAATCATTTAACACTAGTTTATATAGATCTCGTCGGTTCCGAGGATTGACATCATTTGCAGTCTTAAATAGTTGCTTTTTTTATTGGTTACAGGCGTGTGATAAAGAAATTGCACTGCTACATTGTGTTTGGCGATTGACAAAAAACTCAATCACAGGTTCCATAGTCGAGTATGGCGGACTCCAAACTAAATTTTAAATATGTGTTTGATGTACAGGTAGGTAACGCATCTGCAAATGCTCTGGTTGTGAGCAGCGTCACTTGCTTACCCTCAGGACACCCACACGCTCATTTGCGCTCCTATTGTATTAAAATAATAGTACCTACTGTGATCACATCATGATGTGGAAAATCTACCTACGCTAAAGTTGAACGCAGCGCCGGTCGCAGCATAGCAATATCTATAACATGCATAGATTTGTCCACGTGTGTACAAATACAAAACACTGCGTAGTTGGGAAACGCATATAGCCTGACGCTTCACTGTCGAAACAAATCAAAACGGGGCGCGGCGTATTGACACGCTTACACACACTACAGCACTGCTTGATATTTGTGAATTGTACACGTTACCTAGGTAGGTACATATTCGGGATCACTCGGAATGCAAACAGTGGCAAAATAGAATATAAGTATTTTGAAATGTACTGGATGTGACAGTGCTGTATACGCTTTGCAGGTAGCACCACAATATAACCCAGAATATTATTATACTGCAGACGCGTTATTTGCCTGGATACACTCATGCCTACCTATACGTTCTTGATAAACATAAACACCACTCTGAACAATCCTGGTCTGAAATTACCACTACCCACATCCCTGTGCGTATACTGTTCAATTCAGTGAGACTTAGACATTTGTATTCTGATTAGGTTTATAATCAAACCTGTACATGTTTTCTGTAAAAGTAAAAAGGCATAATGCCGCAACACATACATCAGACAGTGACAGACAAATAAAAAAATAATAAATACTTTACAAGCCATTCAACACAGTTTGAAAGTAACTACACAATATTCCCTCGTGAGATATTTTGTTTCGGTATACAGTGCCATAAAACACATTTTTGTGTTTGGCCCTTTGTTTTTTTTGTTATCTGAAACAAATGGTGTACTTTTTGATGCTCATTTGTTGTTTCATCTGCTTCTAGTAGACAAAACAACAAACCTCCTTTTATTTTAAAATACCTATCTATAAACCATAATAACTTTTGTTAGTGAACACACTGGTGTAGGTATGTTCACTAACAGAAGTTATTATGGTTTTAAAAGCAAGTGATTGTCTGGAACCATCTGGAACACATGATCCATCAAAAACAAGTCGATATCTCAACATAAGCAATCAGTCAATTCCTTACATTTTCCTTACAAAAAAAATAAGTTCTAATATTTGCATACACCAAACAAAAACAGCTATTATTTCTTTGGCAAACTTACTAAGTATCGCTAAAAAGTACCAATAAAACTTTTACGAAGTCATTCTTGGAGATGCAAACCAATGAACCGCTCGAGTGTTTCAACTACATTTTCTGCTACTAATGAAAACTAATATCAGCAAGGAAATATAACAGGGCTTGTTCAGTTGAATATCGTTTGTTTACTGGGAAATGGGAACTGGGAATTGACAACTGAGGGTCAAGTTACCCCGTATCTGATTCGCGCGGATGGGCACATACGAGAAGCTCATTTGTACATACAACAAAGTGATCACCTGGATAAGTATCTAAGTTGACGGACAGTAGTTTCATTTCGTGCGACTTTTACTGGACTCGGAAATATTTTATTGAGTGTGCTAATTAACTTTGTTGGAGTTTGTAGATGACGAAAAATAAAGCTATTGGAATGTACTGGCAAGTATTGGACTGTTATGGAATCTAAATGTGACTGCTGACGACCTGACAAACATAATATGTTCCATTTGAACTTAAAATCACCGTCTACTGAAAAATAAAATATTTTTTTAGACAGATGGTTTTTGTACGCTTGGTCTCCTTATGTTCTTGTAGCAATATAGCGTACCTAGTAGTATATAATAGTGATAGGTCACTATGCTCCTTACTTTAATTGCCAGAAATAAAGCCATAAACACAAAATCTTCATACCTATCAACTAACTTGGCAATTTTGGTGTGTGTGGGATAAAAGAAGACGCATTACAAAGGTTGCAGGGATCGAACTAATCGCAACTTTATAAAAGATGTGATTTTTTACCTTAAACGTTCACCAGTAAAAATAGAGGAACCTTGTGTGAAACTTCCTCAAAATATAGATTGGATTGAAGTTGTATGAGTTAGTTAGTAGAACGATATTACAGTCACTAACTTTAGTATGTGCTATTTTGATCATTATTGCCGGTCTGCGTGACTTTCAAAGCGCATTTGAAAATACGTCAATGCTACTGTTCGAAATAAATAACCATTCGTTTAAAATACAGCGAAAATAGGAAAACAAATAGCAAAATTGTAGGCAGCAGGCAGGTTAGTCGATTACCATCCGTCGGGTAATCGGGTTGTCGGTTGTGTACCTAACCGCAATAGACAACACAATTGAAGATCCACTCTGAAGGAATTTCTACCTTTTGTGCTCCGATATTTATCAAATATTTACCTACAACGGTGCGAGAGTGACCCGCATAGGATACATTTTCGTATCTGATGGATCGTTTTTCTATCTATGCTAGTTGTTTAGAAAATAACGTAATGATAATGAAAGAAGGTGGCACAGTAATCTTGGTCCCGTAGTCAAAATTCAATCGTAACAATCTTTGAAAGTGATATCATACAGTTTTGTAACAAAATATAATAAAGGGTGAAATTGAAAACATGCGACAAATCGAAATGGGAGATTGTACTCATCATTATGAACAATTTTTACCATGGGACCAAATCTGAAATTGAAAAAAAAATCAGCTGTTCCCTACATTTTGACGAGTTATGCGAACATAAATGTAGGTAACAGCTGATTTTTTTTTCGCGATTTCAGGTTTTATCTCATAGTAAAAGTTGTTCACAATGATGAGTACAATCTCTCATTTCGATTTGTCGCATGTTTTCAATTTCAACCTGTATATGTAAGAATCTAGTAATTATGTAAACTGGAAGGGAACTGTCTCCTGAGATACAGGCTAACAACCTAGTGCAGGAGGCAGTGCGCTTATGTAGGTAACTGTGTACTTACTTTGTTTTCAATAAAGCATTATTATTGTGTAATCTACTGGCACCTGCTATAAAGTCGAAATCAAAAGAATACATACACCCTCTTAAGCAGGGTCGCTGGGATTTCGCTTTATCAATATTTATTTGTCGTAATGGGAGATGGCTTATGTGGTTTTTTTTGAAGTTTCCATTGTCAGGGATCAGGTTGTTTGCCAGGGTCGCGGGTTGTTCGAAAGAGTTACCGTGGCCCTAGGCACAGGCAACTGAAGGAACACGGGTGGGTTTTAGTCCACACCCCCGAGAAGTTATTTGATAATTTCACACCCAAAAAAAAAAAAAGGGATCAGGTTGTCAGGGATCAGGTTGTCAGTTAAGACACGTAGGCGAAAGTAACACGCACCGGTAAGACGGTTAGAGTCTTAAGCCCGTAGTACTGCTTGAGTTTCGAGTGAGGATCTACAGATCCTCCGATCCGAAATTTTCTAAATGCATTTTGTACAACTGATGAGTAAAATGAGCCAATACACTGAAAATATACAGCAGCTGTATTGCGTATGTACTGTACATATAAAGTATTTTTTATCTCACGAAGCAACGCGTCGTTTACTCTTTGTGGTTACCAAGTGCACAAACACGCTGTAAGTGGGTGTGTAAGCGCAGGAGCTCTCGGTACAGTAGGAGACAATGGCGAAGTCAGAAGTCTGCGTGTGGCTGTTGTGTGCTGACGCTACTCGTCTTTATGCACACATTCACAGCGTGTTTGTACACATATTTATTGATTTATTTGATCGCCAATAAAAGCTACACAATTACATGCACGTTAACATAAAAATACAAGTGTCAGGTTCCAATTATAGGAGACCACATCAATAGAGGCTTCACGTCGTAAGATGAAAATACTGTACCAAAGGTATAAAACGTACCTATTTACATTCAGTATCAAAATCCTTCAATACATTCCCTACACCGGGTAAATGTCCATAACATATTTGTAAACCAAATGAGGCACACGATTCAAACATTTATCATAAGACCTTTCATTTTTATGAAGACACTTTTATTATATTTTTTGAGACCCTACGCGGCCCTGAAAGTACCTTGAAAGTAGAATCTTGTTATAAAGTTTTGTCATGAAGTACGACTACAAGCTATCACTATGACTACAAATTGAAAAAGTTTGTGGGAATGTTATAATTATGTAAAAATTTAAGAAACAAAACAGTTCGAGCTAGTGTCGATAAAATAAAATAGAAGTGCAAGCATGGTTCTTTTGCAAGCTCTCGTTGGGCAGCAGGATTAAGGTCTTGATTCAGGAAGCGGTACTATTGGACATGGCTCGCATTGTTAGGAGGGTCCTCTCTCTGGAGCCCTATCCGATAGGGATAGGGGATAGGGCTCCAGACCTTTGACTCTTAGCCGATACTGGTGGGCTACTATCATTGTTTTCATGGCGCAATAGTTCATATGTCTACAGACAGCCTTAACTCAGATCAGCGCACAGCTTTATAGCAAACCATCGATAATTTTATATAGATTAATAAACGATAGGAAAACTTAGTCAACATTACCCCTCAATTCTGTGGTACTGTCAATTGGGACACTTTCTGCCCTTTGTCTGCATTAAGTATTCCTGAATTTATAATAACGACGCCATTACGGAACTTCTGTATTTAATCGCCGTTGCGCCTACACAGAATATAGTTGCAATTAATCAGCGTCCCGAGATGGTGTGTAGTGATAAACGGTGGTCGATATGAGCCTAATAAACCGCATGCCGACGTTTGCGCAGTAAATCTAACTGAACCAGCGGAGTATCTTAATTCTAACGACATGTGATTTTGATCTGGTCTGTTCCAAAAATATGTATCTATGGAAAATGGAAACAAATGGATCAGAAAACATACCTACATGTGGATACCAATTTGTAATGCCACTTACAAATTGAGTTCTTTATTTAAACATCCGAAATTCTTATTTTTAAATCAACTTAAAGATGTTTTTCATTTCACAATTGAGGTTAATTTTATTACCTCTTTTCCTCGATGTTTTTTCGTTATAAGCTAATAATGTTATTCATACAATAATTGTTGGAAATTGTGGTAAAACACTCAGTTGAAACCGTCTACATTCATATGAGCGTCTTACGACTTCCCTTTAGTGAGTGTGAGCGTTATAATTTAACCTCAACCGGGTTTGTTTACACTTTGATCAGTTACTTTTGAAACAGACTGTAAGTACTCGTACTGGAATCTCCCGTGTAACAGTGTTTCGATAACGAAAACTGACCATAAACCTAGTTTTGGCTGCAGATGCCAAAACGTGTTTGGGAGTGGACTGGATAAAACAAAGCTTTACTCTTGTAGGTTTAGGCCTTTCATAACGAATTATTAACAAATAATAAGTAGATTTCAGTATGCAGACTTAGGTTGGTGGATTTTATAGCTCAGATTGTGGTTTTACCGGAGTGCCTACTCCTTGCATTGGCTCAAACGACGTGTTCATTTCATTATTCTAAAAAAAAAAAAATTGTTAAATCCTAAATTGAATCGATCTTGCAGGCTTTTTAGTTTTTATTTATGTTTAAAATACGACGGCGACTGGTTTGTGCGAAGACGGCCATTACATCCCTCTTTTTTGTATTCTGGTAAATTGTACTTATTTTTGGTTTTGCCCTGAGTCAGTGCTTATTTAAGACATCATTACATCGTCTTATTTTGGGGTCACTGATGCTAAAATTCCAATTCCAAAGGGGACGGCAATTCGACACGACCGGAGAGAGATCAGGCGCAGGGCCAACGCCTTAACGCGCTTTCCCAGGCGGGGGGGTATCACACCGCCAACTACCAAACTCCAGGCTGTTACTAAGAAATTCCCAATGGAAAAACCTATTAACCACTTTTCCCGGGAATCGAAACCAGGACCTCACGCTCAGCAGTCGCGCTTGTAACATAATCACGGCAATGTAGACCGAAGTGGTGTGATGTGAAACGAGGAGACAGAATAGTGCCGTTTATGAGCTTTCCCAACTACTTCGCTTTGAATATATCAGAATTTGCTGTGCGCTCTTGTCCTTATTAAAATGTAACCCCTTCAATAGATGACGAATCTCGTTCAGACATAAGTAATATAGCTAGGTCCCTATGCTAACACAAACTTCAGCTGTCAAGATGGATTGGGGATAGACAGCTAAGATGACAGTAATTCTCTGATCCAATGAACAGTCACGATCCTACTAGAATGCTAGACGTGTCAAACACGTATTATATCTGCAGTAATTATATGTATAAACTAATTCATCCAAATAGAACACATTTTCTCTCATTGATGTTACACTGAAAAGACACGATTAATGCCAGGTTTCCGACTTTAGAATTTAAAGTTGATAACATGTTATACTCTACTTAGCATTGTTTAATTCAATGTGATTGACAAATTCAAAAATCTTACGTTTTTTTTTGCAAAAAAATTATGAATATCAGAAGCTTTCACTTCAACTTTAAATTCTCAATTAAGATACCGAGCGTAGATCTAAATTCTGATATTAAGGTACTTACAAAAGAAAAAATTCTTCGTATAAAATTATGTCACTAAAAACCAATCTATGCGTTAGTAGTACTTAAAGAAAATGCGCTGAGACGCGATCGTAGCACGGTGCTACGTTGTTGCTTGGTGCGCAGCACAGGGCAGCATAGCTCGCCGTGCGATTTCGTATTTAGAATACAATTTGTCATTTATTTAATATTTGTGTTATAAGTAAAATACATTCAGTATTTACTAATGTTTCCAGTCTCATTTGTGAAATAACAGAATAATCAGGAGTGTCACTAACCATTAATTATTATGAAATCTGGTCACTCGGGACTCTATTTACTAAATAGATATAAACATTTTCGATAAATGGCGAATCAAATAGGATACAAAAGGTAGATAGCCGGCCCAGACATACGCGAACGTTAAACCCTCTGTTAAATCGAACGTCACGACCTTTGACGAACTTTGTCACATCAGCTTTCAGCGAAATTTGACGTTTTACTAATTTAATCTCCTTTGATTGAATTGATCTTTGCGATATGGTTTATTTACTTTTAACAACGTATAAAAGAAGAAAGTTTATTGACATATGGGGTATTATAAACCCTTGTAATAATTAGTGGTTAGTTAAGAGCGTTACTCCAGAGCGGCGCGCTGAGCGGTGGCGTGAATCCGCGCCGATTATATAGCAATACTAAATAATTCATAGTAAAATAAACATATAAGTTATTAAAAAAATATTTGAACCATGTTTTAGAACATAAATGTCTTAATTTACTAGGTCTAAAAGAAAATATAAATATTTCAGATTTCATCCTAAACTAACACGTTTAATATCTCGAAAAGTGGCTACAATTGACACTTTTGAATATATTTTTCTTGAATGAAAACTTACGGTAATCGTGTTTTTTTTTCAGCCATGCACTAATAAATGTTATTATTTTTTTTAAAGTAATGTTGTTATAAGTTTGTTGTATATGGTTTTACTAATATCTCGCATCTACTTAGACCGACGATCGCTAGTTTAAAAAAAGGCTTGCATAAATACGGTTCTGATGAGAAAACTATACAAAAAATTGAAAATGTTTTTCAACCATGCACTAGATTATAAAATTCCCAATAATATGACGTCAATATCTCATCTATAAATTAAACACATTATGGTTTTATTGTCCGTCGGAAATCATCAATTTTGAATCTCCAACATGGCTCTAACGGATGAACCCTCTTAACACTTGCACACTTGGTGTACAGTCAACTGAACTATTAATTGACATATTACGAATTGCGTTTAGCAAACTGTTAATATTGTGTACCTACACAAGTAGTTCACCTAAGATTGCATGGTCCAAGAGGCTATATTATATAGGCTTTGCGCATGGCTGTTCTACACACATGTTCGGGAGCGGCCTAATGTAACGATAATAATATCCTTCGATAATATTAATGTGTTGTCATAGATCGCCATTTGTTTTATTATCGTTGACTCATCGCTAAACGCGGCCCAAGGGTTCCACCATTTGTTACTGTATTCATATTGCGTTGCAGGAATACTATTATGCTTAATTTATTGTTTTAATAACATAGTATTTCATCCTGTGTTCGTTTTCAAACAAGTTCCTTTCATATCTTTGTTTCAATGTTTATTTTTCTCAAAAATATTTACCCTTCTGCGACGATAAAAAGAGCAAAATTGCCTGACGTACCCGCCTAATTGTAAAAAGGGAAATCTGAGAAAATTTATTACTTAGCTAATAAGTGTAAATTATCTTTAATATTATTTTCAGAACGGTTATTCCATTCTCCATAACTTTCCTACTTTCCTCGAAATTATAATTCTCATTTCAACCAACTGTCAAAAGCTTTTTATTTGTTTAAAATGCCAGTCCCTACAGTGTTTTCTGATTTTTCGCAGCAACGAATGGAACAGGCGACATTTATTAAAATACGTAAAGAAATAAGTTTTGGAGAGGTTGGCGGCTCGCCAGCCGAAAACACCCGATTGAATGACGCGAAATTACAAAACACACTTCGATACAAATTTACTACCGACATACCATCTCTCTCTCTCATCTTTGTTATTTGATTTTATTTATTAACCTCGAGGTCTTAAACTCGAGGGAAATTATTCAAGCCGCAAAATATGTAAAGATTCGTAAAAAGTATATTTATCATACTTACCTAATATATCTTGTATTGGGATATTGTTTAAATCCTCCTGAGATCACACTTGACAATTTCAATTACTAATAAAAGATTAAACATAATTTATAAACAGGCATAAATAGGTAGGTAATCTACACAAAGGCATAGCTTTATATCATGCAAGTTTGGTTGAAAATGAAATAAGCAAGTCATTTACCATTAAGGAAAATAACACAGGAAATCCTTACAGATAAGAGGAGTCACTCATCATCACATGGGGCATGAATGCCAGCTCGGAAAGCATCGTATGTCAAGCATTCGCCATGGTAATTTACACCCCATTCAATGTGTCAGAATGTATTTTTCGCTGCGAATATGCACATAATACGAGTATCACTTTCCTATATACAGATAGTGCAATCCACCAAGACGCGCCTTACTCTCTTCCTAATCGTTAGTGGTTATCGCTAGTTAATTCCGCAAGTGTTTTAGTTTTGACGATACTCACAATTACCCACTAATCAGTAATTACTGTGTATCGACAAAACTAAAATACTAGCGGAATGTTGAACATTTGTACTGGAAGCGATTAGGAAGAAGAGTGGGGCGCGTCTTCGTGGATTGCACTACCTGTACATACTTACTTGTGTTTATTTTATTTATTTTGTTATAATTACCGAACAATTTCACTTGATTTGACTAGTGGAAATAATGTATGTTTATCGTTTTACATTTATGTCTAAGTAAGAGCTTTAAGAAATAAAAAGTAAGATATAGGTTTATAGGTTAATTCATAACTAATTTCCTCGTATAATCTGCTGACCAAACTCAACAGTTTTACTCGCGTACACAGATTAAAACTGCAATCTTTCATCTAACGTATTGTCTACCTAGTCAAATAAGAACGGCAGTGATTTAGTTTAAAATAAAGTTTAATTACAATAATTGGGAGATGTGCTCGGTTAGAGCGATGCAAACGGAATGTCCTCTTACGGACTATTGGTACATAATATTATACACAAGGGTTAACCTAAACAATGACGACATATTTCTGGAAGTTCCCACAAGGCTAGTTCAGATAAGCATTAACTTAGGTGTTAGAAATATTTGTTAAGAGAGATGTCTATTAAGTGGAATCGGCGACATGGCTATTTGGAGGTGTTAAAAACAGTGTTGATTGAGGATTAATCCCCTGGGACCTGACGCCTGGTATGCATAACTACCTTCAGAAGTGTTTTGTAAATACGCTGCCAGCACTTCAATGGATCCGGGAAATATAGCAAGTACGCCATTAAACGAAATAATGGAATACTAAAAGTTAATTACTTTTACAACATGTAACGAATTTTTTAGAACCCTGTTAAAGAACAATTGATTTTTTTTCAGGTTAAAAATATTAAACTGCTGAAAAGTATTTTCTTCTTTGAAGAACATTTTTAAATGGTGACGTATACGTAATTCATTTTTTTTTTGTATATTGCTGATAGAGAAATGAAATAGGAGTTTTTAGGTTAGTCATATTTTAGGTGATTTCAAAAAAAAGAAAAACCAGTCAAATCACGCACCGAGGGTTTCGTACTAATTTGTAGGTATATAGGCAGTTTATTAGGGGATTTTTTTTTTGTAATATATCTAGAAATTTACGGTTTTCGGATTTTTTCCTTTACTTGTGCTACATCACATTGCTTCTTGCCAAATTTCATAATTCTAGGTCAACGGGAAGTACCCTATAGGTTTTGATTCTCTTGCGAGTGTCAAAATATGCAGCATACACGGAACGTAAACGCCCGTATCTTTTGATTGCGTTGACTTAATTAAAAGTAAGTTTTTCACTGCTTCAAGGGAATGGAGCCCTGAGTATATGAAATTAATTTCAACTTGATAACTTTACTAGTTCGTTAGAAAAAGGATTTTGTAAGACAGACAGACAGACAGACGGACAACGAAGTGATCTTATAAGGGTTCCGTTTTTCCTTTTGAGGTACGGAACACTAAAAATAAGGAAAAAAAAATCTAGTTCCTGAAAACCATTGCCTTATTATTCACCATACGTTAAGGGGGAGAAAAATTCACGTGTTCTTTATAAGATTCAGAACTTGCTCTACATCTGACAGTTGAGGTTCATTTTATAACCTCAGTTTTGGTCCATGATTTTCCTATTACAATCTTATTATTATATTCAAACAATACACTTAGGAAAAGCGGTAAAATTTGATTTTAAATCCTTCTAAATACAGATAAATACAGATATATTGACGGCACGGTTGGCGCAGTGGTTAAGCGATTGACTGCTGCGCTGCGTGTCGCGGGTTCGATTCCCGCACGGAACAAATATTTGTATGACCTTCAAGTAGTTGTTCCGGGTCTGGCTGTTTGTCGCACCCACAATACAGGAGAATTATTCCTAGTGTGAGGCAACGCTTAAAAAAAAAAAACAAAGAATAAGATAAATGCGTGATTAATTCCCGTTTGTGACTGATTGCGTAGGAATTGATCCTGCAGGGTAATTGCGTAACAGACTATTAGTAGCAATAGGTTTCATTTTGACAGTTCAACAACATTCACTGCATTATTTACGGTGTTGCGCGGACACATTTTTCGAACTTATGGAGCAATGGATTAACAATATGCTTCAAAACGATTCAAATTGAGAGTAATAGTGTGTTACGCAATTGCCTATAGTTTAGGCTATAGTTGACGAGTAGCATATTAACTTATTAAACCCTTCAATGGTTTATAGGAGTAACCTCTACTAGGTTCCATCGGTCTATGATTTTTAAATAAAAACTTCTACCGACTTGTTTTAATTAAGTCCAGCTGTCTCACAGTATATTCACACAAAGCGCTTTAAGTAAGAACAATAATTTAAATTGCTTCACAAATGTTCAAAAACACATATAAGGAAGTCACCAAAAGACCTGTCTAATTAATTATGTGCCTCTCTGTGAAACCCTGACAAACAGCATTCCGGCGGGAAACGCCTGTGCCAACCATTCCCAGTGTTCAGTTACGTTCGCTTGGAAGAACGATATATTTCTGTAATTGTCTGAATTGTATGCAAACTACGATTTACAAAATATGTATATGGTCTGAAAAGGTAAATAACTACGTATGGCAGCTTGAGTTAGTGCAGTGCAGTTGATCGTTTTAACCTACCAACATATGGACATGCGTCCATATGTTGGTAGGTTAAAGTTGGTATTAAAGTTGGTAAAGTTGGTTGGTTGGTATTAAGGAGCAGCGCCGTGCCCTCATCTCAGGAGTAGGCGAGGACCTGTCGCTGCCGGCCGTAGTCGAATCTATGGTCGGCAGCGGGGAGTCCTGGGACGCGGTGGTTTCCTTCTGCGAAACAGTCGTCTCGCAGAAGGAGGCTGCGGAAAGGGAGAGGGAGATCTCAACCCCTCACCCGGCCCGCAGCAGGCGCACCGGGCGTCGGCGGAGGGCAGACAACGCCCTCTTCCAGCCCCCCTAAATGGGGCCAGGGGCGACGGACTTGGGGACGTCCGTCGCCCCCCACACATCAGGACCCGAGGCGGTGGCGCGTAGTGTTCCACGTGCGCCCCTCTTAGACGTCGCGGAGGGAGTTTAACACCTCACTCCCCCCCCTGACACGAGGAGAGGCCCGCTGAAGCGGGCCAGTACCAGCCGGGGGTTGCGGAAGTATCGTTCGTTCCCGCGACCCCCGGCGTAGGTGAGAGACGGAACACCGGGGTGGTTTTTAGTCAGTAAGAGTCTGACAGACCCCGCCGCCCGCCCCAGGGCGGCGGACATCCATGAGGATTTTCGACCCCGAAACAAAAAAAAAAAAAAAAAATGGTATTAAAGTTAGTATGGTTAAGGTTGGTATTTTACATGTATGCGGTATATATTTTACATGGTGCGACTGCCTATCTGACCTCCATAACCCAGTTAGTGGGTAACACGATAGTCTAGCTACTCGTAACAACTGTCAAATATTTACGTATGACAGCCGGGACCAACGGCTTCGTGCATTCCGATGCACGGAGACGTCGTGATATGTAATGCATGGTTACCCATCCACGAACCGACCGCGGCAAGCGTAGCTTAACCTTCGATCGAGCTGCGGCTGTTTCTGTTTAGCCACAAGCCCGAGCGAGCACGAGCGAGTTTATTTTTAAACGGGTCCGATTGCTGTTCATTGCAATAGATAACACAAAAAAAGAGAGAGAAACATAAAAAAAAAAAAAAAATACAGTCGAATTGATAACCTCCTCCTTTTTTTGAAGTCGGTTAAAAAGAGCATATTTAATAAATAAATGGATGTTTTTTTCTGGCCAAAAACCAAAACAATTTTTTGCCGAAAACGAAAATGGTGACACTGTATATTTTCTTCAGGAGTGATTCATTCAGAACTATTACGGTCAAGAAAACGACATTTTTTAAGTACAAAATAAATCTTTTCTAATTTAGTATATTTATTTTGTTCTTAAAAAATGTCGTTTTCTTGACGGCTGTAGACGTCGGTGGCGTGTTTGGCACGTTTTCGTTTGTCGGCTATAGCCGTCCGTGGCGGTCAAAAGGTTAAACATGCCAAAACCCAGGTGGAGTCTCTCATATTTCATTAAACTGCGTTATGTCTTTGTAACATGCTGCAGTGGGATCAACTGAGACTACAGCTAAAGTTTTGCAGCGATTTAAGCAGTGGCAAAACTGCCAACATGGCTTCTTTAAAAAAAATAAAGGTTAGAGTCCGCTTTGACATTCGGCATAGCGGCTCATGTTAAAAACACAGTGTTGAGCACCAAAACACAAATCGCTGTCATCACCCAAAGAGTAGCCGCTGGGTCGGAGACGTTTGCCGTATGTCGAACTAGTCATAGGCAAAATCTACTTTGGGGCCTTTATTATTTATATTATTTATAAATGATATTAGCACTTGTTTTAAGCATTCGAACTTTTTACTATACGCGGATGACTTAAAAGTCTACAAAACTATAAAAACTACTGATGACTGTTTGATGCTTCAAAGTGACTTGGACCGACTGTCTAGCTACTGCACCATTAATAAACTCTCGTTGAGCTTATCCAAATGTAATTCGATTACATTCACTAAAAACAAAAAGCAGCTCACTTATAGCTATCACTTGCTAAATACACAATTAAAAAGATTATACTCATTGCGTGACCTCGGTGTGGTACTAGACTCTAAACTTCACTTTAATATCCATGTAGACAACATTACCAACAAAGCCCTTAAAATGTACGGTTTTGTTATGCGCAACAGCAAAGATTTCAAGCGTCCATCAACCTACAGATACTTATATATATCGCTAGTTAGGCCTTGTCTGTAGTTTGCTACTATCGTATGGAATCCCTATTACGTAAAATATATTGACTTGATTGAGACTGTACAACGTAAATTCCTAAGAGCTTTGCATTACAGATGCTATCACAGCCACGGTTCGTATGATATGTTGCTCAAGAATTACAAATTGTTAACCCTAGAATCCAGAAGACTGCTTCTCGGAACAATGTTTCTACATGGTATCGTGCATAACAAATATGACTGTTCTGACTTAATAAATAAACTTTGTTACATCGTTCCGAGGACAGTAGTGCGTAGACAAGCGCGTCCATACCGCTTACTATCTCTGAATATCAAGCACATCTGTAACTCCAATGCTGGCTTTCGCGCTCCTCTGCGTCAACTTGTGGATTCCCACAACTCTAGATTCGAAAACATTGATATTTTTAATCTAACAGCGCATAAATTTAGGAAATCTGTAGTCGATTCTATCTTAGCTTTATAAATTATTAAGTGGTGTATTTTTCACTTATTTTTTCCTTTTTCTATCCTATAAATCTCGTTGTTATAAAGCACTCATTCAATCAGCAATAATTTAATCTTTCACTCGATTCACTCGTGTATTTTTTTTGTTTTTATCTCGCGTGAACAATGAATTAGTAATAAGTGGATAATGTTGCTAGTAGTATGATAAGTATTTTGTTTAATTAGTAAGATAGTATGTATAACATTTAATTGTACTCCTGTTTTTTATCCCGAAATATAATAAAAATAAAATAAAATAAAAAACTTATATGTACTCGTATAAATAAATCTAGTGGGATATAAATACTTTAGTTAGTCTATACATAGTACATGGCAATCTTTATTTCAGATCCAATCTCACTGATCAATTTAAATGGCTTCCGCAACCAATGCCTTATGGCCTGAAACACAGGTTTTCATTAACCTAGCTCAGGCAGGTCGCCACAAGTTATAATGTCAGTACCAACGCACCTTTCATAGATAATTATAACATATAAATTAAACTAGTTTTTAAATAAGTATTTAAGCCAATCTGTTAAGAACCTGGTACTACTAAGTATTTATAAGTTTGTAAATGTATTACTTTGTAAAAACATTTTTTTTTTATGCAATCATTAGCATTTTACCCCTAGATAAACTATCATGAACACCTAGTCAAAAACACAATCCTACCAATATTACAAACGTGAAATTTTGTATGTTTGTTTGTTACTCAATCACGCAAAAACAACTGAACGGATTTGGATGAAATTTGGCACACAGTCAGTTTATAACCTGGATCATAGGATACTTTATACCCGGCGGTACGTTTCAGCGGGATACTTTCCAACATCCACGTGGGCGAAGCCGCAGGCAAAAGTTAGTAAATTACAACTATTTTATTATAATTATTATATTTTTGAAGTAATACCATTTCAATTCATTGGATCACTGTAACGAGCTATATTATTATGATAGACTCAAAATAAGTATTTATTTTTTAATCCATCCTTAACTACGTATTTCTTCTCAATTTTGTCAAATGAGCCTACTATGTAGGTTGGTGAGCGAGACATGATAATTGAAATGACGTAATGCTGTTTAGTTGATGTTTTCAGAAGTACAGGGATGGTTGATTTTAAAATTAGATTAGTACAATATTGTTCCAAGAATCTACGTTGTACGAGTAGATTTGCATTTACAAAAAACTATATTTTAAGATTTATAAGTAGGAACAAAAGTTACACAAATGGATTAATTAAATTATAATAGTATTTTTTAAATTGCAGACTGTGAATCTATTACCACGAATATATTCATAGTTTTTATTTCTTAAGACCATTACCGCCGAGAGTGCAGCTGCTGGAGTCGCATCGCAACGTAAATTTTAAGGCGTTTGTGTTGCGCATACTAACTTGCTACCTGCATCAGGTGATGGACGAGAGCTTTTGGCCACAGGATGTGGTATTCCGCCGCTTTCGCGGACAAATGCCACCGGAGCGCACAAAGACTTAGTGCAACTAAGTGATACTAACATAGTTTTTAAGTTTTATTTACTAACACAATTGTTATATTGTTATATGTATACTTAAGTCAAGTTATTTGTCTATGGGTCTTTGTTACCTGAAAATAAATGGTTTTATTATTATTATTATTATTAACTGCTGCAATATAACACACCAAGTGATTTTAGAAGCCGATTACGATCACCGATTTCGATAAACAAATTAAAAAATAAATTGAAAGTAGGTGGATTGTTGTTTTCTAACCCACATGTTGTTCGTCGCCAATCCAGCATCGAACCGCGAGGCCATAATAACTGAATTGAGAATACGCGAAATTAAAGATTAGGTATTAATGATTGCCGTGTCACTTAAAAGCCTTTCAAGTTTAACAACAACAAGATAATGATTAAAATGGCTTAACAAGATATGCCGCTGGCTCAAACAATGTTGGGTGGGTCAGACAATGTTGGTTAAGGACTGTACAGTACCGGCGCAGGTGAGAGAGGGAACACCGGGGTGGTTTTTAGTCAGTAAGAGTCTGACAGACCCCGCCGCCCGCCCCAGATTTTACACCTCGAGAAAAAAAAAAAAACGAGGATGCGCTGAGACGCGTTCGTAGCATAGTGCTACGTCGTAGCTCGGTGCTGCTGCACAGAATAACTGGGCTCGCCGCGCGAATTAGTGTCAGAAATTGAAAAAATTGTAATTGGCTTTCGGGTGATTATGATTTCCTTTTGTGTCTGTTTTTAATAGCTGTAAGTCCTCCATGTACCAAAATTTTTTTCAAGTCACAGCCTGCCTCATTTTGGGAGAAGGGTATTCAAATTTTGCTCAGTAGATGGCTGACTGTTGTTGATAACGACGAAGACTATATACTTGATTAAGTGTATTTTTTATTAATAAAAAATATTAATAATAATTTGTTTTTTAACTGGCAATAATTTATGAGACAACCTAATATTGACGGATAATCTGTGGCACTTCCTGCCATCTTTGACAGAATACTCTCAACGCGATATTAAAACCCAGTTTACGATGAAATCCTGGCCTTAATCAAGTAGATTTTATAAAGTGAACTATCAAAGTATTGAAATAAAATGAAAGATTGTAGAGAAAAAATATAGAGGCGTAAAGTAGGTACTGGAATTAATCTAGGCTATTTATATTTCGTACAACAGGTACTAATAAGCTAAAAGGAACATTACGTCTTAATAAAAGTAAAAGTGTAAGTAACAAAAGTTTGTAACAAAGACTTCATTCGTTTAAAGAATGAGGTGGTTTGACCCTCACCTAATTAACTGGTATTAAGACAATACCGAGCGCCTGGCAAAATACTTGCTTGAAAATGTAGGACCTGCGTAATTCTCACCCACTTACTGAATTAAAATATTTATGAATAAAGTAATAGAGTAACTAGTTCACGAGACGTCCTAACCAAAACCGATAATCGCGCAAGTACGCGATCATCGCGCTCTTTTATACGAATTTGTACATCACTTCACGTCAAAATTCGTACAAACAATAGCGTCGATTGCGGTATCACGCGACGATCACATTTGGTTAGGACGCGGGGTAAAGTGCCACCGACTCGAGAAGAAGAAGAATTGGTTTTATCACGAGCTTAGCAGTTCTTGATTTAGTTTTCTTGTTTTGAACATGTAGTTATTTAACTCAAAAAGAAAATAAAGATACATTCATAAATAAAGTAGTAGTTACTTCCAATCTTTCAAACTTTATTCAGTACAGTTCTAGGAAGTGACTTAACGCATCCTGTTCCTAATTGGGATAATGGAAGGTTAGACCCCGTGAAATTGACGATTTTGTGACGACATCGACGCCATAATATGTCCTACTTATTCCCATAGATGCTGCTGTTTTTAAACCGGAGACAAGAGACGTAATATTGTTTGCATAGTAACTGAGCCAAATACCATCGATTTTATCATAATATATTGAGTTTCTGTATCCATTTTATCTACAATTTAAGACGTGATTGGATACCGTAATAACTTAGGTGTGGCAATTCCCTTAAGAATTTCGTCTGCCTAACCTTTTCCCAAGTATGTTGGGGTTGGCTTCCAGTCTAACCGGATACAGCTGAATACCAGTATTTTACATGGAGCGACTGCCTATCTGACCTCCACAACCCAGTTACTGGTAAATACGATACCGCTTGGTAAGACTGGTTGTCAGACTTTCGGGCTACTGACGACCCGTAACGACTGTCAAAGATCCAAGAATGACAGCCAAGACCAACGGCTGAACGTGCTTTGGTATGTGAGGATGGTCACCCATCCACGGACCAACCGCGGCAAGCGTAGCTTAAGCTGATCGATCGACCCGTGCGGCTGTTATTACTTAGCCATAAGCCCCTTAAGAATTTAAGCGTAAGAAATTATATATTTACGCTTATGTACGTAGTTTCGACTACTTCACATCGCTTGTTTTTTTATATTTTATCATCGTTGTCTTCTCCCATTGAGCGCTGTTATTTCAATATTAACTTATGGTGAGTTTTTATTACTTAATTTATTTTTTAGCTTATGTGTTGAGAGAAAAAGCTTTTAGCGACAATGTGTATGGAAAAGAAAAAACTACAATATCTTCCTAAGTAAACTCACTTTTTGCATTGTATAATTCTGTTGGCGTTGGGAATGTCAATGGAAATGAAAGCAATCTCACCGTAAAGCTGAAAATGTTTTTACCAAATCCTGGGATGCGCTCTACAAAGCCGCAAGAAAATGATTGCTGAAATGGATGGCCAACTGATACCTTTTTATAATAAAAGACCAAGGCAATTTCTTACACTCAAGTTTACGGATTTAATAGTTCAAATTTCAAGATAGAGTGTCACTTGGGAGCTTTTTTCTGTTACTAGAAAAAGTAAGATAACTGTTGAATGCAAGAAGCGCTACAGAATATCTTCAAACTAAAAATAAATTCTTAAGGTAATAAAGGCATTTTAATAATCAAGCATCATCATCATCTGCCTAGCCTTTTCCCAACTATGTTGGGGTCGGCTTCCAGTCTAACCGCATGCAGCTGAATACCAGTATTTTACATGGAGCGACTGCCTATCTGACCTCCACAAACCAGTTACTGGGTAATACGATAGCCCTTAGTGAGACTGGTTGTCAGACTTTCGGGCTTCTGACTACCCGTAACGACTGTCAAAGATCCACGAATGACAGCCGAGACCAACGGCTTAACGTGCTTTCCGAGCCACGGAGGGGTCTCGGTATGTAAAGATGGTCACCCATCCACAGGCCAATCGCGGCAAGCGTAGCTTAACCTGATCGATCGACCTGTGCGGCTGTTATTATTTAGCCATGGGCCCCTCATAATCATCGGGTCCTTTAATGATCAAGCTTAAGACTTGTTAACATAAAAAAGTATTACTTACTTATTAAAACCAAATAATATTCGCAAAAATAATACTGGTATTCGCTGCATCCGGTTAGACTGGAAGCCGACCCCAACATAGTTGGGAAAAGGCTAGGCAGGTGGTGATTCGCAAACACCGTGATCCAAAGTAAATAATGCTGTTAATGTCTTAAAGTATGATACCGAAAACGAAAACTTCATTCCCTTCATAAATGCGTATGAAGAGGCATTTTTTGCATTCAAGAGACATGCTTTTTTCTTCCTAATTATTATTTAATTACTGTACCGGAATATTGTCAACAAGGTTGATATTTCAACCTTGTTGACAATATTCCGAAGTATAATTTTATGGGACATATCATTATTATTACGATCGTTTCGTAAATCGTAATTAGGTAGTTGTAATATTGTAGTATCAATACGAACACAAACATCTGTCTCTAGTTAATTTATGAAAGTTAAAACGGCATCTTGTTTCTAAGATAATAAGGTTACTGCTTAGACCTACCAACTGAAAGTAAGTAGTTTGCAAAAACCAGTGACTATAAGCATTAAACTTAGTTTAAAATCTTTAATATTATAATACCCGTCCAATATCCATCTCTAGACTATATACTACTTAAACTTTACCAAAAGTATTAAAAACTTAGACCACTTTGGATAGAACGAAATGTGTAGCTTACACTACTGTTGGGTAAAATTTTTAACCCTTAGCTGGTATCGCTTTTTTTGGCAACACTCAAAATCAAAATCAAAATCAAAATCAAAAGTCATTTATTCAAACTAGGCTGAGAATCAGCACTTTTCGAACGTCAAAATTACAAAAGACAGTCCCCCAAAACGCCCGCCCTTCACCACTTCCTAGTGCTTTCGCTGGGAAGAAGAAGTGGCGCAACAAACTCCCCAGCAGCACAGCTGTCTGTTCAGTTAGAAAATACTTGACTGAATACAATACAAGGTATGCAAAGCAATTAACATTACAAGACACAGGACACTAAATCTGCCATATGTCAGCTAGCAACGCCAATATACCAAGAAATACAATAAAAAACTATACGTAGGTACTCAAGCAAAAATTAATAAATGAAAATTAAATAAAAGCCTCCAGGTATGAAGGGCGTGACCGCTAACATATTTATGCAATGCTGGGTTCTGTTTACATAGCTGTCGCTTGAAGTCACAAATGATAAACTAGGACCATCGAAGGAAACTAAATAAACAAGTTATTACTAATTATAACAATAATAAAACCATGGTCAGCAAGACGACCAGTCACCACAAGCAGCACCCGTTCACGAGCATAACGCAAAGATCAGCCATTACCCCCCTCGCCATATTTGAGGGAAGGAGGCAACCCGACCCCCGACGCTACCGCAAGCAGTGACATCTGAGGGAGCATGACGAACTTGCTGCCGGTTGCTCAGGTAAGAATAATATGATCAATCGTCGAGGTCACTAGCTAACCACATATTGCAATCAACTCATTAGAAAACATTTAAATAGGTTGATTATGTCAATAATATAATAAAAATAAAACTAAACTGATTTGACTTATACAGCCCAATAAAAACAATTGTATAATGAGCTCATAGTATAATAACCTATCAGTAATCTAATTCTGGAGAAAGAACATAAACATTGTCTTGAGTTAATCAGGGCGACCAACTATTCTTATCGTTTAAGTAGTCGTTGATGGAGTAGTATGCCTTTGAACAAAGGTTGGATTTTACTTGAGCTTTAAATGCATTAAAAGGCAAATCTAGCAAAGAAGAGGGTAGCTTGTTATAAAAGGCTATACCAAGCCCAACAAATGAGTTATGAACCTTATGAAGCCGGTGAAAGGGAGCACGTAGTTTGTCCTTATTTCTGGTGTTAACATTGTGAACATCACTGTTTTTAGTATACAAGTGTATATTTTGCCTAATATATATGATGTTGGCAAATATGAATTGTGATGCAACCGTGAGAATACCAATATCTTTAAATAAATCTCTTAGAGAAACTCTAGCACCTAGCTGGTAAATAGCTCGAACAGCTCGTTTTTGAAGGACGAATATATTTTGTATATCAGCTGCTTTGCCCCACAGCAGAATACCGTAGGACATAACGCTATGAAAATAACTAAAATATACTAAACGAGCTGTATCAACGTCAGTGTATTGTCTTACTTTCCTGACGGCGTAGGCAGCCGAACTGAGCCTTCCTGCTAGGCTCGATATATGTGGTCCCCACTGAAGTTTGGCATCTACTGTTATTCCCAGAAAAACTGCTGAGCTCACAGTCTCAAGCGCCTCTTTATCTAAGACGATGTTGGGTCCTAGATTTCTAACATTGGGTAAGGCGAACTTTACACATTTCGTTTTCTTGGCATTGAGAACTAGGTTATTTGACGTAAACCAATCCGTAACTATTGAGAGTGCACTGTTTACCTCGTCAAAATCTAGTCTATTCCTGTCTACTTTAAAAATAAGAGATGTATCATCAGCAAACAGTACAACGTCACAGATTCCCTTTAAATGGAATGGTAAATCATTGATATAAACTAAGAACAAGAATGGGCCCAGTATTGAGCCTTGCGGCACACCTAACTGAACTGGCAGCGCGGAAGATTTCACACCATTAACATCTACACATTGGAACCTATTATGTAAATAAGAATTTATTACGTTGAGAGCTTCGTTTTGGACACCGTAATGACGTAGTTTACGCAAAAGCGTGTCATGGTGCACGCAATCAAAGGCTTTGGAAAGATCACAGAAAACTCCGATAGCATTTTGCGAGCTCTCCCATGCGTTGAATATGTGTTTCAGCAAAGCAACACCCGCATCTGTAGTCGAACGACCTTTTGTAAAGCCATACTGTTCATTATGAAGGAGGCTATTTAAATTAAAATGTCTTAGCAACTGCTTGAGTATTAATTTTTCAAATATTTTGCTAAATGCAGGTAAGATGGAAATAGGCCTAAAATTGCCAACGTCGTTTTTATTACCTGATTTAAATAAAGGTATGACTTTACTATTCTTCATGAGGTCAGGAAAAATTCCTAAATCAACACATTTATTAAAAGTAACAGCTAGATAGGGGGCTACGATGTCTATTATATTACTTAAAAGTTTAATGGAGATGCCCCAGTAGTCACCGGTGTTTTTAGACTTAAGTAGGTTAAAAACAGTAACTACATCATGTGGGGTTACATGTTCGAAACTAAATAAACGACTACATTGAGGTACACTACTATGCAAAAGGTTTTCAGCTTTAGACGGGGACGAATTTAAGGAGCGAGTCGTAGTTATGGGTATGTTGGCAAAAAACTCATTAAAAGCTTCAGCTACGTCAGCGGCTTTATTAACTAATTTATTATCGACCATAATCTCAAGTAATTTTTCTTGTTTAACCGATTTACCCGTTTCATTGTTAATAATTTTCCAAGTTGTTTTTACTTTATTATTAGAATTTTTAATAGCATCGCTTAAAAATTTTGATTTAGCAAAAGCACTAATCTTTTTAAATAATTTTGAATAATTTTTGACATACTCTAGGAAAGGAGTGTCAAACCTGTATTTTTTCAAACCATATAACTCGTATAGTCTCGCTCTACTTTTATAAATACCCGGAGTAGCCCATTGGTTAAAGCCAACGGAGGATCCATTAATATTAACAGTTTTGGTCTTGAAAGTAGATTGGTACTCTTTTTGCACAACATCAACTACCGGTATCGTGGGTCATATTTTACCCATACCAAAAAATCTGTTGTAGAACGTAGATTTTTTTTATTATTTGTATAAAATATGGTTAGTTATGAAATAAAAAATCATTTTTTTACCAAATTATCTTGATTTGATTTTAGAATATAAATAAAATATCATGTTTTACACGCATTTGTAACTAACCTAATTTTTTGGCACTTTTTGGTTAGTGTGAACATAAAACATAAAAAAAAAATAGAAATGTAAGAAAAACGCTATGTTCGCTTCTGGGTCAAATTTGACCCACGATACCTACTAAGGGTTAATAGAGTTAGGACATAATTCTGTCGAATTATTTAAAGAATCTTTTGAAAATTTCAGTTTATCAGAGGATCTAGAGGAGGTTCTACATAAATAAAACTGTAGTAGTATTTTCAGGAAACTTTATCTTTTTTTTTTTTCTAGAACTAGAAAGCCATCGAGTGCCGAGTACTCGTACTGGGTATCGTTAAGTGTCAAAACGTGGACTTGAGGATTTTCTTAGAAGTAAACTATGTTTGCCTCTTATATTTGTGCTTATTTTGACATTAAACACGTTGTTTTTTTTAATGTAACTTATAATCGAGGCATAGGTGAGTCAGTTACAGAAAAAGTCCACGTATTATATGTATACGTACCTAGTAAGTCGTTTGTTCATTTCAGTTTAAAAATTAGCTACTATTCCTCTTTATTTTCTTATAAACCTCAATATGAACGTCACTATGTTAGTTTCCGGAACACTAGACCAGATAGCGTAACTTTACAGAAACTAAGTTTCATTTATATTAAACGTCCTATAAAAATGGAAAACTCGTATAGTCGAGCCACTTCTCATGTCATTCATATTAATATATACTTCAGTTATAAAGAGTTATGGCTTGGTCGTCAGCAGTGGGTGCTGTAAGAATACCCGTTTGTATAAATCGGCGATGTTATCACGGGCCGTTAGAGTGCGAAGTATGGATACATTAGAACGGAGCCCCAGACAATAGGCGGGTAATAGAGCGCAAGGAGGCGTTAGTACTTGCACGACCTTCCCTATTAGCGCAGGATTACCCGGAATAAAATAAACTGATGTAGTCCGCATGACTTGACCTTTAAGGACTCACGCCTCTGATTTTCGGCAAATTAATAAGTTTTATAGTAATGCTTTTTATATGTATATTATGTGTATATTTTTTATGTGTATATAGTGTTTTCCGAAAATTGCTGTTAAATTATGTAAAGTGGTTTTATTACTATTTGAGGTGTAACTGCAAACAGGTGTATTTTATTGTCTTTTATAAAAGTGTGAAGGTATATTAGAGAATAAATTAATACCCCGATGAAGTTTGTAGTCTATTTTGCACCTTCTTTATAAATAAAAACTGCCAATTAAGTTAATTGTTAGTGCATAACTAATTGCTCGATTTGTGATGTATCACTAATTTACATACATCAGGTGCTACGCGATCAATTATCCTGAAACTAGATGCCTATTGTGTAGATTAATTAGCTAAGACGCTAGACACATTGTCGGCATCTTGAGCTAACTAAACTATTTTAGAATCGCAACTTAAAAAGCCAAAAAAAATTCTAATATCTCTTTTGTTTTGATTTTTATATTCATGTCCTTGTGTATTGTGTTGTTTTTCTACCTTTCCTGTCTTACTGCTGAGAAAAAAATCACCCATAAGATTTCCACATCCCTCGTTGAGTAACTTTTCCTGTTAACCTGTCTTGAACGACTCCAAGTCGTCACTTCAGCGTTACCCTCCCTCGATGACGACGCCCGTCGACCCTGATGCATTCAACAGATATGAACCTACTCAATCCCACTAGATCAAATCTTACCTTAAATCTTACCTATTCCATAATAATGTAGTCACGTTAGTCGAGATGAAACCGTGTCCCGACTTGGTTGGAATAGTACATTTGATGTTTGTCGTCCAGTATGTAGACCGAACAATTATTGCCGCCACATAATCTAGTGAGCGAGTTAGCAACCCTTGACAGGAGCTCGCAGTTCACAACTATTGGGCAGGCGGAAATTGAACTGTTGGTTGGACATGTTAGGGGAATTTTGGAAAATACAAAACAGGTTTATTGTAATGTCTTGTGTAAAAAGTCGTTTAAACCATGAAAAGTAGGTTAAAATTTGCTTCCAAGATTTGATTACATTGATCGCTAGTTACAAGTGAAGCTAATAAAAGTGTGTTACAATTAGTGTAAGCGAGAGATTCTTGTCTTCCTTTTTATATATTTTTGATGAGTGTCTAAAAGTGGCTTTACTCCATTTCATAATACCGTAGTGTTTTGCTGTCGGAAACCTGTACTAAGCTACTTTAGATCGAAAAACTTCAGTAACTTACATCTGCCATACGTAGTTATTTTCCTTTTTCAGATCATATATTTTGTAAATCGTAGTTTGCAAACAATTCCGACAATTACAGAAATATATCATTCTTCGAAGCGAATGTAACTGAACGGTGGGGATTGTTGGCGCAGGCGCTTTCAGCCAGAATGCTGTTTGTCGCGGTTTCACAGAGAGGCACATAATTAATGAGACAGGCCTTTGGTGACTTCCTTATTTGTGCTTTGAACATTTGTGACGCAATTTAAGTTATTTTAAGAGCTTTGAGAGTATATGCAATGAGACTAGTGGTTAAATGTTAGTCAATTTGGTAAAACAGAGTTCAGTCTAATTAAAGCAAGTCAACTCAAGTTTTTATTTAAAAATTAGGTTACATAGTAGGATCCTATATAAGACACTCATTTATATCCGTCAAACCAATACAATATATATATATATATATACCTACTACTCGTCAACTATAGCCTAATTCAAAAGTGTTTGATGAAAGTGTAAACAAACTCTTTTCAAGATAAATTCTTACGCAATCACTCACTAAATGACATTCATCTGGATTTAGAAGTTTCAAAATTATACCTCACCGCTTTTCCAACGATTTACGTTTGAATAACATAATTTATAAAACCGTGTGACCGCACCTAACCCATGCCTTCAGTAGCTCATGTTTGCAAAAAAAAAGCGTGACGTATGTAAGTGTGCGGTTTGGTGACACGAGCTATAAAATAATTTGAAATAATGAACTACTCGTACTTACCTAAGTCATCCATTATTGCACGGCGTGAAATTAGTCTAAATGCCGTGCACTAATTGACTGATTGTTGTTGTTTGATTGTCATCTGCCAGTGTCGCGGGCGCATCACGGATTAATTTGTATTATTGTCAATGTCAATTAATGTGTGTTGTCTTTGGTCCCTGGCACTGACATCAAGCAATGGACAAAATTGTCAACATTCTATATGCTTGAATACGAGGCTTTTGACTACGTCGTGTGTATTTTATGTAACGTGCGTTTTGTTTGTGCAGAATAAACTATTTTCATTTCTTCCTTTTACTTAAGTCATACTTTTTTATTGTTACAAAAAATTGAGGTAATAAAATGAACCTCAATTTTCAAATGATAAACATGTATTCAAATAGTTAAAGCACTGATTTTGAAAGCAGCACAGCAAATTGCCACCAGGAACTTCTGATCATTGATTACATACATCATCTATTTACATATTCATCAGTTATTTTTGGTATGACATTTCGATCATCAATCCAGTCCTTTTTTATTTTGCATTCCTATAAAACAAATGACAATTGTTTTTTATTAAAAGTCCAAGCTTGTAGACAACTACTCGTCGAAATATACAATAAGTACCTTCCACTTACCTTATTTGCAAGCAAATGGGAGAGAGAAAAACTTAATCACTGTTGATTGATTGCCTAAGCACTAGTACTCGTAAAGAAGATATAATAATTATTTAGTTTGTCATTCTTTTTGAAGTCAACTAAAATATGAAGGGGTTACTTAAAAACTCTTAGTTTATTTCTGAACTCTATTAGATATTTATACGAAAAAAAAGTACGTTCGCCACCATTTAAAAATATTCTTCAACGATGAAAATATAATACATGTTAGTGGAATCAGCTTTCTGTTTATTTTTTGCATAGAAAAATCTAGTGTCTTCTAGCGGGGTTCCAAAAAAATCCGTTACATTCTGTAAAAGTAATATTTTCTAGGATTCCCTTATTTCGTTTAATGGCGTACTTGCTATATTTCCCCGCGGGGTAGTTGCGTAACATAGTAATAGTAGCAATGGATTCATTTTTTATTTCAGAATAAAGCCTCAATCATGCCTGATGGAAACCGATGGATGAGGTCATTTTGACAGTTCAACAACATTCACTGCGTTATTTACGTTGTTGAACAAACAATTTTTTCGAATATATGAAGCAATGGACTGGCAATATCCTTCAAAGTGATTCTGATGGTGATTCGATATCTGTATGACGTAATTAGGGTGCCAGTACACTGAAGTATACCTGAAGCGTATTTACAAAACATTTCTAAAGGTAAACAAAACGGTAGAAGAAAGTTTGCAGTTTTAATCCGATTACGCGGGTAAAGTGCTGCACCCTGTTGAATGAGTGCTAAGCAAATACAGATAGTGCAATCCACGAAGACGCGCCCCACTCTCTTCCTAAACGTTAGTGGTTATTGCTAGTTACTTCCGCACGTGTTTTAATTTTGGCAATACTTACTAATTACCCACTAATAAGTAATTACTGTAATAGTGAATACTGAAATAGTAGCGAAATGTTGCACACTTGTACTGTAAGTATTAAAAAGAAGAGTGGGGCGCGTCTTCGTGGATTGCACTAGCTATAATAAGTACGAGGAAATTATTAATCCACCTATAAACCTACATCTTACTTTTTATTTCTTAAAGTACTTAGATATAAATGTATAACGATATACGTATATCGTCGCAGACACCAGCACATCAAGCTACTACAATCTGTCAAAGTTCTTTAATAGATTTTCAACTTTATGTCTGACGCATAAGGTTTTATGTTGATCGGGAAAATTGGACACTGTAGGTACATTATTTTCGGTAAAATCGAAGAGATCATTCATTCAAAGATAATAAATGAGCTCAAGCACGTATATAGGAAAGCGTTATTATGTTCATATTCGCAGCGAAAAATACATTCTGACACATTGAATGGGGTGTAAATTATCATGGAGAATGTTTGACATACGATGCTCTCTGGGCTGGCATTCATGCCCAATGTGATGATGAGTGACTCTTCCTATCCGTAAGGATTTCCTGTTATTTTCCTTAATGGTGAATTGCGCAATTTTTTCATTGCCCACAAAACTAGCATGATATCAAACTTTTGTCTAGATTTCCTAATCATTTATGCATGTTTACAAAGTTTACTTGAAACTTTATTCGTACCTACTAGCTAAAATATACTTCAAATTTTATTGGCTCTAACTAAATTGGGTAGAGAGGGATCCACGAGGGGCCCATGGTTAAATAATAACAGCCACACAGGTCGATCGATCAGGTTAAGCTGCGCTTGCCGCGGTTGGTCTGTGGATGGGTGACCATCTTTACATACCGAGACCCCTCCGTGCCTCGGAAAGCACGTTAAGCCGTTGGTCCCGGCTGTCATACGTAGATCTTTGACAGTCGTTACGGGTAGTCAGAAGCCCGAAAGTCTGACAACCAGTCTTACCTAAGGGTATCGTAGTACCCAGTAACTGGGTTGTGGAGGTCAGATAGGCAGTCGCTTCATGTCAAATACTGGTATTCAGCTGCATCCGGTTAGACTGGAAGCCGACCCCAACATAGTTGGGAAAGGCTAGGCAGATGAGGAGGTGGTCCTCAAGACTTCGTAAAGCCCACAGAAGACCTGCCTCCCGGTCGCGAACGCCAGTGCCTTAATTGAAAAGCACTGAATCCCAAGTAGGCTGTTGCAAATATAATCTGGTGAAACGGGGCATTATAGTAGATTCGACCAACATCCAGTGCGAGTACGGTGCTCCTGAACAAACTATGTCCCATTTGCTAGTGTCCCAATTGTCCGTTCACCTGTACCCTTGACGATGTGAACAACGCCTCTGACGCCGCAATTAATGTGGCAACTACTGGGCTCATACAGTAAGCAACATACATTATAGATGAACAGTAGATACGAAAGGAAGAAAATTAGATGGTAGTTAAAATTGTCAAGTATGATCTTATAAGAATACAATATCCTAATTCGTGTTACTTTAGGTATCTACATATATCACCATTAATGTAACAAGACTTCATAATAACCAATATAGAGGTTTGATTAATTTCCCTCGAGCTTAGAACTTCGAGGCCAATAAATAAAATCAAATAACAAAGATTGGTATGTCGGTACTTCGGTAGTAGTTCTGTATCCAAGTGTGTTTTGTAATTTCGCGTCATTCGAACGGGTGTTTCCGGCTGGCGAGCCGCCAACCTCTCCGGAACTTATTTATTTACTTATTTTAATAATGTCGCCTGTTCCATTCGTTGCTGTGAAAAATTAGAAAACACTGTAGGGACTGGCATTTTATAAAAAATAAAGCTTTTTACAGTTGGTAGAAATGGGAATTATAATTTCGAGAGAAAAGTTATGGAGTAATTATGTTTAGTTGAATTACGGTTCTGAAAATAATATTCAAGATAATTTACACTTATTAGCTAAGTAGTACTTTTTCTCAGATTTCCCTTTTTACAATCAGGTCGGTACGTCCAGCAATTTGTTTTATTTACCGTCACAGATAGGGTTAACATTGTTGAGGAAAATAAACAATAAAATAAAGATATAAAAGGAACTATTGTTTGAAATACGGTACACAGGTTTTGAGCACTTTTCCTGTTGACAGCGTTGCGTACGAATTTATGATGCCCTTTAAATATTTCCTCTACTTTTTATGCAATTTTTTTTAACTGTTTGATTTTAAATTACGTAAATATTATCTTGGAAATTGACATACACAGCTTGAATTATTATATTTTGTTATTGAAGCAATAAATTTAGCATAATAATGTTCCCGTAACGCAATATGAATCTAATAACAAATGGTGGGAGTCTTGGGCCACGTTTAGCGATGAGTTGACGATAAAAACAAAACGAATAGCCATCTATGACAACACATTAATACTATCAAAAGATATTATTATCGTTACATTAGGCCGCTCCCGAACATGTGTGTAGAACAGCCATATGCAAAGCCTATATAATATAGCCTCTTGGACCATGCAATCATAGATGTACTACTTGTGTAGGTACACAATATTAACATTTTGCTCAAAGCAATTCGTGATATGCCAATTAATAGTTCAGTTGACTGTTCACCAAGTGTGCAAGTTTTAACTAACCACTAATTATATCAAGATTTTGTAATATGTCAGTACACCTCTATTAAAATAATGCCTGTGCTTCAACAGAGGATAAACCCTCTGTTAAATCGAGCACAACTTTTGACGAACTTTGTCACATCGGCTTTCAGCGGAATTTGATGTTTTACTAATTGAATCTCCTTTGATTGAAAGCGTTCGCGTAAGTCTAGACCGGGACTAGGATAATCCCTTTCCGAGCATTTACAATCCGCGTTTACGAGCCGTATTTACAATATTGTGGCTTTTATATCGTATTTGATTCGCTATTTATCGGAAATATTTATTTTTACTTCGTAAATAGTCTCGTGTGACCAGATTTTCATAGTACTTAATGGTTAGTGACACTCTGGTATAGTTTTTGTGTTTTTCTACAAACGAAACTACGAAAATTAGTTAATACTGAATGTATTTTACTGAAAATAATTAATAATATGACAAAGACTTTGGTTTAAAGTTTTCTGACACTAATTCGCGTGTCGGGTCCTGCTACTTTGTGCTACGCACCGAGCTACGAGCTAGCCTATTATAATTGCATGCGACATTCACCACTCTTGTAGCATCTGTTGCCGGAGTCTTCGCCCCACAAATGTCTACCTTCGTAAATCATCTTGGAGCTGCAATCGCTGACCGGTGGAATAGATCTTTTAGCATAGTGATGGGTTGGCTAAGATCAAGAATCATCATCTCAATAATGCGTACCCTAGTAGGTATGGCACAAAGCATAAATTTAAACCAATAACCAAGTTATTGGGCTTCGATAATGGAGCAGCCCTACCTAGTCAAGACTGCTGTGAATGCTGCCAACGAACTTAGAATACGTCAATTACAAGAAATCGTTATAGATAAATAAACATGCTTTATTCGGTAATTAATCAAAAATTTGACAGTACTATAGTTATAGATTCTTTTGTATTGTATTAAAGTGTATATTTTATAAGTCAAATAAGGCAATTCTATTTCCGTTTTTCGAAAGTCGTAGAGGGTATTAAAGAGGTTATTATTATTATTTTTTTATTCTTTTTTTTAGTTTATTATTTTTGGAAATATGGTTTTACCAACTTGCTTTCAGAGGCTCGTCACTCCCTGAAAAACAAAAGCTACTGACCTGACCAAAATATACTACGAGTATCCTCTTTTATAAAATCAATTGAACATTGATCGATTTTAAATTGATTGAATCGATTCTTTTGTCACATCACTATTTAAAAAGTGGTCACACATAAGCTGTAATTTAACTGCAGATAATTAAAAGTCCTAGTATAGTCTTTTCAGTGTCATAGGTACTAAAAAAAAAACAAGATAGAAGTAAAAAATTGTTCTGTTTGGATGAATTAGTTTATACAATGGTTTATACAATTTCTCACGTATTAGCATATGATTATTGCAGACTTTGATACGTCTAATTATGAGTATGAGTAAAATGACTCCTTAAGAGTTTGTACGTTAATTCTGGGTTGTATAGGTACGCCTCTGCCGAACCGACTCTTCTTGGAAATAAGCCGTGATGTTTTGTAGATATATTCATTCTTAGCTAGGGCATACATTCAATACATTTAATTTGGCTGCTTGATATAATGTAAGTGTGAGTTAATTCAATTAAATTAAATTAATCTGTATTTCAGACTAGGTCGATAATTTTCTTAGTATTTTGGTGTTAGTAACAATAATGCTTATGTAAGTAGATTAGTATTGTTAGTTTTAAAAATAGTAATTATTATTATTATTAGTTCAGACCTAGGACTGTCCCCACCCAGTGTTCCTGACAGGGACAGTCCGCTCTGGCAGCGATCATTTTTAGAATGCTGTTGTTACACTACCATGCAGGCGCTGTAGTAAGGAGACCGCTTTCTTTCGCATAATAGCGTGGAAACCATCTGCGCGAGCCTCTGCGAACATTCCCGAAGCACTACAACGCCATGGCAGTCCCGACAGCATGCTAAAAGCATGATTAAATTGAACACGCAGGACATTAATAATACCTAATCTTTAAAACATTAGCGAATTTTTTTTATAGATTCTGAACTGACTCGGGCAATGAACGGGTTATTCCAATTTCAATGTTATTATTCCATTACCCCGGCTGCGATACCTTGAAATTTTAAAGTCTCCCCGAAACTAATTACGAACTCCGTTATAATATCATTAGATGTAGTCATAGACTTGAGAAAACTTGAGATTCACAGACAATTAGGTAAACTGCTCGGCAACATTATACTGCGTCAAAATAATTGTTCTTCTGTATTAGCAAGAATTTTCTTAAGTTCAACACATTACGGAATAGGTACAGACGCCAGCACATCAAGCTACTCGAAACTCAGATTTTCCCAATCAACTTTGAACCTTATGCTTTAGCGATAAAGTTGAAAATCTATTAAAGAAATTTGACAGATTGTAGTAACTTGATGTGCTGGCGTCTGTACAATATAATTGATTAATACTCGTACATACATAAATCTTATTTTAAAGTCAAATGAAAAATTTAACTGAGCTCTTTAAAATTCCTAAAGATGAAATGATGCAACTTCTCGCTATATCATGTATTTTTTATTTATTTTTTACTAGCGACTCGCCCCGGCTTCGCACGGGTGCAATGCTGATCACTATCACTACATAGTATAAAACAAAGTCGCTTCCCGCTGTCTGTCTGTCTCTATGTATGCTTAGAACTTTAAGCAACGGATTTTGATGCGGTTTTGTTTAATAGATGAGTGATTCAAGAGGAAGGTTTATATGCATATAATACATGCATAATACAGTAGAGAAACACTGATAATTTTAGAGCCATTATTTCTCTTAAAAAGTATAGGATAAAAATGGTTGTTGTGGGTTATCCCTAAGACATATGCCATCGCGGACTTTTTTGTAGACCTTTTTAAGGTTTACAATACTGTAGTACATTATTTTGATATATCTCGTAGGGTTAAGCCAGCGTTTGCAATGTAAGCGCAAAAAAATGTGTTTATTTACGACATCCCATTAGAAACCTCTAAAATGATCAGTTTTTCTAGTATATTATACATATATTATACATATAAACCTTCCTCTGGAATTTCTCTATCTATTAAAAAAAACCGCATCAAAATCCGTTGCGTAGTTTTAAAGATTTAAGCATACATAGGGACAGACAGCGGGAAGCGACTTTCTTTTTACTATGTAGTGATTTATTATGCCATATAATATTTTGTTTTTTTTTTTCTAATTTCTTTCTGTCTGTACCAAAATGCTGAGAATATTTCATAACAACCTGTTTGTTCGTATCGATTTATTAAAAAAAGGCGATGGACATTTCATCTAAAAAAACCGGCCAAGTGCATGTTGGACCACGCACAATGAAGGGCTCCGTAGTTGGAATGAATTTATCCCCAGAACAAACTTAACACTGTAGTTGAAAATAATGTTCTCCCATACATTGTAACTGCAAATTTAAGTTGGTCGACTATTCCTCGTAAACTTGTAAAGCCTACTTAGCTGTGATAGTTTTTTCTTTTAATTTAGTTATATATACCTTTAAAAAGTATAGCTTTACCTTTTTCTCGTAGATAACTATTAAAAGTCGAAATCAAAAACATATTTTTCAGAATATACAATTTTGGAATGTTTTTATCTTGCCACACTACAATCATTTTAACATTTTAACTCTGTAAATATTTACACTACCGAATCAAGCGTTGATGTTGTATTCTTTGTTATACTTTTTCGACTTAAAACGCGTGGAGCCTTCAGCAAATCCTGAAAAAAATAAAAACATCTCTTTTAGTAGCTTTTTTTCGCTGAAAAAGGTAGATTAATTTCGTTTCGACAAAAAAAAATCATTTTGAAATACTTTTGCTTACTTTCTCAATCTACCACAAAATATCAAGTCTAACTTATAAATCAAGGACCTTATTTCTACGGGTGTACTTATTGCTTGAAATAAAAAATCTGTTCGTTATTGGTATTTCAGCTATCCGGACGAGAAAATGTTTACGTCGAAGAGATAATTTTACTTTAAACTAGTATTAAAATTCAATTCTTCAACTTTATCTATCTTCTATATAATTAAAATGGAATCCTGTTTGTTGGTAAACGTATCACTTCAGACAGACTGGTACAATTTGGCATTTTTTTTTTAATGTTCCTAACAGTCCGAATTAGGGTTATTACAGAAAGAAAAAAATTAAAAGTTGCCGGGAAAATTTGGGAAAACTGAAGCTGCATTTTGTATGAGTTATTAATATTTGGACAGGACAACATCTCCCGGGACAGCTAGTTTACTATAAAAATGTCACTTTAATTTATGGATGTGGCAACGAAATTAAAAATTGTGTCTGTAAAAAGCCATTCATTAAATTATATGAGTAGTTAGTGGTGGTAGGTAGTTTTATATCCACGCAATCACTGTCCATTCCAAGGTTGCCTGGAAAAGATCGCAGAAAGCGATAAGGCCGCCCATTGTATGTTTTGTAGTAACAATCGTATTTTTTTTGTTTTTTTTTTATTTGTTTGCATTTTCTGGTGTAAATTAAAGTATCTATAAATAAATATACCTATTTAAGTTCAGTTTTTTAAGTTTTGCAGCTAACATCGTTTCATATTGTTTTTCTTTAATTGTATTATGTTTCTGTGCCAAATAAATAATCATTATTATTAGTTCAGATACGAGTAAATCATTTTTTCCGCATAAAACAGTTTCCAAGTCGTAATCATCAGTAAATCAATAGTGGGAACACTAAGACTTGAGAGAATTTAGTATTGATTTTGGCCTGCATTAAACCGAGCAAACCTCTGTAACAACTAACAATCGTTCCACTGGACACGACTGTTCATTACAGCTCCTGTTTGGCAGATTTCCAATTGAACTTTAACTGCCTCACATTCGTGCTTCGTCGTTAATTCCACGCGCGCGTTACATGACGACTTTGGTAACTTTTTATTGAAGTCTTTTCATTTGACTTTTCTATTACAGATTTTCTATTTTGTATCTTTCGAACGTTCAATGTCTTGGTATACTGGCGACATATATAAAGGATGGCAGGGACATCGAACGTGCTACCTGTTATAGTGGACTCCATTCATTATTCTGAACCTCCGTTGCGTTGAAATTTTTCGTCGGTTATCAAAAAAATAACTTGCTGTTTCATAGAAAAGTGCCTACGCGTTCAAAATGTTGGGAACAGTTAATTTTTATTTAAATAAGCGACGAAAAATGTACTCTTGGGGGTACAGAGCATGAATCGACATGCAGGTACCTATTCGTTCGTTCGGCACACCATGAGTTGTCAACCCATTACTACCGTACTGGCTGAATATGTTTTACCACGGAATGAGAAACTCTATATTATTTTTGAAGAAGATCACACAGTTTTATGAAGACCTGTGATTCCGAAGCCACAATTTTCCACGTAAGAAATAGCAAAAGGTGACTTACGTTCACTTAATAAACCTCAACACACGCTAGCTTTCATCAAACATTCGTCAACTTCTGGAGTATTCAGCACAATATGCTGCTATGACAACGTAGATAATATAATAAAGCGCAGATGTGTTTTATAAGGGTAGTAAAGTTGCACTACCGACGGACAGTGGCTACGATGAGCACTTGTGAGCAGACAAAATATTTCCTTAAAAGACGAATATAGAAGCAGTTTTTTTTTTAAGCAGTGATAATTTACAAGTGGAGCCACGGTCTTGAAGGCGGGTGGAAATAGTGGTTATATTTTCGAGGATTCAGCTTAGGACCGTGCGCGATGCATTAATAGCCTCAAAGCATGGCAGTCACTAAAAATGTACACATGTCCAGTGATACTACCTTGCTGTAAAACCAGCCTATATCGGTCCCACTGTTGGGACTCAGGCCTCCACCTGGTGAAAGGGAGTGGGCCACCGCGAGGGACCAGTGCGGATTGGTCGATGTCACATGTCCTTGAATTTTTGATTCTAAGACATGCAGGTTTCCTCGCGGTGTTTTCCATTACCGTTTTGTAAGCAGTGGTGATGAAATCATTAACACAAACTACACAAAGTAAAACGCTTGTTTGGGTTGAAACCTACCACCTACACTACAACTCGTAAGTCGCATTTATTTTTTTCTTTTATTCATTATTTTGATGACAGCATAAGCTATTATTTTAAAGTATGTACCTATGAGCTGATATGAGAGAAGAGAAGAAGTTATGTGCCTCACAGAAGGAGATCTATGCCAATTTCCAGCAGTGTACTGTTAATATACTGATGGTGATGAACAGTTGTAATAACAAAGTGTGCAAAGAGTATTCTATTCTATTCTATTCTAATCAAGAAATTTTAGGAAGATTTAAGTATTTAATGAGATAGCGTTTTGCTTGTATTAGAACTAAAGCCAACTTTAGCTGTTAGGCCTTTTGATCAAAGATCTTTGTATAAAAATTTTATGATTGTAAACTATTAAGTTTTGGGAAGTTACTTAGTGTATACAATCATTAATATAAGTTGTATTAACTATAACGTACAGGTACAATAGTTCTCCGATATCTACATACAAATACCATGCGTAATTCGATAGCCTCTGCAAACTGGAAAATTAGGTATGGTAATTAATTGGCTATATATTAATAGTACTCGTAACTACATAGAATGTGATCAAGTCATTTAGGTAAAATATTATATTCATTAATCGCAGGCTAATTTGCAGGTATAACCTAAGCCCTTCCCAAGGTTCTCAGCCTTCCATATACTAACTGCTCCAGCTGCGTATTTCAGGTCGCCGAACCCATTGGTTAAAGTCCATTCTAAAACCTTTTAATAAGTCTCAAGAGCAGCGTAAACTGTAACGACCTCACACTATCCACTACGCCGGTCATGTGTGTCCTTCAATGATGTATATAACGCTTATAAACCCTCGCATTAAAGTTCGGCGATCTCCCAGACGAAGTTTAATGTAACTTACTTGAAATGCTTGTCGAAATTTCCGGGACATTAGACTGTAGAGTATAGGGTTTGCAGCAGTAGACAGGTATCCATTATAGCAGAGGTAGTTCACGATTTTCCACACCTGAAAAAATATGGATTTATTTTAGATATGAAGCAAGTTTTTAACGCTCAATTTGGGCTTAAAAAAATCTGTTTGCTATTTTTCTTGTTAAAATTTACATTTTTACTGCCGCCGTTCTAAACTGAGATTAAAGCATACAATGTTAATACATTTTTGATGATTTGGTTCTAAAGTGATAAGAAGAAAGCTGCACACAATGATTGTTTGAATTTTAGTTTGTTTGTTCTTTAAAGGTAAACAGCATATTCATCAATAGATATGAGTTCAGTCACGATTTTCAAAGGAAAACTTTTATAAAGAGCTTTGATTTTCATTCCACGAATTAAAAATCTGAAAACATTCGTAGCACAAGTAAACCGCTTCAGTTATAGAGTGAGCGTGATTATAAACTTCCATTTATATCCTACAATGACAAAAAAAAAAGAAAGTTGACACACCGAAATGTGCAACTTGCTCACGCTTTAAAAGCCCAACAACTACAAAACGGGAGATGCTGAGTGCCCTGCTAGGAAAATAGCGGAATACAGGTACTTCTACTACTAGGTAGATCTACTCTATCGACTACGAGGGCGCCTAGAGCATCAATTAATACCTGCTACTGACTCAACAAACACTGCACGGGCCTACAAACCCTCGATTTTGTTGATGATCAAGTACATTAGTCGCCCGCAGCAAAAATCGAATAAACACATTGCCTAGAACGTGATTTAATTTTCTGCAACATTGACTTTAACCCACTTAACAATTTCTGCTGGCGCAAAGTCATATCACATGTGTTTTCGCTAGGTTATAAAGTGCAAGAAACTATTTTACTCAAACTAAATAATTACGTATATAAGATTTTTTGATCTTTAAGTCTAATAGTATTTGAATAAACTAGGTATAACAGGTATGTTGGTATAGGTCAGGACGGCCTCTAGTCGGTATATATTTAAGCGGAAATAGCAGAGTTATTTTCAAAATAAATAGCGTAGAGTTATCTCAACACCTCGTCTTTGAATTTGTGTATATTTATATATCCTATCCTACTAATATTATAAATGCGAATGTTTGTGAGGATGGATGGATGTTTGTTATTCTTTCACGCAAAAACTACTGAAAGGATTTGGATGAAAATTGGCACACAGATAGTTTATAACCACAATTAACGTATAGGATGCTGTTTATCCCCATATTCCCACGGGATCGAAACCAATGCGGGAGAAACCGCGGGGAGCTGCTAGTTATAAATAAATATTATAGTAAATCATATGTATGTGTTTATAACCTATTTATGTATTTGTCTAGTTTTTTTTATTTTTTTTTTTTAATCATTGCCCTCTCAACCAAAGCACTTGCCATCTAATCTCTCCACCACCCTTGGTTGACTGGTAGAGAATGCCTAAGCCATTAAGTCCGCCTTTGTATCTTTTGCGCGAAAAGTTTAAATAAATAAATAAAATATCGACGGCGCGGTTGGCGCAGTGGTTAAGCGATTGACTGCTGCGCTGCGTGTCGAGGGTTCGATTCCCGCACGGAACAAATATTTGTATGACCTACAAGTAGTTGTTCCGGGTCTGGCTGTTTGTGTACGTGAGTTTAAATGTTTGTAAACGCACCCACAATACAGGAGAAATTCCTAGTGTGGGGCAAAGTTTAAAAAAAAAAAAAAATGAACAATTGATATTTTGTCATTATTTCAAAACTTCTATTGTTAAATATTGATAATTAATTGTATTGTCCTATAATCACCATAAAGTATGCTCATGCCGCCTGTGATACATGTTTATCCTAGTACAGGCATATAATATTATTATACCTTTGTAAATTATTTATAAGACTTTATGTAAATACTTTACCAATTTTATTATAATACTGAATAAAATATATACATATTTTTTATTGTGAGCTTTTAATTTATGTACGAGCTAAGTAAATATGGCATAATTTTAAATAATAATATTGAAGTAATTGTCCTTGTTACTTACGTTATAATAATCTTCATAATCAAATTTTGGTAAAACCATCATTATGCGGAAAATACAATATGGTGTCCACGAGAGAAAGAAAGACGCAGCAACAGCCGCTGAAAAAATAAATAAATCACAGTTACAATACCTTACATACTTTTCATGATATTGAAATTCCTTCCTTGTATCTACACATTTTGTTGTTCAATTAGAGAGGAATGTCATTTAGATGGCGTGAGGTACCTAGGCCATCATCTGCTTAACTTTTTCTCAACTATGTTGGGGTCGGCTTCCAGTCTAACCAGATGCAGCTGAATACCAGTATTTTACATGGAGCGACTGCCTATGTAACGTCCACAACCCAGTTACTGGGTAATACGATACCCCTTGGTAAGACTGGTTGTCAGACTTTCGGGCTTTTGATTACCCGTAACGACTGTCAAAGATCCACAAATGACAGCCGGGACCAACGGCTTAACGTGCTTTCCGAGGCACGCAGGGGTCTTGGTATGTGAAAATGGTCACCCATCCACGGACCCACCGTGGCAAGCGTAGCTTAACCTGATCGATTGACCTGTGCTACTTTTATTATTTAGCCACGGGCCCCTCGTAGCCACGGGCCACTTCAGCGTAGTTACCTACTGAAACAAAACATATTTCTTGCATGCCAGTCTTCGATCAACTATACATTAGATTAAGGATTACAAACAAAAACAAAAAACAGTTTTTACCTTATTGCTTAAGGTTAAAAAAAAAAAATTGTGTTTCAAAATAAGACTACAACCTTATTTGTGGTCTTTTTTCCGGCCAGTTTTTATGCGCTTATAAATAAAAAAAAAATAAAAATAAATCTAGTACTATTCTTGATCAAAGATGCCAGTAAATATGCTATACTTAGCAGTTAGGTACACACACGCACTTGGGAGTTTTTTTTTTTTTTTTTTCTCTTTATTTATTATTAGGGACTTTTACACGGACGTGTATGCCAGTCCCATCATACCTTATATTAGTACATTATCTAACTAAACGTAAACTAGCGAACATAAATACTTTGGAGGCAGCCTCCGAATTAGGTGTCGATAAAAGATGATGAAATACACCTACATCATACATATTTAAGTTTAAATCCTTAAATAATTTTACTCGGTCAGACTGAAATCTGGCACATTCCAACAATAAGTGTACTACATCTTCCGGTGTTCCACATACCTCACAATTTGGTGAGTCGGTTTTTTTCATTAAAAATCCAAACTTATTGAGGGGCATGTGTCCAGATCGCAGTCTGTGCGCGATCACAACCAGCCGCCTACATAACTTAGTATTGTAAAACCATGGTATATGAGGTGGCTCCGATACCATTGATCTATACCATATGCCTTTATCCTTGGATCTTTCATTAAAATATTCTTTCCAAAGTTCATAGCATTTGTTTTTGTATTTTGGTAATAATTCCACATAATATGTTCCAATATTTACCTCCTTTCCCTCATCAATTCCCAATTTTGCCAACCGGTCAGCCTCCTCATTACCATGTAAGCATATATGCGATGGAACCCATTGCAATCTCAGATCAAACCCATTGCTGGTTAAATTTTGTATCTTAGAAAGGATACCATAAGCTATCGATGCACCTCTGCAACCAGAGGCGCATCGAGCTATATGTTGTAATGCGCTTTTGCTGTCAACACAAATCACTGCTTTTCTTTTATCGTTATTTTGAATATAAATAAGCGCTTCTGAGACTGCAAAAAGTTCCAAAGACATTACCGATACAGCGTTAATTATTTTGAAACAACTATTGCTATTGTTTTCTGGTTTCAGAGGATCATAATAAGCCGCACCATTTCCCTTAGCGCTCTTAGACCCATCAGTGTAAATAATATAATATTCGTCATATTTTTCTCTTAGTTCTTTTAACGTTTCTGTATTTATTAAATTATATTCGTATGCTTTTTTCGGTTTTTTTATTGAATCTAATTCAACCTTAATAATATTTTGCGTGTTAATGTTACTGACCCAGGTATCTAAACTAAACATTTCCAATATAGAAGATGAGTTCATACTCTCTTCTTTAACTTCTTCAAGAACACTAACAAGCAGCGGGAGCTTCTTGTTTGACCAATACCTGTTGTATCTAAGAGCGCTAAGTTCTGACAATAGCTTGATTGTTACATTATCTGACAATGCTCGCGACTTCAAACAATATTTGACGGCTAGCCACCTTCTTCTTAAATGCAGTGGAGAAACACAGAGCTCGCATTCCATGACATGAATGGGAGTGCTTCTTATGAAACCTCCCACTACCCTTAATGCTTGATTTTGTACTTTAACTAGCTTATAGATATTTGAATCCGCACTACTATCGTACAAGAAACATCCATAGTCAAGTCTGCTTCTAACTAAAGCTACATATAGCCTACGTAAATGTATCTGATGTATACCCCAGGATGAGCCCGTAAGAATTTTAAGTACATTGATAAGTTTCTGAACCTTTTCGACGATTTCATTGATGTGTTTACCCCAGCGCAATGTCCTGTCCAGCCAAACTCCCAAGTATTTATAGGTTAGTACTGTATCAAGTTCACAATTATTTACCAGAAGCTGAATTCTTTGTTTTCTAAATCCCCTGCTAAAAATACAATATTTAGATTTACTAATAGATATCTCCAATCCTAATTCATCTAATAGAGCCACAAAAACATTTAGTGCATTTTGAACTTTATTCCGTCCGTCTAAAATATTATTATATGTTGTATACAGTACAAAGTCATCAGCATACTGACACGTAAACACATCAATGATTTCCCGACAAAATTTGTAAGTAGCTATATTAAAAAGTAACGGCGACATAGGATCACCTTGCGCTAAGCCTTTTCCTGTATATCTGATCACATCAGTTCCCCCTGCAGACTCATCAGAAATTTTGAGATGACGCTCACTTAAAAAGTTCCATAAATAATTACATATTCTTTTACCTACATTAAGTTTATCGAGAATGGACAATAACTTTTCTATTGAAATATTGTTGTACGCACTTTTAATGTCTAAAAAGCAAGCGAGAGTGGGGCAATTAATTGAAAAGCCAATCTGAATTTGAGTCACCAATCTCGTTAAGCAATCAAGACAGGATTGCCCCCTCCTAAAGCCCGTAGTATACGGTGATAGAACCTGCTTCCTTTCAATGTACCACTCCAATCTTTTACCTATCATGGCATGAAAAATTTTGCATGTGCTAGATATCAGTGATATAGGTCTTGGTTTGTTATTATTGGTATTTGTACCTCCACCTGATTTTGGAATTGCGATTACTCTAATGTCACGCCATTGGCATGGAACAGTACCAGTTTTCAATATAATATTGTAAATCTTGAGTAAGTATTGCTTTCCAATAGATGGTAGATGTGCGATCATAGAATAAGTCACTTTATCTTCTCCTGGAGCCGTATCTTTCTTTTTCAAACAGTTTATCATTTCTTGAAGTGAAAACTCTGATTCTAATAGTCTATTTTCAGAAGTAAATGATGGCCTAAATGGCATGACATAGTCAGGTGCAAGATCACATAGCATCTCTTTTCTTAACTCTTGAGAACATTGAACTCTGGTTCTCTTGTAGCCTTTCACCCACCTCAAGCGATTCCACATTTCAGACGCTGATACCCCATGATCAATGTTATCACAAAACTTCTGATAATCTGCTGATTTAGCTGTTTGGATAGCGCGCTTAGACTTTTGTATTTTTTCCTCAAGTAGTGAGAGATTGGCGGGTGTTGGGTTTCCTCTAAAATTACCTAGGGCTAATCTACGTTCACCAACTAATTTAGACATGGCCGGACTCCAATAACCTTTCGGTCTAAAATTGCTATTTGGATAATTACAAACTTTAATTAACGGAATATTAGAATTGGCCGCGTTATTTATCTGACAAATAAAGTGATCATACAAGGTTTGAACGTTAGTCACATCTAAAGGTAAGGATAAACCATCAAGTAAAGTTTTTTTGTAACCTTGCCAGTCAGCTAATTTATAGTTCCGCCTAATATTTGTGTACACCTCTTCATTATATTTGACTTTAATTTTAACAAACAAGTGGTCACTTCCCAGATTTTCATTAATAACTTGCCAGTCAAAGTAAATAGCAATATCAACCGATACGAATGTAACATCAGGAGATGAGCTTTGTAAACTACCATTTACTAATTTTAGTCTAGTAGGTTGCCCATTGTTGAGTGAAGTAAAACCAAACTCTAACGCCGATTCAAAAATTTGTTTGCCTCTACTATCATTTTTGTATGAACAATTCGCATGATGGGCATTGAAGTCCCCTGCTATCAAACAGTTTTTAGGAAACCTAGAAAAAATACTATCCCAATCGGATTGGATTGTTTGTACAGAACTAGGGCAATATATTAAAATTATATGTCGAATGTAGCTGGAATTGGTTATTTTAATGCATACTAATTCAATGCCTGAATTATTTACCCTAAAGTGAACTTCCTCAACACTTAATGAATAATGTGTCATTATCATTACTCCACCATACGAATCCTCTCTATCGCGTCTAAATATATTGTATTGGTTAAAATTAAGACCTACCTGTTCTCCTAACCATGTTTCACTTATTAATGCTATGTGTACCTTTTCTTGCAGCAACAAACATTTTACCTCCTCTATTTTTGGTTTCAAGCTCTGTGCATTCCACTGCATAATGTTTAAGTTGATATCTTTACGCAAATAAGCCATATAATGTGGAAAAGATTGTGTTTATAACATCTGTCTCCTTCACTAACTTCCAAATATACTGAAAACCTTCTTCAAATATAAAACTGAATACTAGTTTAACTTTAACATCAAAATTATAGTCTGATTTAATGATTTCTTTCAACTTATGTAACAGCTTTTTGAAATCTATTTTACGTTCTGCAGCTTCATCTTTGTTTCCACTATTTTCCTGTGTTACTGATAAAACTTCTCCGTCGTCCTGTGTCACATTATAGCTCCGATTTGATATTTTCTTCTTCTTATTTTTCTTCTTTTTCTTATGCTTCCTTAATGAGTTTCCCAAAATGACCGACTCGGTTGATTCTTCCTCACTTTGATCTCCTGTGTTCTCGGCGCCTATCTGTGGCGTGTCAACTTTCAAATCATGGATATTTCTTTGTGTCTCTGTAACTAATATATCTCTGTACGATTTTTTAACAAACCTTGTATCAATTTGGTTGTATGCACTTTCCTCAATACGTTGATATCTAGGATGATAATTTTGAGCAGTTTCCACAGCCTTACTTTGTTCTCTGTATGTAGATAAAGCTTTCCGATATGTGTAGTTATTCTCGCACATAATTTCCCTCAGACGCTTCTCTTTTGTGAAGACGGGACAAGATTTGTCTAGTGCCATATGTGAACCTTTACAATTAATGCAATTGAAGTCAGTCGTGTCACAATTACTATGATTCTGTCCACATTTCGGGCAGCGTATTATTTTGGTTGGGCACGCCTTTAACAAATGTCCGAAGCGCCAGCACCCGGAGCATTGCGTGACAGGGAACATGTAGGGTTCTACTTTAAATTTACATCCATACATATTGATACATGAGGGTAACGTTGAGGTTTTAAAGCATATACGTACAGTCTCACAGTCCACCCATTCTCCTGAAATGTTAAGTCTCTTTAATCTTCTTACCGTAACAATCTCGTACTCACATTCTACACTTTGCCGAATTTCTTCTTCTTTTATATCCAAATCTATTTGTTTCACAACTCCATACGACAGATTAGTTTCCTCCACAAACTGACATCTAAAACCTAGACTTTGGAATTTTTGACATTTGACTAGGTTCTCAGCGTTTACTCTGTCTTCAAATTCCAGTATCGCTTTGTACGCATTTTTATATTGAATTTTACTAATATTTACTATCTTCTCCGCCCTCAATAACTTTGCCAAACCAAATTGTTTCGGTAATATCGTTTCTTTTCCCGTAATGCTAACAGTGTAACTCTGAACATGTGCATTTTTTTCACCGCACCCACTATCCGATTTTCTAGAAGACCTTCTCGCCACTTTTTTATTCCTAACTGTTATGAATCCATCATCATCTTCTACGATTTCCTCACTATCTTCTCTTTTTTTCTTTTCTGTGACCCTCCGATTCTCATTCGACAAACTGGTACTCTCTTCCATTGCTTTATGTACAATAACTAGTCGTTCACTCTCGTTCCGAATTATTTCTTCCTCCATGCAATCACTCCCACTCGACTCACTATTACTAATGCCCGGCCTATCAGCCATTATCCGTAAACATTTGAATAATTATAATATGTGGGTAGATGTAAAAGTTAGAAACGAAATAGCGAGCTGTATAAAATGCGTGCGCTCGTCTCAGCGTCTCGCGCGGCACTGTGCACTTGGGAGTTATAATTTTATGCAATATATTGCTACATTTAGTTAGAACTTACATTGTCAAAACCTCTTTTCTTTAATTTTCATGTTATATTTTTTCTTCTTCTTATGTTAAAATCTTAATGTAAACACATTTCTACTTATTCTATTGTCGCAATTAGTAAAACGTGTAGCAAGGAAATGAACTCGTTTACTGAGAGTACATCTTTATGTACCTACACAAGAACACGAGATAAATTGCACCCGCTTGCACAGACTCTTTAGCAAAGTAATTAACACCACTTTGTGCAGGCACTTGCACAAAACATATTAAATAGAATCAAAACAAAGAGGTTTTATAAGCTCAAGGAAGACTTAATATTTTTATTTATCTTATTGCGCTTCAAAAGGAAGAGCTTCTTGATTGAAATACTATGCACAACTTCAAAGAGCTGGCTGGAAACTTGAGGAGAAAGCGTTAGGTACAATGATTTATTTTTCTTATTAGGTAAGTCAAGCGTATCCTTAGTTATCACTTTATAAACACAAGAATTCTATTATTTAAATAACCTTTAACAATTCTAGGTGAAAACATCGTTATTGTTAAAATATTCGTTATTATATTATATTTAGGTTTAATTGTTCACTAGCCACTTACACACATACAGAGGGGCTTGTGGCTAAGTATTAACTAGGTATGAAATAGGTCGATCGACCAGGTTAAGCTACGCTTGCCACGGTTGGTCCGTGCATGGGTGACATCTTCACGTACCAAGACCCCTCCGTGCCTCGGAAAGCACGTTAAGCTGTTGATCCCGGCTGTCATTCGTGGATCTTTGACAGTCGTTACGGATCGTCAGAAGCCCGAAAGTCTGACAACCAGTCTTACCAAGGGGTATCGTATTACCTAGGTACTGGGTTGTGGAGGTCAGATAAGTAGTCGCTGCATGTAAAATACTGGTATTCAGCTGCATCCGGTTAGACTGGAAGCCGACCCCAACATAGTTGGGAAAAGGCTAGATTTAGGTGTCGAAGTACTTAATAACAAAGTATGGATATACCTAATTCTGGAATAAATTAACAATAATAATCGTTCTCTACTGGTCCCACGTTCCCACGTTTAAATTGTTAAACAAAATATGAGTAGGTACTAACCAATCATTTTCACCGCCTTGTCTCTGTTCTGTTTCCCAACTACCGGACTGCTCCGCAATTTTTTCTGCGCCGATTTCAACTTTATCGTTATTTTAATATACAGCACCAATATCGTCGTCATCGGTATTACGAAGAAAACGAATATCTCAATGGCGACCACAGTACTCGCAGCTTTTGTCAACGTGTAGTAACAATAAACGTACTCCTTTCTTTCCAACAGATCTATGTAGAACACGTCGGGTATACAAAAACCAAGTGATATAACCCATATAACGCCTACGATTTTGAAGACGCGAGAATTCATTGTCAGCTTTTGCCGAAAAAAGGGTTTAGTCACTATGACGTAGCGTTCAATCGTAAATGCGGTGATGATGAGTAGGCTGCAGTTACTGAACACGTTCCAGAGGATGTAATGTATTCGACACCCGACTTCTCCTAGAGGATAGAAATCTGGTACGAATATGATGTATATTTCGAGCGGTATGAAGAGAGCTGTGAGCAGGTCTGTGATGGCGAGGTTGGCGAGGTAGCAGTTGGTGGGCGTGCGCATGGTGTGGTCCCGGGCGATCACCGCCAGCGTACACACGTTGCCGATCAAGCTCACCGCCATTAAGATTCCCAGAATGATGCTCACGACTATCTTGACTGTGTAAGTGTCGTCTAATTCGTCGTAGAACGCCATCTCAACTGGCCCGAAGAAAGAAAAGGAATTGTTCTCGTATTCGCTGTCGTTTATGAACGACATTTGTGTTTCGTTTGTCTAAAATATCTTAAAACTACTTAAAAGTTATCATTTAATGCTTTTTAGAATAATTAACGACCCTCACTGTTTTAATATAATGGTTGTTCGATATACCTATTGACTGTGCACAGTGTCGCTCTGGCTAGCGATAGGGAAGCACTGATAAAAAATATAATTTCGTCAGGCCTTGACGCACCCCTATACAGTTTGACGTTACAGGATGATTTTTATTTTGTATAATTTTGATAAGGTTTAATAATCTGATTAAACAAATTGAAATATTGTCAATACTATTTATGCTTTTTAGGGTTTCGTATTCATTCTGTGCACAACTAAATAAAACTTCTCATTATGTAAAGCAGTTGATATGCAACAAACGTTTATTTCTTCTTTCTGGTATAAATTAATCCCATTTGCAGAGATGAATAAACCGAGCTCATTTGTTACTCGGCTGACCGACCGTTTTGCCGACCTGGGAATCCACCCCAGTACCTCGTTAGTGGTTTTAACAGAATACACGAGCGGTTTATGTTGTACAACTATAAATCGAAACTTACGGCTAAAAAGTAAAAAAAAATACTTTCACTAAATACGTTGTTCAAAAGAAGGTGCTACTAAAAGACGCAAGGATTACAATTTGTCTCTAGGTTTATTTCTCTCGTAAAGACGCCACGTTTCACGCCGTTTACGTCGTGTAGTCAAGATTTAACGTTGTCACTAGTATGACGTTAAACGAAGCCAACTTTGCTCGTGGCAATTAAGTGGAAGCCTCTCGATTAGTGTTCGCTCGTAAGCGGTTACAAGGCCCTACGAAGTAGACAAAGGCCCATACAGACAGGATAAGGTTCTTCAACGACACTGTAAATTTAATTGTATTGTATTTTTGCGATAGGTAGTGGAGGTAGTGTAGCGAAAAAAAGAAAAGGAAACACTTCTTTGTCACAGAAATACGTATAATTTTGATTGTTATTAGCATGAGAGTAAAAAAAAAACATACAAAATACAGAATACAACGTGTACGTACACAAAACCCTGATTAAAAAAAAAACGACGGGTTGTTTTAAATTACTATTAAACACAGAAATAATTTAGGCGTATATATATTATAATCGTTTAGCGTGATTTGGTTATGCGTCGAAATACGATACGATTGCAATCAAATCCTGACGAACGTGTAGCTTAAATGAAAGATCGCGTCTAGTAAGCCACGGGACTAAGCGAATTCATAGTTTTGACATCATTATTTAAAAGATAAACAGATTTTTGAGGCTACGTACGGAACTTTAGGAATGTTTTGAAAAAAAGGAGTACAAGGAGTACCTATGAGTACTAAAGAAAAAAACTGCTAAATATCTGCAATATCCAGTCTAAGGTCTTCGCAATGACAATGGAATACTAAGAGTCCGATGTTGGGGAACCTGAAGTCCTGACTTCGTTAACGTCTTGTAAGATCTTACAAGACGTTAACGGTGAGGTGATAAATCAGGAGATCGAAGCGGCTCGCCGACTACAGTACCCTAGCCTGTAGCTAGTAGGTAGGTGGGTGAACCGAAATTCGGCTTGAAAGTCTCGGACGAAACCAGTTTAGCTGGGATATCAAATCAAAGGGAGTCACAGACTCGACGATCTCGTCGATCGCGTCGGTTCTGGGATGAAATAGTCACCCAATTTCACAATATAATTATGGTATTTGATACATTAAATTTTGTTGTTCTTCAAGCCACATGGCTTCGTAGAAAAACCTTCTACAAGTATGACACGAGAAAATTCCAAATTTCAAAAAGTTCAAAAAGGATGACTGTCATAATTTTTTAATACAGCATTTATTAATGTTGCAGTAGGTAGGTACCAAGTATAAGAGCTCCGCGGCCTTGTATTACCGGGTCGGGTGAATAAAAAGCTTATTTAGTATTATTATTAGTATTAGTTTAGTATTAGTTAGCGTAGTTAGTTGTAATCTCGTGATTGCTCAGAAAAAGCTGCTACTAATGTCTATTTTCTTCCACAAATAAAACTTACTAACTAAAACTTAAAATGAAAAAAATACCAATAATGATTTAGAACAATTATATAATACATTATTATTATTATAAATATATTATTATTATTATAAACTAAGCCGTGACTTGTATTTCAGGACACCAGGGACTCCCCCACTCCACCACTTGCAAATAGCACCACCATTCATACAGGCAAAAATACAATCAAAACATTATTGTAGACTAGAATGTTCTTTCTGCTCGAGACTTTGTCCGCGAGAAATCTCTTGTTCCCCCGATCCTCCCCGTCGCTCCGCGTCGCCTGCCCGCGCTATCACTTAATGTTCTTTCTGCTCGAGACTTCGTCCGCGAGAAATCTCTTGTTCCCCCGATCCTCCCCGTCGTTCCGCGTCGCCTGCCCGCGCTATCACTTAATGTTCTTTCTGCTCGAGACTTCGTCCGCGAGAAATCTCTTGTTCCCCCGATCCTCCCCGTCGCTCCGCGTCGCCTGCCCGCGCTATCACTTAATTTTCGCTTAGCATTCTTTCTGACTTACTTTCTATTTACTTGGCTCTTAAGGGTCCTAGCGTGATGTTGAATAACCTACAGCCTTCTCCAAAAATTGGGCTATAAATTACAAAAACCTAACTCCCAGTCGGATTTCAAAAAAATCTTTCATATCCGACTAGCAGTTCCAGAGATTAGTGCCTTTATTATTAGTATAGATAGATTGATAGATGCCTCGCACAGTCAGCTCTACAAGCTGAGTATCTTTTCTTATCTGATCTTCTATAGACAGAAAAGTGTTTTTATCATAAGTTATAAAATATTCGCTAAGGTCGGTTATGCAAGGCAAGTACCTACCTATCTCAATACCTACCTATCCTTTTACGTCAGTAACGTTATTTCTTAATATAAGTACTTGATTTGAGCTATTTTTCTGTATTCAACATTCTTTTTTAGTTACTCTGAAAACAATACTCACCTAAAAGTTTTCTCCTGAAAGATTTACCAGCCTGAAACTGTAAATATAAAATGAATAAACTAGTCTGGTTCTCTCTCTCATAATTTAAGCTGAAAGATAGGCGGAGTCCGATGTCCAGCACTGGGCGCCTTGGGGGAGCCCAAGCACCGCCACACCGACCGGTTCTGTGCTTCCCGCATCCAGCGGATTCCTGCAGCCTTCACAAGGTCATTGGTCCACCTTGTAGGAAGCCCTGGTTCTCTATATACAAGATTACAGTCTAGAATAATCTCGCAAAAAACTTTAAGCTATGAGTAAAAAAGATAATTTAGTTTTTGTGCTAGATTGGCATAAAAATAAAAACATAAAAATATTTACTAGCCAGTTTACTTTTTTAGGTTATAAACATTTTGATCGTTTAGGTTAACATATTTGTGACCTACTTAAGTTCTGACCTGAAAGTAGATGGTTTTAAATTCATAATATCAAATTCGGTATAATACTTTCTAGGTACATTCAGGACAATTTATTGTTAAACGAAACCCTACGTCAATTAAACGTGATGGAGTCATTTCATACCACTGCCAAAGAATGACAGTCGCGATTTGACTAAACGACAACGGCCTACGGACAATTTAAAGTTGTGTAAGTAAGTTGATAGTTGGTAGTCAATTTTCTTAACAATTATTTTCCCTGACTTCACATGATTTTCAGGGTTAGTGAAGTTAGAAAAGGTGGTCCTAATTCCTTTCGATCCTGACTCGGCGTTACTGACATTTCTCCCCCAAATTGTCACATCCAGTATTGAGTGGCACGTTTACAGAGACGCAGAGAGCCGATAAAAGAAATATATCGGTACCCTAAAACATTCCTTTAATGTTATTACGTTCGTCGATTACGTTGAGTCGATTTCGATCTTTAGCGCTGCAGTACAAAAGACTCGGGAAGTGAATTAGATTTCACTTTATGGGAAATAACATTATATTTAAGTGGATATTTATTTTTGGAAAGTTAAGATCGTCTCTGTAGGAAGGTTGAATTTTCGAGTAAGAAAGTACCCATTCCGCAATTTTCTCTTTTACGAAGCATTTGACGTTCGGATGTATTTTCTCGGCGAAACACCAGAGACAGTCATTCCACAAGGGAATTAAGAGAGCGTGAACACTTGGGAAACGGATTCGGTAAAATGAGAGAGTAATTTATGAATCGTGTTCTGCGATATTTCAGAAAAGGCAAATTTTCCTGATGCATTATGTATTACGCATTGCATTATTATTCGACAATTCGTTATTACACTTTTAAACAGGCTGAAAATGTGGGCTTATATCACAGATCAACATTAAATATTTTGTAAAATTGAAATATGAAGCGACAGCTGGCGCGGCTTAACGAGCGAGAGGACTTGACTACGATTACCAGCCGATGCACTATAAGAATAAATTAGGTATCAAAACTCTGCAAACGTGATGGATATCGATATCTAATCATGCTGACCTGCGGTCGTAGCCCCAATTAATAATAATAATAATAAATGTTTATTTTTCTTCCACAAATAACACTTAATAACTAAAACTGAAAAAAATGAGAGAACAAAAAAAAAAACTAATAATAACAATAATTGTGATTTAGGACAGTGTTCATTTGTGGGAGACTGGTGCCTAAACTAAGCCGTGACTTGTTTTTCAGGTCACATCATTACTATTTTTATATATTTTTTTATATATTACATCATTACTATTTTTTTTTTGCTAATTTATTTTGTCCTTGTATTAAAGATAATCCAGTTCTTGTACAAGTATAATAACCTAACTATATGATTAAGCGGGGACCCTACCACAAGCGGGTTCTTGTTATCTGTGTATCTTCTATAAAAAAAAAGTAATTAGTATTATTTCACAAAAAGCTAACACCCTGGATATAAAAGTAATTGCGTTGATCTAAACAAGCGGTCAAATTGCGGCAACCATACAGTGCAGACGCACGGTCACCCCTAATTGAAATTATAGCCTGTTGTAGAAAGTAGCGTCAATACGATAGGGAGGGGGAGGGGAAGAGGGGAACAAACTGATTCTTTCGTATAATATGTCTAGATTTTGTCTGATGATTGTTCTTCTACTTTTCGTGTCGATGTTCTTCGTTGTATTTAGATTGCTTGAACCCAGTAGGTGGCAACGTTGATAGTAGCATCAGTGGCATTCTTTATGTCATCCGAGGTGCAAATAAAGGGGCACTTAGGACACTCCAGCAAGTGGGACATGGTCTTATCTGAAGCACCGCACTCGCATTGGGTGTTAAATAGGTCCCCTACACCCCACTTCAACAAATTGGGGGATTATTGATGAAATGAAGACCATTAATTACAAATTGGTTTTTTATGTCTTGTTTATGATTTACGAAACGTGCGTGTTTTCAACTTGTATCTAGTTTTCAATATTTACAGGATGCATGCGATAGATGAGCCAGGATCATCATACAGTGGATGCCTGAAGATGGGCATCGCCGAGGCAGGCCTAGGAAACGCTGGCATGACCATCTGAACTCGCTCTTGTCGGAGACTGGTCGGAGAAGACAAAAAGTAAAGAGAACTGGAAAATATGGAGAAGACTTTTGCTCAGAAATGAGAAAATATAGTTTAATTATATATTTAAATTCGTCTCTCTAAAAAAGAGCATTGTCTTTGTTGGAAAAAGCCAGCAAAGAGATATTGAAAGTTATCATAAGACTTTTTCATACCTTAAAGTTTTTGAGTCGAAGATACTATAAACTGATGTAGGAACTTGCCTACCACGTGACATCGTGGGCCTAATATGCTAAATGGGCCTTATTGTGTTGAATGTCATAATCCTAATGCATGTCATCAAACTGCCTCGCCCACACTTACATAATTAATCTCATATGACAGGAGAACCTACATATGTATGTACGCACGACGTCATATCAAGCTATATATTTCCAGTATAAGCTGACATTTCATTGCACGAAAAGCCTATACAATGCGAGGTCAGGTATAACTGGAAATGTATAACTTGATATATCGTCGTGTGTACGTGTATTAGTATCTATTTACAGTTCATAAGACGTACGTAGGGAGGTTCGGTGACTGGCTAAAGTATCATTTACCATGTAGGTAAACTCGTAAGTAGTGTAGGTACAGTACTAATGTAGGACTATAAAGAGATAATTATTAGCCGACTAATAAAATAAAATAAAATAAAATCCATTTATTATAATTCAGGTAAAGGCCCGTATTCAATACAAAAACCGGCCAAGTGCGAGTCGGATTCGCGCACGAAGGGTTCCTTACCATTATGTATAAAAACGGCAAATAAAGCATGTCAGTTGTATGGGAGCGCCCTTAAATATTTATTTTATTTTGTTTTTTAGTATTTGTTGTTATAGCGGCAACAGAAATACATCATCTGTGAAAATTTCAACTCTCTAACTATAACGGTTTATGAGATACAGCTTGGTGACAGACGGACGGACGGACGGACAGCGGAGTCTTAGCAATAGGGTCCGTTTTACCCTTGGGGTACGGAACCCTAAAGGACATAAATTATCAATTTGTGATCTTAATTTTTAATTATATTGTTAAATTTATTATATTCAAATTAATTAATTCTCAAGTCAAAAATTATCAAATAATAAAAAAAATATCTATTAAACGTCAACTACAGTAAGCGTCAGAATGAATTATCAAATGTCAACTACAGTAATTAGGTAATAAGATAACCAAATAATAATGCCAAAAGACAGAAGTGATATAATGTCTACAGAACTGCCGTGCGATTCTGTAACCATCTCACCGTGAAAGCTTGAGTGAAGTGAGCGTGGAGTGAGCTATCATTCGTTAGGGATTAACACTATTAAGTGCTCACTTCACTTATGATTTCACGGTGAAATTTTTACAGAATCGACCGGCTTGGATTATAAAATTATAATACCTACTCTACTAAAAGATGGTATATTTAAATCAAGCTTTAGCCGAGCTACTGACCGGTGAAAATGATAAAAAATAATATTTGAGAATTAGTTGAATGTGACCAACGGTAATTGATAATAATTCGGTAATTGACCTCATTCATTTTCACCAAAACTAGGTCAATTGCCCACATTAAATTCTTCTTTATAGGAAAGGTTTTTTTTTATGTGAGTGCAATACCTTTAATACCTACCAAAGTACCTACATAATTATAAAGCAAGCCCTGGTTTGCACCGGGTTTTTTTTTATCGTGGCGATTTCTTTTTTCGCGAACTGGATATTCAAATCTCGGTATTGAGCCGAGCATTGAGAATCCAACAGAGCGCAAACTTGTATGTCCGCCGCCCTGGCGCGGGCGGCTCTTACTGACTAAAAACCACCCCGGTCCATCCCATCTCTCACCTACGCCGGGGGTCGCGGGAACGAACGATACTTCCGCAACCCATGACTGGTGCCGGACCGCTTCTGCGGGCCTCCTCGGGTCAGGGGGGGAGTGAGGTGTTAAACTCCCCCCGCGACGCCTAAGAGGGGCGCGCGTGGAACGCTACGCGCCGCCACCTTGGGTCCTGATGTGTGGGGGCAATGGACATCCCCAAGTCCGTCGCCCCTGGACCCATTTATGGGGGCTGGAAGAGGGCGTTATCCGCCCTCTGCCGACGCCCGGTGCGTCTGCTGCGGGCCGCGTGAGGGGACGAGATCTCCCTCTCCCTTTCCGCAGCCTCCTTCTGCGAGACGACCGTTTTGCAGAAGGAAACCACCTCGTCCCAGGACTCCTCGCTGCCGAGGCCGACTATAGACTGGACTACGGCTGGCAGCGACAGGTCACTGCCTACTCCTGAGATGAGGGCACGGCGCGGCTCCTCACAAGCGGCACACTTTGCCAGCGTATGCCGCGCCGTGTCCTCCCGGAAGTCGACGCAGTGGTGACACCGGGCGTCCGGCTCCCTGTTTATGCGACACAGGTACTTCCCGAAGCAACCATGTCGCGAGAGTACCTGCGTCGCCCGAAACGACAGGGAGCCGTGCCTCCTCCCGAGCCAGCGCTCGAGTACCGGTCGGACTGCCTCGACGGTGTCGAGGCCGGCGGTAGAGCGTAAAAGCCTGTTCCGCTATTCCGCCACCAGGACATCGCGGAGCTGAGACCGATGCAGCTCCAAGTGGCGCTGCATCGGTCGCTCGCCCCGCGCTCTCGCGCCACCGATACAATGACGCGAGTACTTTTGCCTCGAGGTCCCAACCTCGAGGCAAAAGTACTCGCGTCATTGTATCGGTGGCGCGAGGCACCGAATCCCCGCCCTGGGGGGCGGGGATTCGGCCAGTACGCAAGCCGCCTCGTAGGAGATCGTGCGATACCCCCGGATGACTCTGACGGCCATCGCTCTCTGCGGCTTCCGCAGGCCAGTCGCCCAACAGAGCGCATCCTAGCGCATCATGACAACAAACTGTTGGATTTTCAATTCTCGGCGCTAAGCAGTGTTGAAAATCCAGTGCTGGAAAACAAATTGCCGCGATAAAAATACGACCGTGCTACCTGGGCTTAGGAGATGATAAAACTAATACTCATATAAATTTTATAAGTTGCCTATTGATGTTTTATTTTAAGTGCTCACTGCCAAGGTCGTGTCTGTAGTGTATTTGACCTACATAAACAAGACACCCTTTGTATGTAGGTTGAGAAAGTAATAAGAAATGAAAATGTGTATCTTCGTGTGTGCGTATGTATCACATGAAAAGTGGGTGCACTCACAGGTACACCTCTGCCAAACACTTCGGGAAATACAGGCTTGATGTTATGTTTATAAAAATATGTTGTAAAAATAGAATATTAAGAGTAATGATGTAAGGTCATGAAGGATGTTATGTTGGATTTGATGTTATTTTAAGTTGTAGCGTAAACTGAACTTTATTGTGTAGGAATTAAAGTTATTTTTACATTATTTCATTTTTGCTTATAGTTTTGGCAATTAAATCGCGAACTCAGATTCGATGTCTTTTGCTGTAGAACAGGCTGATTCTCTCCGAAGTTGATACCTTATTCCAAGATAATAAATAATATTAAATAAAAATGATTGTTGCTATGCAAAACTCTGACTTGTTGTAATAACAATGCGTGATTCACACGCGGCGATAATGTAATAAAAACTTAATATGACAAAATGTTTTCAAGGTCCAGAATGTAATAAAAATAAAGAGAATGAAGAGATAAGAAAACTTGTGTGATTATGTATGAAGTGTAGTCAATCAATTGCCTTGGAGAATATAGAGCTTCTTACGGACGGCGGGAGTTGATGGTGAACATTAGTCGAAGTCACTTCGAAGTTCCTAAGTATACCAAGTTACTATGGAAAACGTGAAACTTAGAGATAAGGGCTAAATTGTGTGTAACGCAAAGCATGCGTTTGTATTATTAATTATTTACAAGGCCTTCATAAGGTTAATTCATCACGGACTTATATGTATAGTAAGTTAATTTATATATAGGTACTTACAGGTTGTATAAGAAACAATATAATTACGTTGGTATTATTTATTGTATTCTGTCTACAGGAAACAGACCGGCATCATTTGTTAAAAATCTAAGAATTAATTCTAAAAGTCTTGATAAACATTATCACTGCGAATTATAAATAAAATAAATAATATTACTGGTATCACATTTCCCTCACATTTAGTATAATACACGTACACCCTTCGATCTAAAAGCTAATGGAATTGGATCAAACGGGGTTGGTTTGATTATTCAGTCTTCTCTGGATTAATAATAGCTGCCAGTTTCTTGTCCTCTTGGTGCACTTCCTGGTCATCCCAGCCCCACACGGAGTGGCTGCCGTCACCGGTCCTCTTTACGCGTTTCTGGATGACGTCAGTGGACACCGTTTTTAGGTCATATGCCCATCCGATAGCGGCCATGGTGTCAATGAAAAGTTTAGTGAGGTTGAGGGAATAGTTCCCGAGCTCAGCGGTTTTGTAGTCCCAGGGGAAAGTGTGATGGTAGTTGTGGAATCCTTCGCCGAGCACCACGAGGGAGACGGGTTTGGTTTCCACGGGGTTGATGTTCTTGTCGTAAGGCTTGGCGCCCCACAGGTGGGCGGCGGAGTTCACCAGCCAGGTCACGTTCAGCACGTAAACGTAGCGGAATATCGAGCATACGAAGTACGCGTTCCACAGAGACTCACCCCACAGGGTGGGGATGTACATTGGCATCACAAAGCAAACCAGGGGCATGAGAATGACGTAGAATCTGCAAAGAAATAATCATGTTGGTATAAGACTAGCTTCTGTTAACTAAACGGCTAATTAAACCAGTTGGATTAATTAGCCGTAAATACTTCTTCGAATGGATATGTGTTTGATCTACCCATTTGATAATGTAATTACGTTCATACATTAAGGGGCAAAAAACGTAGGCATTAAGTAGGTATATTGTTTGAACAGCTCAAGTTCAAGGCTATAGAAGCACGTCAAAATGAAAAAGCTGGGTGGGTTTGGGTAGCGAAACACGAATCTGAATGTAGATTATAATATTTCGTGCAATATGTTTCGAACATCCATCGTCGTATTCTGTCACGTGAATACAAATCAAATCTGAACACATATTGACGAATTATACAGATATAATTAGTTACACAAAATATGAACTTACTTCTTCTGGAAGCGCAGAATGGGGTCATTCTTGAGGTCACTCAGGTCAATGGTGTGTCCCTTTGCCTTGATCTGCGGGTGTTTTCTGACCAGCAGCCAGCCCACGTGGGAGAAGAAGAAGCCTCGTGTCGCATTGTGGGGATCAGCATCAGTTTCCGAGTACTTGTGATGCATCCTATGGTCACGTGCCCAGTCGACTACGGCATCCTAGAAGAAGGGCAAGAAGTTAGGAGGAGCTCCTTCACTATTGTGTTCTATGAGATTATTTACCTACTTAAAGTTAAGTTAGTATAGGTACTGACACTTATACGTAGTCGGTTCGGCTCATTTTTAAGATATCGGTACGGAAACCAAAGTTAAAAAGCAAGGCCTATTAACGTCTTCTAGGGTGAATATGACTAAAGAGTTGGTGTTGTTGGTAAAGTGCTTTGACATACCTAAGCATTATGGCCCGGCACCCATTGGCGGCACGGCATGGCACGGTATTTTTAGGCGACGAATAACAATATAACTTAATCATACGGAAATAAAGTTGAAATTTCAATGTTAACGGTGGTAAGTACAAAAACAATACCGCAGAATGCCTAGGCATGCCGTGTCGGCAGCCTTTGGAAGGCTTCGGCATCCCTCGGAACGCTTTGGTAGTCTTCGGGATACCGCGGCAAGACAGCGCCCGCCCGAACCCCGCGGCCCCGCGCTTCATTAGCTTAGCGTTACTGCTATGAGCACTAGGTCCCAATCTACCATTATACCTGCACACACTTACAACAAGCGTGCGTTAAGACCGTTCTGAAGAAGAGATACGACTATTGTGAAAAAAGCTAGACGCGTGCACGGTGTCTAAGGACGCCTCGGCATGCCTAATGACGCTTAGGTATGCTCAAGGACGTCGCGGCATACTTAAGGATGCCACGACATAGTTACCGCCAGTAAGCGCTAACGTGTAGGGATGCCGAAGGATCCCCTGCCGTGCCGTGCTGCCAGTGTACGCTGGGCCTATATCAACAACTAGCAGCGCCCCGCGATTTCACCCGCATAAGTTTCGATTCCGTGAGAATATAGGGATAAAAAGAAAAGTATCCTATGTCCTAATCCAGGTCATGGTCTACCCATGTGCCAAATTTTATACAAATCCGGTCAGACGTCTTAGCGTGGAAGCGCAACAAACAAACATACAAACGCTCAAATCTTTTTCTTTATATTTGTTTAAGACTTAAGAAATAGGGAAACCAGCTTTGACAAAAGGTTGGGCAATATGTTTGTGGCAAAGAATTGTAAACATTTCTCTAGTGATTGTCTTTACTACTTATTTATGTACGTTATCCAATACGGTGCGAACTATTTATTATTGTATTACATTTAATGCATCTATTTCATTAATAATTGACTAGTCATTGTTTGTCAACTTTGACGCACTTCAGTAATGGATTATAATCTAATAATCTGTATATGTTTACGATAAAGTACCTACTTAGTTATAAATACAGTATTTATTTAATACTTCAAGCACATAAATGTACAGAGGCGGACTTAATGCCATAGGCATTTTCTACCAGTCATCCTTTGGGTGATGCAGAGACAAACAGTAGTTGGGGCAATCATGAAAATTGAGGAATAAATATTTCAAACATAAAGATACGCATAAACCTATTAAAACTATAAGTATAGTATATACCTAATTACATATAAATATAAGCACAAATAAATATATAATTCAATCAACAGCTCATTGCAGTTCACCGCGTGGCAGATTAATTATATTTTGATTTAATTGTCTGCTTACTATTTTAGTTTGGCATTTTTTACAGCCAAATAAAAAGGCATAAATCATGTTAAAGTATTTCAAAACTTAAATAAGATTCTACCATTCAAGTGTCAATTTTTTTCTACCATTCTACCATTTCTACCATTCAACATAACTGATTAGCTAGCTTCATTAGTTTCTTCATTATCATTCATGTTTAATATAATAATACGATAAATATTCCATAACTTGTGGCTAAGTAATAGCAGTAATAAGCTACGCTTGCCGCGGCTAATCCGTGGATGGGTGACCATCTTTACATACCAAAACCCCTCCGTGCCACGGAGAGCACGTTAAGTCGTTGGTCCCGGCTGTGTCCTTCGTGGATCTTTGACAGTCGTTACGGCTCGTCAGTAGCCCGAATGTCTGACAACCAGTCTTACAAAGGGGTATCGTATTACCCAGTAACTGGGTTTTGGAGATCAGATAGGTAGTCGCTTTATGTAAAATATGACTAGGTTTAGGTATTCGACTGGAAGCCGACCCCAACATAGTTGGGAAAAGACTAGGCAGGTGATATTCCATATCTGTTATGTACGGCAAATTACTGCAGATAAAACAATGTTTATTATCGAAAGTACCCTCCGCTGATAACTTAATTAGAGTCAAAGGGTAATCGACGATACTGGTGTTAAAAGGTGATGCTGATACCGCCAGTTTCTCACGCGTGTTAAGCACATGCATGCTTGTGCATGTATCAGTAGCAGCTTTTCTTCACGTGGTAAAGATGGTCTCTATTTTTATGTTCAAAATATCCAAGCGATTTTTATCCCACTTTGAGCACACGTTAATTCTTTGGAGAGAGGAGATTTTCTAAAATCAATCTTCCATAATAGTTTTAGACGTAATAACTACTAAGCTATAAATTCTGGATACCGGAACGTGAAAAATGGGCTATAAAAGTCTAAAATAAATATTACCAGAGCTTCCTATGTCATTTTATGTTTAGAACTAAAACGTTATTGCTGAAGGTGACTTTAAATATCATTCAAGTAATTTTTTCCACTTTTTATAATGTGACCTCACAGCTACGTAGGACGTTATCATTCACGCACGCATTTATTATGTGTTTTAACCTTTATGAACTTTATGCTCGGTGCACGTGCTTAGTTAAGTCATTCCAAGGCACGTGTCTTTTCATGAGACCTGTCCTTTCTTAGCCCTCTACTTTTGAGGTTAAAAAGCTTCAGGTAATCATGCCTTTTTGAAATTCAGTTATGGAAATCAAACATTGTTTACACATTTTTTTTTTTGTTTTTTGTTAATCTTTCTTAAATAAGTGGAGTTTTATTTTTCTAATTGCCAAGTACCTAATTAGTTTTGACTACCGCTGCTGTTTTATCTATTGGTCCAAATACCTAAAGAGATATCTAAGGGCCAACGCCAGATGATTTTATCGGAGGAATAATTTTGAATTTCTTACGGTTCGTCCATACAAAAACTGTCAGACGTCAATTTTATTCCACGAATAAAAATTATCCGTCGATTGAAAAGTCAGCTCTTAATGGAATATTTTGTCATTGTAGTCATAGCAACCTACCTTACTTTATCACCTTTATTTAATTAACAACATTGCATCACGGATGTATTACCCGAAGGGTTGGACAGAGGTGTACCTAAAGTACACCCATATTTCGCTCTTTCACAAGGGCGAGCCTAGGCATAAATCCAGATTCCGGGCTCCTATTCACAAATACCAGGTGGAAAAACCTAATAACACTTTGCCCGAAGCGGGAATCGAACCCCTCATGCTCAGCAGAAGCGTTTGCAACCACTAGACCTACGAGGCAGTTGAGGAATAAACATTCATGACAAAAAGCAACAAGATTAAGGACTAATATTTTTGGTGCCTTCATGAATTAGTTAAGTATTTTCTTCAGATAAACTTACTTGGAATGCCAAGGTGTTGAAGAATGTAAGCAGAATCCTGAGTGGCAGACGCGCTTTGTATGACTTGTGAGCCCATAGCCTGTGCGCACCGGCGGTGATGCCCAGGCCTGAGCATATATACAAGAACACAGCTGGAAATAAACAAACAATATTCATTAATAAAGGGTGACAAAACAGAGTTCCTCTAGAAACAGATAACAGAGAGATCACCCTCCTTCTGCGAAGCAGTAATGCTTGCGAAAGAGGAGGCGGAACGCGTGAGGAAGAGGCACTCTTTGCGCCCGCACGCTCCTAGTCATCGCAGGAGACGCCCTGGGCGTCGGGAGTCAAGAATCGACTCCCGGCCACCGTAGGCGCGGGCTTGCGGACGGCGAGCAATGGGCAGGTCGCCGTCCGGTAAGGACCAGGCCGGGGTAGACGGCGCGTTGTACTCCACGCGCGCCTCAAAGAGATGTCAGCAGTAACTGAAGGGGTCCGCTGGGGCCGATGCCTGCCGGGTTCGCGGGTTGTTCGAAAGAGTTACCGTGGCCCTTGGCACAGGTAACTGAAGGAACACGGGTGGGTTTTAGTCAGTAAAAGTCTGACTCGCCCTCCGCTCCGCGCAGAGTGGGAGAAGTTATTTGATAATTTCCCACCCAACAAAAAAAAAAAAGGCTTATGCTTCCCTAGGCTATCAAAGATAGCTTACTAGAGTATCAAGAGAACGGGAAACGTCACTTTTATAAAAAAAAATTAAAGGACAGTTGAGCAATTATTACGAATTTAAATTACTTAATAGAAAAGTTTATTTCGACATGATGTTCTCTACTTTGTGAATAAATTTTCTTACTTAAACGGAAAATTGAGCCGCTATATAGATTTTCTTATTTATTTTCACACCGCATATAATTTACTAGTAATTTATTTGATGTACCTACCCGCAGTAGTGTAAATAGGACAATTTAATTAATTCCGTGGCAGTGATTCTCTGAAACTGTAATATTTGCTCGAGTGTATCATTAATTTGTAATTTATGTGGAAATCGACACGTGTTCAGGAATTTAATTCAGACAAGTGTAATCACGACGAATTTGTTTGAGCCACTTTTAGGCAAGATTACTAGTTTCCTAAAGTTCCAATGACCCTAGGAAAATGTATCTCCTCTTTGTTCATGGTGAATAACAATAAATATAAATTATTTAAACTTCTCAGAAAACAAAATAAGGTAGGTGCCTAGATCTGTAGAACTGTTAAAGAGCTAATAATGCAGGTATATCTACATTAAAAAAAAATTATAACCCTACCTAATGATGCACACCAACATCACTATACTTGCATTACAAACTTTCAGTCACTATCCGAGAGTTTTGAAGGTGTTACTAATCCATTGCCTCACAGGTTTCATAAATTAATCTGCTCAACACCGTAAATAAAGCCAAGAACGTGGGTGAACTGTCAAAATGAAATTCATTGCGATCACCTCCGTACATGCTTAAAACATTCAAAATCTAATCGCGATTTCATCACAGTGACAATCTTTGTCCAATGACAGGTACCACTTTTTGACAGATTGTGAGTATTTGAAACTGAGATTCGAATGCCACCTTTCTTAAAAATACGGTAATTTCCCCTCTGATTTTCTTATCACATAGGAACAACAGCAACATGAAATAATCAAAACACACGTGCTGTAATCGTACCTATACGTGGAAAATTATTCACTATTTTTGTATTGTCTATTTTCGAGGCTCGTAAATGGATATTTTGCAGTAGATATGTTAATAAATTTAAAATTATGTGCACAGACTAAAAAATATAACTAATTAACACCACTACTTATTTAATTTATTGTAATGTAATCATTTAACAACAATGCATTGTAATATTGCTCTGGGTTAATAACTGAAAATAAACGATACTAATAATAATACTAGTTACGCTCAGCAGTCAAAAAATTACATTATTTTGTAATTTGCATTTAATTGTTTATTTATTTTTACAGAAAAACAAATCTTTTAAAAAAAATATTGTAAGTACACCTTGATGATGCAAATAGCTTGGCGATTTGATTCGCTTAAGCATGGTCGTGAAAAGGTTCAATTTTAAAATGAAGTGATCCCCAATATCAGTTTTAACGAGAAGTTAAGAGAATGCGGAAAATATTGTTAATTAATATAATTACCTGCATATTACTGTCGAGTTGAAAAAAAGAGTCTTTGTCAGCGGGTCAAAAGACATAAACAAACGTCGTACACAAGCAGGGACAAATAAAATTAATTTTCTAAAAAAAAAAAACTTACCAAAAATACTCGTCAGCCACATCGCTTTTGTAAGGAATAGATAGGCACCGTACACTCCTCCTATGTGGAGCAATCCCATGAGGATAACGTTTCTCCATACTATGTTCCACACCCTTTTCTCGGCCGAAGGTGGTACGACGACTGGTGCGGCATCATTGTCCTCGTTCACAGCATCTGTTTCGTAGAGGACCCAGGAGCCGCCAGTTTGCCCTTGAGGAGGCATTTTATCTGCAAAAAATAAAGAATATTTATAAAAATTGTTTTAAATATAAATATTTTTTTAATTGACTGCGGATTTCCTTATGTTTTCAATGACACCGTGAAATTGGGATCAAAACGTTAACCGTTACATAAATTACTGTTATACGAGTATTCAGCCCTCACCTTTCATTTTAACAAATAAACATCAAAACAATAAAGCTAATTAACTGCTAACTAGACCACAGATCAATACATTTTACACAGCAGGAACAAATGTTAATCGGTACTACCAGAGCACATTCGAATTTGCTATTGAAAATGCGTCATATCTAAGCAAAAATTATATTTCGTTATCTTTTAATAGGTGTAGGTAATTTTAATTTCAGATAAGATTTTAGATACTTTAATTTCAGACTGCCACAATATTTTAAATAGTGCAAGTATAAAGTAGAAACTTTACAGAACCGAAAGTTCGGAAGTTACAGCCAAGATTCGACACCGGGATCCAAAAGATTCGTGCAAGATAAAAGTGTACCAAATCCGACCAGTCAAGTTGGTAATATAATGCGGGCTTCACAAGTTTTACCTTTTATTCTTTGGTTAACTTACGTAGTTTATGCGGATTAGGTAGAATACAGTATTCGAAGCAGTTAAGACGTCTGGGGTGGATGGGTAAACTTTATCAAGTGCACTGTGGTGCATAGCGTCTACTGTATTTATGGGTGTCATGCCAAGTTGCGTTACTTATCTATCACGTTTCATAATATTGTTATTTTCCATAATTTTTGAAATACACACGTAAAATCCCTGAAACAACATCACAGTGTTGTGGCTATATTTGAAATGACGGGGTAAGGAGCGAACTGCCCCCGAGTGTCAGAATTTACCATTTACTATAAAGAATGCAGGTCTAAAAACATTAAAAGACGCACAAAGACCTCAAACCACCATCAAAGGCCCAGCTATCTTAAAGAGTTGCTCTAGGTGGATCGAATGAGTAATTTGATGTGTCGTACATTTTTGACAGATGAAAGTAATAATTAATTAATAATATTATCTATAATAATTACTTTCTATAAATTTTAATATAAATCTTTAATGTAGAACAGAATAGAATAGAATACTCTTTATTATGTACACCATATAAATTACAGGGGGGAACAAGATTAAAAAGAAAGAAGATGAATAAAGGAAGAATGATTAAATTAAAAACCACGTAACTGATGCACCAAGACCGTGTTGCAATTATTATTTTTTTTGCAAACTTCATGACAAAAAAGGGCAGAAAGCGAAAAAATTATATGGTAATATTTATTTTTCTGAGCGAAAACCCTATTTTGCTAACTGCAATCTCGCGATATACCTATCAGGTTTTTTAAGAGTAAATAAGGACCTAAAGTAAGTAGATATTATCAAGCCTAAATACTTTATAATTACTAGATATACTCAGTCTGATTCAAGCATTATCAATAAACTTTCAGGATAAAACGAGAAAGTTTTACTTTGACGAAATTTTATAAGATTCATAATTTCTGAATTGGTGCAGCAATGTCCCAAATAAAACTTCATACCTACCCTAACATATTCCACCTATTTTACCTACCCCCAGATAAAATAGGTGGAATAAAACTTTCCTTATAACCATTCAGGTGGTATGATAAATTTCATGACGTAACAAAAGAGACACAAAAACAATCAACACTAATCCTCCCGCGATAACAATTTATCACACAAAAACAATGATTTTCATTTTCAACCTGAGAATATCTATCTATTCAAAAATATTAATACACATGCTAAGAAGCATTAGATTTATTATTTTTATTTATATAAAACAATTATGATTTGTAAAATTATTAAATATTATTATTTATATATTTTCAATTTTATTATCAATAATTTTTTTTTTATTTTTTTTTTTAATACTGGTATTCAGCTGCATCCGGTTAGACTGGAAGCCGACCCCAACATAGTTGGGAAAAAGCTAGGCAGATGATGATGAATTATGATTTGTATGAAACCGACATGTCCTAGAACCAACAATTCGAAGACATGACATCTTCCAAACCGCACTAGGCCCGCGTGGTAGATTACAGCCCACTCCCCCTCGATGAGAGGAGGCCTGTGTTCCAGCAGTGGGACATTATAGGCTGATTGTGCTTATATAATTTGCATGTGTAGGTACACTCACCAAAAGAAATAAGTAACCAGGGTCGTCGTATATAGTTGAAGTTTAGTAAGAAACCGGTGGAAGTTTTTGACTGAAATTTAATTTGGTAAATGAGCTGTTTATTTCCTATTAATAAAATAAAATTTTATTCGAGGACATCCATCGGTTTCTTACTAAAAGTCAACTATACCGAAGATCCTAGTCACTTATCTCTTTTGGTGACTGTACATGTTTTTAATTTATGAAGCAGTTGAGTTTGGATTGCAAAAGCAAAACCATGATAAATAAAGGTGAACAATTGAATCACATACACAGCTTAACTTATTCGTTGTTTTATTTTGGTTTCAGCACATTGTTACGCGCTATTTTTTCGCATGTGGACGTAATTGACTCTGTCACTTTCTTATGCCCGCCCAGTTCACCTGCAGTCTTTGTCAGTAACGTTTTACGTATCACCTTAACGGACAAATTTCGAAGAATTCAAAAGCGCTAAAAATGGCTGCGTTGGCGTCAGATGCATTTTATTTTAACACATCACCCGTACTGAACGTTTTCAAGTTCACTTTTTAAAGTTATAGCACATTCAGCATCGATTTTTCGTAGTAAAGGTAGGTAAATGCAAAGTAAAAACATCTCTTTGAAATAGCACTTCCCCTTTATTCATAAACGATGCTTAAAGTAGTGATTAGCGACTGTTTATCCATACATTTTTGACGTTTAAACGTCAATTAACCTTAATCATCGCTTAGAAATAAACCCCTTATTCTTCAAGTATCTAATCCATACTAAATAGAGCGTCAAGAGCAATACAAACATTCGGATTAGCTTTATACGAGATCTTACAAATTTTTACGTCGATAACCAGCGAGAAAACGGCCGCAGGCGGTGAAGGAAAACATCAGGAGGGAACCGGCATGCCTAAGAATAAAAATTCGAAGGCATGTGACATCCATTAACCTGCACTGAGCCCATGTGTTTGATAACAGTCCACTTCTTCCTGTAGGCCACCTGAGGCCGGTGTCCCAGCAGTGGGAACATTATAGAGTGATTATGCTAACCAGCGAGAACTGACTTAATTTTAGACATTTTTGACAGGAATATTTTACCATGATGTATTTTTTGAAAACACGAAAGATAAAGTGTTAATAAGGTAGGTAGCACCCACGACAAAGCCACCGTCTATCTCCTATCCTCACAATTGCAAGGCTAGCGAGAAACGTCGAGAAGAATAACTCAAAAGCTAGTTGAAAGTGAAGCAGACGTGGCTATTTATACAGGTCGAGTGCAAACGTCCGTATGCAAATACCTTTATTGAATGTACGTAATTTCGTATCTAGAGGGGAATAGAAAACTCCAGCCGGTCGATTCTGGAAAAATCTCACCGTGATAACTAAGGTGAAGTGAGCTTAGAGTGGGCTGTAAGGGCGTGGGCACACGGTGCGTTGCGGCGCCGCACCGCAGAGATTTCACCGTGTAAGTGGGCACAAGAGCGGTGCGGCGCCGTAACGTTGTTACGTCGCAGTGGCGCCGCCGACGCCCCAGCAGCGTAGGACAAACAACTGAGCATAAACAACTGAGCGGTGCCGCTGCGACGTCGCAACGCATTCACCCATCCCCGCCTCGTCTTGGTGGTTGCAAGTCCGGTGCGGTGCCGGAGCGCATCGTGTGACATGCCACAGATATTTCTATGTAAGACGACGCAGCGACACCGCTCCGGCGCCGCACCGCCGCTGCAACGCATCGTGTGCCCCCGCCCTTAGTCATGCTGATGCTTGGGATTGACACTATTGACAACTCACATCACCCAAGTTTTCACGGTGAGATGGTTACAGAATCGCACGGCTGAAGTGTGTCTCTTGTATATTTATTGGTACCGACTGCAACCTTTGGGATTTTTATGTGTACCTACCTACTACATTTTCAGGTGTATGTATATGTTTTTCTTATAATGCTTTTTATTTGTATGTGTTATACTACTTTCCTACATTAAAAGTTGAGATTTCTCTGCTTAACCCTTTTGGGATTACAGGCGTGATGCTATGTTACATTGTTGGTTTTTTTCTTTTCGATTACTCTGTTGTGCAACTTAAAATAAATTGTTGAACAGAAATCGAAAAAACTGTAAGATAAAAACAAAAAAGCATAAAAGTTGGTTTTTAGTGCAAAAACAGAGAAGCCAACAAATAACGTAAGTAACGTAAAATCAAATAACTCATTTGAAAAATGTTAGGTAAGTGTATGCGTTTACCTCTATTCATGTTAGGTATTCGTTTTTTCTGTGGGAACAACGAAAACAATACTTACAACTGTTGCTATTAGATGTTGTTTCACGATAATAGTGAATCATTTACCTAAATTACTTAGTTTTCTGTCGCTCATATGCCATCACATTTTTTTCTTGATGCCTGTTGCGAACTTCTTAGGTGGTGCCCACTTTTTAGTCATTTTTTTTTATTTAAGTAATGTTTTCTTTTATTTTTCTTATAAATGTAAAAAAATGGTATTTAACAAAACCGGTAAAGTACGACTCGCACTTGCGTACCGAGGGTTCCGTACAAATATGTAGGTATGTAACTATAAATATACTTTTTTTCCTTTACTTGTGCTACATGACATTACTTCTTGCCAAATTTCATGATTCTAGGTCAACGGGAAAAGTACCTACCCTTGAAATATATGTTTTTTTGTGGAATAAGCGGCCGTATCGTTTTTCAAGTTATTTTTTAAGTTTTTATTTTTTTGCAGCTTCAAAGGACTGTAGAACTGAGTATATGGTTTTAATTTCAACTCGATACCTCCATGCGTTCCCGAGATAAAGGGTCTTGACAGACAGACAGACAACAAAATGATTGTATAAGGGTTCCGTTTTTCCTTTTGAGGTACGGAACCCTAAAAATGGGTTGTTTTTCGTTTCGATATTTTTTTCTTTTTATCCACTAAAATCATTTTATCAACTGGGATTTAGTTTAACTTTCTTGCACCATCCACACACATACATACAGTCCATTTCCATCACTTAGATATCTAAAATGTCTGTGAATTTTGTATTATTGAGATGCGCAGTTTTATCAATCATTCGTAATTCTTCGATTGTTACTAACATATTCTACAAAGTACGTTCTAAACTGCAGTATAAACCGAAATAAACTGTTGCATACATACGATGTTTTGTTTCCAATAGCCACTAAAATGGAACAAACAAAGAATAGTGCTGCATCTTCGATCTGTGGCTTGGTTCTCACTTTACAGTACCTCGGTATAGTTTCAGAGTTTCAGTTTAATGTTTCATTTAAAAAGTATATTCAATTCACAAAGTTTAGTATGGACCTTACGTTTACAAGTTTGGTTTACCAGGAATCGTATTAAGAATAGAGCTATGGATACAATATTCATTTCTGTAAAACTGCATTACCAAGTAGGTTTTACAGAACAGTTTTTCAGGACACCTTATGATATACATTAGTACCTACTGCTAATTGTGATTTTATTGTAAATAATTATTATAAAATTTCGATCTAAAAAGCAAATTGCGTTACGTGTCACGGGACGCGTTTGTGCCTCTCTCGGTAAGCCCAGTTAAGCCTTTAGCTCGACATCCAATCACACGTGAAGGCGCGTTTACAGTACATTAAATGGTTTAGTGCGTTTGCACTCAACCAATACAGTCCCTTACGTGTGGAAGGATAACGTTATATTTCGATAACAATATTTCGTCGACCGTAGGTTCAATTGAGTTAAGGGACAAAATACCCAAAATGAGTTGAGTATACAGTTTTGTTCAGAATTTTTCGCTCTATCGAATGGTGAATATGAAAGAATTCTAGCTTAAGAAAAATGTCCCTTACTCTAATGATTTTTGGATCCAAATTTCGAATTAGCCCCATGTATCTGAAAAACTATGCAATATAGGAACTTGAAATGGTGTAATTATCCCCGCCAATCCACTTCAAATAAGGTAAGGGTCATCCCAATCAACGAATTACCATAACGTACGTCAAAAGTGTGTACTTCATTTTCTGTCAAAAATCTCTTTACAATGTATTTTTTTCATATTTTTTCCACAAGTCCTTTACACTATTTTTTCATTAATAGATTGGATCCAACGTAGAGGTCAGTTTAATGTAAAGGACGGGACTACAAGATACTTGGTCAGTAAGGGACATTACTAACAAAATACGTTGTTGTAAGGGACATCTATTTTCTTAAATAGCTAACTCATTTAGATAAATAAATGTTACACATACATATATTACATAATGTAAATAGAGCACTAAAATACAAGTTTATGTGTGAAATCAGACCCGAAAAAGGTTAATAACAAAAAAAGTTATGGGCGATTTAGTCCGAAAAAAAACTTTGTCGGCCTCTCCTGAAAAATCGTATTTTGTCCCTTACCTCAATTGAACCTACGGTCGACGATTTTACAAAAGGTGACGGTATCAGCTCCTCCAATACAAACGCAGTTTTTTTTTTATAATTTCCATCGACAACAATAGAATCTGCCTGCGCAATAGGATAGATAAACGAAAATAATGTTTGTGTTTCATTAAGTCACTGACTGCCGCCACGGTCACATGGTGTCCGCAAACAATAGATATTCTATTGTGTCTGTTGTCTGGCAATTTACTAGTGCACAGTGTTGGTTATTTATCTAGGTAACCTTAACTCACTCTGAAGGACAGAACTCGGTTTCACACACATGTTAGTCGATATGATCAACAATGGACATTTTACTCGATTCTGTACACATTCAGCGATATTGGTTCCTGAACGAGACAAGAGATCACTTAGGCAATAGTGGATCAACCGGTAATAATTGACCAGCGCCAATCGTTCTGAACGTGTGCTACGTACTTGCAATCTGCCAAGCCTTTTCCCAACTATGTTGGGGTCGCCTTCCAGTATAATAGGATGCATCTGAATACCAGTATTTTACATGGAGCGACTGCCTATCTGACCTCAATAATCCTGTTACTGGGTAACACGATACCTCTTGTTAAAACTGATTTTATCAGACTTTCGGGCTTCTGACGACCCGTAACGACTGTCAACGATCCAAGCATGACAGTCGGTCCAGTGGCTTAACGTGCATTCCGAGGTACGGAGGGGTCTCGGTATGTAAAGATGGTCACCCATCCACGGACCGACCGCGGCATGTGTAGCTTAACCTGATCGATCGACCTTGGTGGCTGTTATTGTGCTACGTATACGTACCTAATGTACTAAATTGCACTTTAGCTTAAGAGCGTTTACGGCGTACGGCATTTCATACAAACTTTCAAGCCCTTATTTTTTAAAATGTATGAACCGATTTTCATAAAACTTCATACGCTTAAGCAGGATACAAAGGTCTAAAAAGTGAGTAGAGAACATTTTCAAAAAATAGTGTTACAGCCAAATTAGATTTTAAGTTTTTCATAGAAACAGAGATTTCCAGTTATCTTTCTTTAAATAAGACATTTCGAAAATGTTTTCTCCTAACTTTTTAGACCTTTGTATCCTGCTTATGCGTACGAAGTTTCATTAAAATCGGTTCATTCATATCGAAAAATAAGGACTTGAAAATTTGTATGAAATGTCGTACGGCGTAAACGGTCTTAAGTGCAACCAAAGTGAACGAGCTTCCTTCTGTTATGACGCCACAATGTTGTAAGCAAACATAATAATAACTATGAGCAAAATAATATAAGATATAAGCAGCTTTAACTCTAATCTGTCACAATCTTGAAAGACAGGCGACCTTGTGGTAGAACTCGGAAATATATACCCACGATAAGATATTACTTAAAACACTTTGCAAAAAGTGGAAAGTACTTATTAATTTTTTTTTTTATCATTCATGTACACACAGTAAATCAAACATAATTATGGATATTTAATGTTAGGTGATCCTAGTAAAAGGATTTTCACGAAAAAAATATGCCATTTTGGACATTTATTCTACTGACTAATAGATCTAATAAATAATTACAAAATTGCAATACTAATATAATAATAAATGCAATAGTGGAACGTGTGTTTTGGTTTGTCCTTCATTTACGCAAAACAGCTTTTAATAATATTCCACAACTTTTTTGGCGGGCTAGGCGGTCAAAAGTTACTAAGTAAAAACTGAACCAATCATGTAAATGACTGTTTGACGAGACATAACATTACACTCTTACAATCTTTTGCACGACATTTAAAAACAACACTTCATTTGATTTTGTCTCGACGATATCTGGAGATACGTACGCAATCATAACATATTATGTACCTAATGTATGTATAAATAAAATACTATTTTACGCCACACACTAAGTTTTGTTTTTGTAACACAAACAAATTATTTCACTATATTATTTGTTTTGATAGCATTACCAGAACCCACGGCTTATATTTAATAAGTTTTCTTGAACCTACGAACCAAGCTGTATTCTGACAAATTCGATTAAAGTCACACTAATTATGTTACTAGAGCAGCTTTTGCCGAAGGTCACCTACTTTCTTGCTGGAATCCATAATATTACACTAATGTATGTATTCACGTAAGATGTACTATTGTATGGAGATCGTGTCAGTTAATAAAAAAATGCTTGAAGAAACAAAAGGTTTTAATTGATTTGTTTAAGAATAGAATAGATTATTTTTATTTGCTATAAAACTTGGTACAATAAAGGTTTAATTATTCCTAATAGAATATTATGATCTATAGGTACTCTTTTCGCGATGGACTGGAGATATTCAATGAAATAATACAACAGCCGGTCGATTCTGTAAAAATCTCACCGTGAAATCATAAGTGAAGTGAGCACTTAATAGTGTTAATCCCTAGCGAATGACAGCTCACTCCACGTTCACTTCACCCAAGCTTTCACGGTGAGATGGTTCCAGAATCGCACGGCAGTTGGCTAGAAATAGGTGTGTACGTAGGTAATTGTTTATTTAAGTCAATTACCTGTTCATTTTCTCTTTTTATATACTTGAACATATTAGTAGTATTATTTAAAGACTGTAAGCTTTTGAAATTATGCAAACATAATTGAATAAAATCATTACCTACTTATATAATTGGATTATTTACATTATATTCCAATCTAAATCTAAATGAAATAAAAATATTGTTGTGATGTGGCGAATTTCCAACAAGTAAACTATACCCAGACACATAATTATCTTCAAAATAATAATAAAATAAATAAAAACAAAATAACAAAAAGCAAATTGCGGCATTTGTTACTTGGCGTGGATCTAATAGTCAGCAATCTAACATTAAAGTAAGATTAGCATTATTTGATAACAATATTTACAAACGCTGACGGTATCAGCTCCTTCCAATTCACACGTAATTTGCTTTATTTTTCGTATTTCCATACAGTCTGCCCGCACAATAGGATATACAAAAATAATGTTGGTGTAAAATTAATATTGCATGTTGTTGGCCCTTTTATAGCAAGCTTTGTCTGATTGCCAATGGCAATTGTTTAAGGTAAGGACATTTTTTTATTATATTATATTTTCTTAGTAATTTTATTTTAAAATAAGTAAGGTTCTGACACTAAGTTACAGTTGTAAGATGGGTCCTCCGCATTTTTTATATGCTCTGAACTTCTTATTAATTCTTTGACAGCTGATGGAGTTTTAAGTCATAGTTAGGTACTTAAAATTAGGAATTTTAAGTATGACCTGCAACGTTGTCTATAAAAAAATCAATTTTGGATGGTAATTGACACACGTCATGTTTATTTATTATATAAGTGACGGGTCGGTTCTGAAAGACAATGCTCTCATTGAAATGCATGATGTTCGAAAATTAGGAATACCTAAATTAGATTGGTGGGTAACCCTGCACGCTGTGAGGTGATCAGTGGACAGTTTCTCCTTTATTCTTATTCTTTTTCTCCTTCATTATTTTATTATTTATTATTTTATTATAATTTTTAGTGTTTGATGTATGTACCTACTACCTATGGATGAAAGTCTGAAATAAATTATTATTATTATGTCGTTTATTCACTTCTTTACCTTATTTTATTATATTTTTAAAAATTTCTTATAATATAAGTACAAAAAAAAAAAACATTTAAAAATAGTGATCCGCCGGTGACGGGAGCTGGGTCCAAGCTACCGGTGGTTAGGACTCCAGAGACAGGAACCTCCTCACAATGCGAGCCGTATCGAGGAGTACTGCCTTTTGAATCAGGCCTTTGATCCAACCGCCTAACGAGAGCCTCGATAAATGTTGATCGAGGCTTTTGGCCATCAGGCCGTTGGCCGATACGACAATCGGCACAATGATAGTCGAGCTCACATTCCACATGTCAACAACCTCGTGTGCTAAGTCAAGATATTTGATTTGTTTTTCTTTTTCAGCTTTCACGAGGTTCCCGTCATGTGGAATGGTAACATCGATAATCATTGCGCGGCGCGCTAATCGATCTATCACCACTATATCAGGTTTGTTGGCGACAATGGTCCTGTCAGTGATGATAGACCGATCCCAGTACAATGTCACATGATCATTTTCGAGAACTGGGTCGGGCACATACTTGTAATACGGTACCTCAGAATCCACAAGTTTATATTTCAAAGCAAGCTGTTGGTGAATAATCCTGGCTACTTGGTTATGCCTGTGCAAGTACTCGCCGTTAGCTAGACGAGAACAACCAGAGATAATATGTCTGATGGACTCACCCGGATGGTGGCATGCCCTACACACGTCAACCGTCCCGTCCCTCATAATATGTCTCCGGAAGTTATTCGTCAAGATAACTTCGTCCATAATTGCACAAACGAAACCCTCAGTTTCCCCGAAAAGGTCACCAAAACGTAGCCAGGATACGGACGCTAAGAAGTCTACATCGGGCTCGTGAAGAGCCCGATAGAAGCGTCCGTGAAGCTCCTTGCTTTGCCATACTCTCTTGCGGTCATCGGTACTAAGTACTACAGGTTTGCGCCAGTTCTCGTTAGCCATGGAGAGCGGGGTGAGCCCCTTGTCCACTGCGACCACATCCAAGTGCATACCCACTTCGGCTTTTAAAAAATATTCCCTGAGACTGCACACCTCGCGGTTGTGAAGGGTCTTCGCATTTAAAAAGCCTCGACCTCCGCACTTCCGCGGGATATACAGTCTCATCACCGATGATCGTGGGTGATGCATCCGGTTTGCGGTCAGCAGTGTACGGACCCTTCTATCCAGGGCGTCGAGTTCGGTTTGAGTCCATTTGAGTATGCCGAAAGAGTACATCAAAACCGGCATGACCCAACCGTTGAAGGCACGCACTTTATTTCCGCCCGAAAGAAAACTAATTAATACCTTCCTCAGGCGAGAAAAGAAGCGCTCCTTCAACGATTGCTTCATGTCAGCATCGTTGATGCCTAACGCTTCCGACATACCCAAATACTTATAGCTTTCGGATGAGGAGAGGGATCTAAGGTTTATGGAATCCGAGAGCTGAATTCCCTCAGATTCCATAATCTCCCCTCGCTTTACATGCATGACTGCACATTTGTCTACACCAAATTCCATTCTGATGGCACTACTGAAAGTTTCAGTTACCTTCATTAGCTCCATCAGATGCAATTTGTTGGGGGCAAAGAGTTTCAAATCATCCATGTAGAGGAGGTGAGATATGATATATATTATTATATATATATATATATATATATATATTATTATTATTATTATTATAAATGTTTGGCTTATCTTTTACACCTATAACAAATTCGTGGTCAGCGTTTTAATTTTCATGATCTCTATAGCGCCAAATAAACTCTATTCAGTCAAATGGAACTCATGGTAGAATTACAGGTCTCATATTGTGAATTCTATGTTGATTCGTAGATTCAGCCTAGCGCTATTTATGTGCGTGTTATTTGATCGCGGTGACGACTGCGCGGGAGTGGCGTGATCCGTCTGATGCGATCACAATCGCGCCGAGATCGCGAGATAGAGCGCGCTTTGTGTGTGATGAAAGGTGACAGTTCGCGATCTCACGACGCGTCACAGATGAGTCCTTTATATTAGTAACCTTTTATTATCGGACGGCATTGCCGCATCGACACGTAAAATCATTTTTATTAGTAAGTAAGCAGTTACCTAAACAGTTTTTGGTAATTGAATTAGTATTCAATTGTGTGTATTGTGTGTGTACACGTTCATTTTCACACCAAAAACATAAAATTATAATAAATACCAACTTCATTGATAATAAGTATTTAAATGAGTACCCACGTAATGAAACGTAGTCAAAGAACCCATCATATCCGAAAGAGACTGCTGTGGATTACGTGAAGATCTTTCTTGCCGTGGCGTTTGGGATGCTCAGAGGGAAGCTTTATTTGATATCCGTGTCGTAGACACTGACGCTCCTTCTTATATTGCACGCCCTGTCGCCTCTGTATTAGAATCCGCCTAAGAAGAAAACATAAGGAAATATTCAAACGCTTGTGATAGGCAACATGCGACATTCACCCCCCTTGTTGCATCTGTTGACGGAGTCTTCGCCCCACAAAATATGTCTACCTTCGTAAATCATCTTGGAGCTGCAGTCACAGACCGCTGGAATAGATCTTTTTGATGGGTTGGCTAAGATCATGAATCATCATCTCAATAATACGTGCCACTAGCATGTGCATTCGTGGCACAAGGCATAAATTTAAACCAATAGCAAGTTATTCGGCTTCGATGATGGAGCAGCACTACCTAGACAAGACTGATGTGGATGCGGCCAACGAACTGAGGAGAAGTCAACTACAACAAATCACGATAGATAAATAAACTTGCTTTATTCGTTAATTAATCAATAATTTGACAGTACTATTGTTATAGATTATGTTGTATTGTAATGAGTACGTAGGTACCTACAATATCGCGTTACAATTTTAGCGCCCTTTCCCACGGCAAGAGCCCGTTTTTTGCTGGTACGGTTTTGTGCAGGACCCCGTTTAGTAGTATACGTGTTTAAATATATTATACTCACAAGCATCCTATTTTCCGGATACTGCAAAAATTATAATGTGCCCTATTTTTTTTTTAGACCTTGCCCCATACAAGGAATTTCTCCTGTATTGTTGAATTCTGTGATTGTATGATGATCACACTAATTAGTTGACGCTACATTAGGCTTAGTGGTCAACGTCATAACGCTTAAGGATAATCCCAGTAATAATTAACTCGCTAATTGGTCAGTGTTAATTGTCATGATACTGTTATACCATGAGCTTTTCGCCAATCACGTAAAAACTGTAAAATTGTTTAACGAAAGTATTAATAGGTATTGAATAAACTTATACAATATGTCCCGGAATTAACGCGCACCACCAAACACCCCAATTAGAATATTATGTTATAATCATATTACATACACTGAATATTTATTATTATGTATAAAACATTGTTTTTTTATTAAATTAGTTACACTGATTATGGGAGAAAATTGTGGTTACATTACAAATCTACGCATGCACACAGTCGCACACGTTTAAGGGTCAAGCGTGGGTGCGTGGGTGTTTCATCCATTTTGGTTTGTTTTGACTGTACAGCGGAAGTGTGACAGTAATTTACGTAGTTTTAATTATTTTTGGGATAAAAATGATATATATTGAAAGTGGCAGATATCGATTCAGTAGCCGATTCTGAACAAACTATTTTCATGATGTGCATTAATTCAGTTACACATTGTATATGTGACTAGCTGTGCCCGTGACTTCATTCGCGTGCATGACGGAAAACAAATTGGTTTTCATGGGTTTTCATTTTTATGCGCGGAACCCATTTTTTTTTTTTTAATAAAAGTGGGCTAACTTTACTCCCTATAACATCAGCTATCTACTAAAATCGGTCCAACCGTATTGGAGACAGAAAACATTTTAGAAAATTGTTTTTCTTTATAATAAGTACCTTTCATAATGACGTTACTTTTCAATTTTATTTATTTGTATAGATAGATATAGACTTTGGATCCCGTAAAAAGTTGGTCACGAATAAGGCAAAGAACAATAAACTCTGCACATACATCCGGAGTGGTTTCTGGACTCTATATTCTGGACCGTATGTTCTTCTCTTATGTCAGTTGGTATTATTTAAAGGAAGTTTTTTTAGGTTATGTTTATAGAGATGATAATACCCACCTAAAATTTTTATCTGTCATCAAATGATTTTGTCTTAAATTTTCCCATAATTTTCCAGAAGTTAGGCAAGTCACCCACACACCGATAGTATGAAAAATGATCTAATAACTTTAAATAAATGTTACTGCAGTACAGGTTCAGGTTCAAAAACGTTTTTAGAACTGTAATTTTTCGTAACCTCACTAGTTGGCTTAAACGCTGTGGAAAATGACTTAAATTCTGATGCAAGTATCAATATCAATCAGGAATAATTCAAATTATACACCAAATTATTAAAATAAATATTTAAGTAAACAGTTTTTATAACGTGCTGTTTTGTCACTGGATAAACCACAATAAATTACTTGCAACCTTCAAAAAACCGGTGTTTAGTTACTATTGTAATGTATACACTTTTAATATGCACGTAAATGCATTTGCATATAGATTGCTGAATAGGTGCCTTTTAGGAACCGATCTAATTCTCAAAATGAATCAGTTTTATGAAAAACCTAATGTTGAAAGAGCGATTAATTTTAATAAATTTACTATTAAAATCTAAGCTAGCGGTTGCGAATCATTCACTATTATTATAAAAAAGTATTACTTTTTCTTGTGAAATCACTTAAAATAAGATTTGATGGTTTCGCACATAAACAGATTGATATTACTGTTTTCAAAAATGTATAGGTTCTATAAAACCTATCGTTAACGTTTTACTATAATAAGAACACAAGACTTGCATTTTTATAATCATTTTAACTATCAAAAACAAAAGGAACTCAGCAATTAATTTAACCTTATAATCTAACTATAAAAATAAAAAGCTTACCTGTACTGTTTTTTAGAACGATGTAATAGCGGAAATAGCGAAAGAGGGTATTATCCACTCTATATCACGTCTAGTTGCAGCCCGTTAGATGTGATTGATGACAGACGCACTGCAGAAGACTGGCTGCTGAATTTCCTCGCGACCGATTATATACAAATGCCTTTTCGCTATGATTCGTCGCGATCGCGGGAAGACCGGCGCGCGCGCACCGACGCGACGTCACCGCAAGGACTTGGGGTCAAAATACACAATCCCGCGTGGTCTAATCAGCGGGTGGAGGGATGCACACAGCTAATGGTTTTAGTGACCCTTGGACAAAAGTCAACCCGTATGATATAAAATTGTAATGAAGTGTCAAAGTCCACCGTTATCACCGCAGATCATGGCTTATGAAACTTTTTGTGAAGTGGCGAAGTTACAACAGAACTTTGACTGAATTTGTTGTTAATAGGAATTCCAGTTTTAGCACTGGGCGGTTTAAGAAAAACGGCATATTTAAAAACTGCAAAATGTGTAGGTAATTTTGAAAGAAATCTAAGAACTGTCTTAATTCTATTACATTGGGTTATCTTGTAATGGCAGAAGTAGATAAATAAATAAATTGTATTATTTAAGCAGTAGGTACTTGATGGTCTATCATATGATTTTTTGTTGTTAAATTAATATACAACGTCTAACGTTAAATGCGCAAAACCTGAAAATAGTTTGATTAGAATAACGACCAGAATTAATTGAACCACTTTTTAATATAGGTCACATTTTTCAAAAATCTTCATTAAAAACGTCGCCGTGTCTATTTATTAATATGTCAAGCAAGCCAATGTCAGCGCGGCGCAGCGGCCCGGTGACGACTCCTCCCTCGATAAAGCGTCGTCGCAGACGCAAGAAACGATCAGAATGGCCAGTAAAACTAAAACAGCACATAAAACCTTTACAATTTTTTTAATGACTTATTTTCTCTCTGAAATAGGTCAATTGAATTAAAAATCAGTTGGGGTGTCTGAGGTTTTGCGCATTTAACGTTACACGTTGTATTGTGTATTTAACAACTCTGCTCGACTAGATTTTGACATAGTGACATATCAGCTGACTCGACGCGATGTTGCGAATTAGGTTATGAAATTTAGGATTTTACTTCAACATTCAGCATTAGAATTTATTAATAAAGATATCGCGCTCATTTTGTACAGACGCCAGCACTTCAAGCTACCCGAAACTGTGAGATTTTCCCAATCAACCTTGAACCTAATGCTTTAGCGATAACGTTGAGGATCTATTAAAGAAATTTGACAGATTGTAGTAGCTTGATGTGCTGGCGTCTGTACAATAAGTTTGTGGCAATTAATATCTTTAAATATATGCTGAAGGCGGTCAAACCGCCTCATTCTACTACGAAAGTTGTATAAAATAGGTATTACTACAACTATATAAAAGGTAGGCAACTTAAAATCGCTGAAAATATGTAAATAAACAACCTATTCTCTTGCTAAAAATATGCAATAGAGAAAAATAAGGATAAAATTATTCTCTCTGCATACTTACTTTTTCGTACCATTTTTCATACATAAACTACATATAAAACACGATCAAATCTTGATAAAAAATACTAAAAATAGTATCTCAACGTGACACTTCTTAGTGCTGACCACTCACCCAATTTTCTTATTTCGGTTCAAAAATTGCATTAAGCCTAATCGATTTTGTAGAAACTGCAGTGCGATTCTGTAACCATCTCACCGTGAAAACGTAGGTGAAGTGAGCGTGGAGTGAGCTGTCAGTGTCATCCCAGCTGATACTAGGGATTGACCAAGCATACATCTACAATCATAATCGATATTTTAATAATATTTTTATTTGAATTCTATTGATCATTTTATACAATTTCAACGCTATTATTTTGAGGGGTTTTTAAATAAAATAGCAAAACAGAAACTCAGTCAGAATTTCAATGTTGTTTTTTTTTTTTCTTTTTTTTCCTAGACTAGTCTTCACGAGTCAGCGTGATCACTTTACCCGATTCACGACATTCCGTGAATCGGGTGAACTGATCACGCCACACAAACTACGTGGGATTAAACGTGGGTTTTGACAACTAAAAAACTAACTTTGAAATTATATAAAATGATGTGATGATTATGAGAAGTGTGTCCCGCTCTAAATGCCCTAAGTATAATTGACCCATTGCATCCTCCAATCGAAATTATTTTAAAATAATATAAAGACACAAGACTTCCATAAAATAATAATAAAATACTAAATTTAATTTTTTGCAAATTAAGTCATGATATTATTTGTAAACACTTAAATGAGATAGATTGGAACCTTTTATTTGATGGCACTCACGATGTGAACGATATGCTCAGTATATTCTACGGTAAAATTAAAAATATTATAGAAATGCAAGATCCCCCTACCATACGAAAACATAAGACACACCCTCCTTGATTTGATAAAAATTTAATAAGAACTTTGAGAGAAAAGGAAAAGATACGCCAGCGATACAGAACCTACAACACCCCATGGATGAGCTTGAACTGAAGCTGCTAAGTAAACGGTGCTCGGTTATGGCTGCCTCATGTTACAATAAATATGTTAGCGACCCAGAAACAGTAATAATCAAGGATCCGAAGCGATTTTGGACTTATGTTAAAGACAAGCGAGGTGGCACCAGTTTTTATCCCCTAATAATGACTGCCAGCATCACATCGTCTTCGGATGGCATCAATATCTCAGAAATATTCGCTGCTCACTTCTCTTCCATGTGCAGTCAACAAGATGTGAATCGTCATTTATCTTCCTTAAAATATATGCAAGACATTTTGGCCTACAGTTTACCTTTGACAATACTCCCAATTGAAAGTGATGCCTTGCTCAATAAATTGAAATCACTGGATCGTCAAAAAGGCGCTGGGCCCGACGAAATTCCTCCTTATTTTATCTCCATGTGTGCTTCGCCTCTGGTAGCGCCCTTATTATAAATATTTAATCGTACGTTTGCGTTCGGCATACTTCCAAATATTTGGAAGGTGGCAAAGGTGGTACCAATTCATAAATGCAGTGATCGTAATTATACAACGTGTACCGTTAAATGCGCAAAACCTGAAAATAGTTTGATCAGAATAACGACCAGAATTAATTGAACCACATTTTAATATAGGTCACATTTTACAAAAAATCTTCATTAAAAACGTTGCCGTGTCTATTTATTAATAGGTGAAGCTAGCCAATGTCAGCGCGGCACAGCGGCCCGGTGACGACTTCTCCCTCGACAAAGCGTCGTCGCAGACGCAAGAAACGATCAGAATGGCCAGTAAAACTAAAACAGCACATAAAACCTTTACAACTTTTTTAATTAAGTACTTATTTTCTCTCTGAAATAGGTCAATTGAATTAAAAATCAGTTGGGGTGTGTGAGGTTTTGCGTATTTAACGTTACACGTTGTATAGGGCAATTTAAATTTTATCTACCCTCGCCAAAGTTTTTGAACCCTTGATTTGTCCCTACAAACAGTAACATTTGAAACTTTACCTTAGTATTTCCAGATCTACATGCACAAACCTAGTGACTTTCAAGGAGACCCTAACGAGTGCCACTAACGCTTGAAAACAATTTGACGTAATATATCCTGATTTTAGCAGCGCCTTTGATCGCATCCCCCATAAAACAAATTTACACTAAAATGATTTTACAAGATTTGGTACATAATCTTGTAAAATCACTTTAGTGTAAATTTAATTTTGATTTTAATTTAAATTAAAATTTTAAGTGATGATTTCGATTTTAATTTTAGTGTTTTTATTATTTTAATTTAAATAATTATTTTAATTTTAGTGTTGTTTTTTAGTTTAAATAATGATTTTAATTATGATTTTGATTTATTTGTATTTTGATTTTAACTTTGATTTTGATTGCATCTGATTTTAATTTAAACTATGATTTTAATTTTGATTTTAATTCAGAATTTGATTTAAACATTTGAAAACAATTAAATTCGGTGAGAATAAGAACTCATCTAATTTTAAGCAGGCGCTCAATATCAATCATGTGCTTACCTGTAAGAAATTGGTACACTAGTCTATAAGGGCTGATTTCTCCAACGCCAGATAATCGGAAGAATAATTTTGAATTTTTGACAGTTCTTCCATACAGAAACTGTCAGACGTCAATTTCATTCCACGAATAAAAATTATCGGTCGGTTGAAAAATCACCCCAAGTCTATTGGATGTATCTCACATATTCCTATCAGTGTATTCAATTGTTGGTGAGGCAAATAAATAAAATAAATGTGGGTATAAAAGGTGAACGAAATAGAAGCCTATCACACCTGGTCTGGCACAGAAATTTCATTTTAAAAAAAAAAAAAACAATAAATCGATAAATTTATCATTGAATTCGTAGCAACAATCAATAATTTGATTGAAGCCAGCGACCAGCTTTAATCAAAGGATTGAATGTAAAAAAAAAAGATTATATATCTTATTTTCTTTTCTGTGAAAAAAAAAAATATGCTCCATAGGTATCTACTTACTCCTTTCACCTTTTATAACCTGTTTTTGTCCAGACGGTAAAAAAAGTCAGCCGGTATAATAAAATGGATAAGGAATGTTTTATTTATTTAGGACTGAACTATAGGTATTTGATGATAACAGAATGTTCAGCTTCACCGTACTGATTGTGACAGGGGCAAAGTACAATATTAACGAAAGCCGAATCTCCATCATCTCTAGTACATGCACGTAGTTAATGGTAGGCAGTAATCAGACAATACAATTTAACGACTTTTCCACACAGTTTTATCATACAATAACATGACCTAACCCCGAATTCCCCGTCGAATCTCATGTAAGCTATTGTGTTGTACCTATGTAACTTATTATCAATGTTTTAGTTCTTAATAAATTTGACTGCGGCTAGCCCGGGCCTAAATCCTGATTATAAACGTTTCTTTGAACATATTTGGGTAACTAAAATTAATCGTCATTTATGAATAGTCAAAAATTTTACTTTATTTTTAAATCACATATTTTTGAATATTTATAATCCTGAAAAAATAGCTTAAATCTTGATCTTTGCTTAACTTATGACAAATAGATGAAAAGTTATACCTAGGTCTGTCAAACCATTGACAGACCAGCCGTGCGATTCTGTAACCACCTCACCGTGAAGCTTGGGTGAAGTGAGCGTGGAGTGAGCTGTCATTCGCTAGGGATTAACACTATTAAGTGCTCACTTCACTAATGATTTCACGGTGAGATTTTTACAGAATCGACCGGCTTGTTATAATATTTTATCTGAAATTATCTGAAAACAGATGATGAAACTCCACTTCGTGTTACAACACGCTACGAATAATTAAGATACTTGCATGCTTTAGGTGCATCTTTTGAATTGTGTTTTTTGAAGGACAGAAAAACAAACCAACGATTGTTCACCTATGATAATATGAAAGTGACAATACAGCCATCTGGTAAACCCTTGCTACACCAAGGGCTTTGCCAATACGAAGTGATCTTGCGAAATAAAGTAGGAAAGGCTCATGGTCCTGTAACTTCGCTGGTACTCATATCTTTCAAACAGGAACACTAGTCGCAGAAATTGTCATTTCCAAGGAAGTTCTTCCACTATATCTTTGGTGGAAGTAGAAACTTCCTCAAACGATCTCTTTTACAAGGAGCTCTACTTCTAAATAATAAGATAAGAATATTAAAATATTCTCATGACATCGGTCCAACATGTCTCTCTTTTTTTTTAAATGAGAAAATGACAAGGGCACATTGTATAATTTATATCCTACTAGCGACCCGCCCCGGCTTCGCACGGGTGCAATGCGGGTGCGATCACTACATAGTATAAAACAAAGTCGCTTCCCGCTGTCTGTCTGTCTCTATGTATGCTTAGATCTTGAAAACTACGCTACGGATTTTGATGCCGTTTTTTTTTTTTATAGATAAAGAGTGATTCAAGAGGAAGGTTTATATGTATAATACATGCATAGTATAGTATATACCATTGTGGATTTTTTTTTAGACCTTTTTAAGGTGTACAATACTGTACAGACGCCAGCACATCAAGCTACCCGAAACTGTCGAAATTTCCCAATCAACTTTGAACCTTATGCTTTAGTGATAAAGTTGAAAATCCGTTGGGTAGTTTCAAGCGCCACCGGCCGACTGCCCGGCCGGAACCCCCGCATTTTAAAACTGTAATATATTCGAAAATATTCATTTAAATTACATGCTGTAAAGGGCCATAATGATCTATATGAAATGCACAATGTTTTTAAGGTACTTAATTGGATAAGGATTAATGCTGTATTGCCTAAAATTGCTTCTTAAATAAGCCATTATTTCTCGTAAAAAGTTAAGGATAAAAAATGGTTATTGTGGGTTATCCCTAAGAGATAGACATATACCATCGCGGACTTTTTTGTAGAACTTTTTAAGGTGTACAATACTGTAGTACATTATTTTGATCTATCTTGAATGGTTCAGCCAGCGTTTACAATGTAAGCGCAAAAAAATGTGTTTATTTACGACATCACATTAGAAACCCCTAAAATTATCAGTGTTTCTCTACTATATTATCCATGTATTATATATATAAACCTTCCTCTTGAATAACTTTATCTATTAAAAAAAACCGCATCAAAATCCGTTGCGGAGTTTTAAAGATCTAAGCATATATAGGGACAGACAGACAGGGAAGCGACTTTGTTTTATACTATGTAGTGATATAGTAAATAATATCCTAAGAGTTGTAGTAAGCCCCATGGTTGCTATCTATACAAATAATACTTAAAATTGAAGTGTCTGTTTGTAATGTCAAAATAACAGCTTTTTACTAAATGCATATGAAAGTTTATACGGTACTTATACAAAAAACAATTTAAAAAATTAAAAAAAAAAATCAAGACCGACAGCTGTCTGTTTCTCTTCTGCTTCAGCTAATCTCTGAAACGGCTGGACCCATTTCGACAGGACTTTCACTGTTACAAGGAGTATCTTAGGGTTATTTTATTTTAGAATAAGAATTAGGGTTCCGCGCAAAAAAAAAACCTTTGAAATCCAATTTGTTTTCCGACATGCACGCGAACGGAGTTGCGGGCACAGCTAGTCGTTAATATAAATAATGCTTTATTCGTGTAATAAACAGTTAGATGTTACCTAGCTTCAATCTCAATGATTTTCCATTCCTAAAAACGCGAAAAATACCGTTGACTACATGTACCATAAATAAATCATGAATTTATTATGTATTTACGAGTTTATGAGCTGTCACGTTTTTATTGTAATATTGTGCAAGTTTAAACAAACACGTTTTGCGCATTTTGCGTGAATCACTATCAACGATAACCTTTAATTAATTTATTAAGTGCAACTAGAAACATAGACTGTGACAGATAAGCTTGCAGTATCTACGTGCCGGGATTAACGTTTACCCCGTGTTCGTTATTTTCCACGTAGATCACGTTTTGTAGCTAAACTTACGTGATAGCGATAACTCCTGAACTTTTGGACTAAAAGTAACCTGTCTGTTATGAGTTGTTTGGGGTAGCACTTAGCGATAACGACGAAACATGCGAGGACCATATGCTCACCTAGTTTGATATAAGTGTTACGAATGTGATGATTGTGTATACGATCTATTTCTTTTTGTTTTATTATATTTATGCCCTATATCATTTCATCATTTTTTTTGAGGAGACCGTGACTAAATAATAGCAGCCGGACAGATCGATCGATCAGGTTAAGCTACGCTTGACGCGGTTGGTCTGTGGATGGGTGACCATCTTTACATACCGAGACCCCTCCGTGCCTCGGAAAGCACGTTAAGCCGTTCGTCTCGGCTGTCATTCGTAGATCTTTGACAGTCGTTACGGGTAGTCAGAAGCCCGAAACTCTGACAACCAGTCTTACATAGGGGTATCGTATTACCCAGTAACTGGGTTGTGGAGGTCAGATAGGCAGTCGCTCCATGTAAAATACTGGTATTCAGATGCATCTGGTTAGACTGGAAGCCGACCCCAACATAGTTGGGAAAAGGCTAGGCAGATGATGATGCCCTATATCATTTCACATTTACTAAATAACTGATTATGTTTACATACCGTGTGGTGGGACCCTGGTGATCTGCTATACATACCCAGTGCAGACACCAGTCTCTCACAACCAGTGTCAATAGTTTCTAAGCTTGTTTAATTTTATATGATACCGTTGTTTGTGAAGAGAAAATAAATTATTTGTCTCATCCAATAGAACAACGACGTAATTACGAAAATGTTTTCTTGAGTTTTCTTCAGTTTTCTCATGAAATTATTACAAATTATTATTGATATTAAAGTAACATACATAAAAATATTAAATATTTTAGCATACTCATTGGAAATATGTATATCATAATTTTCAATTTCAAACTTTTAAAACGTTCTCCTGAAAAATAGCTAAAACGTAATTACGTCATTGTTCTATTGGATTAGCGATTTGAATTTTAAAACTAAATGTTTAACTACTTTTCAATAACCAATTGCATTGAATTCCAGGAGTACTGTCTTCATTTCAAATTGAAAGTAATCCAATGCTGGACGCCCAAGCATCGCCCCAGCGACCGGTCCTTCACTGCCCTCATCGGCTGCCTTCCCGTGACCTTCAGTAAGTCATGGAACCACCTTGAGGAAGCGTAAGTACCGACACATGATGCTGAATCTTCCGGTGCGCGGTCACCACCCCAGAACTTTTGGGCCGCCTCGGCCATTTAAGCTTAGCAATTCTTCGAGCTATTTCCTTGGTTCATTTGTGAATTAGGTGCTTAATGTTTCCATGAATAAATAAATGTGCTGGAAACGCACATGGAGGTTCGTTCACTTATGCATAATCAATGTATTACGGGCTTCCATTGGCTCTTCTTGATTTATCGTCAATGTGTATGAAGTGGTCGGAAGGGGCGTGCTTGTGCATTGATTCTAAGTGTTCCAAGTGTGCCGAACTGACAAAATGTCATGTGCATACATTAGTATCCCTACATGTGCTATAAATAGCTGCAATATATTATTTGTCCCACAACTTCGTGCTCATGAAATTTTAACCCTCGTAAAACCAAAGGGCAGATTTTGTATAAGTACCTAATGTCTTTAGTTAGTAGATACCAACTTGTTTAAAAAACCGACTGAGTTCAAGTTTGTGGGCTTCATAGTTCCGAAGATTTAATTAGAACTGTTTGTTTTGTTAATAAACAAGCTTTCCGCAGTATTCTTTACCCGTGCTGGCAGTTTCGAATTTATCTTAATCCTCCTCGACTCAACCCATTGTAAAGGTTAGGCCATAAAGTTCAATAAAAGTCCTATTGGAATCTGTCCAGCCTATAACGTGAGGCGCATACTGATAGAAATATCTGTGATGCTGATGAAAATGCTAGAAAAACTTTCTCGAACCATAAACATACAGTGTGGTCTATCACTCTCGTTCAAGAAGATGACAACCTTATCATCTTTGATGTTACTCATCACATTTTACTACGCGTGATTATGTTTGTCATAAGAATTTCATAAGAGAAAATAAATGTGATGGAATACAGTTTTCTTGAAAAATTTGCAGTTTAATGACTCGTTTAAAGAAATAAACAGAATTTGCGAGAGATATCGAAACGGGAAAGAACTTTAATTTGCTGTTTTATTATGTTACTTATACTATATAGGTAACACCTAGTGTTTATTGCAAAAAACTTTTGACCAAAAACGTGTGAGTTTGTTTACGCATCAAAGAACATTCTAGAATTACCTCGAACGATTTCGAATACAAGAGTCTCTCGTCTCTTATTCTAGCCAATTTGATACACCATACGGATACAGTAGGTTCGTATTGTACACAAATTGTTCAATTGATGCACGAGTTTGATTCGCAACACATTGTAAATTGCCTAATGGGTTAAAAGCAAGTGTGCCTGCGACTCGCGAGCATAGACCATCTCTCTGGCTCTTTTAGTTTCATGGTTATCTTGGCGACCTGTACTATCTATCAAAGTACGAAGAAATAGTAAACTGCTTTTCGATTTATGCCGAGCTATTTCTTGGAAATACTTTTTTCAGATTCCTGTTTCAGTGAGTAGGTACTAAAAGAAAATATTTGTTCCTTATATTCTCAGAGGACCTCGAAACTAAAGTGGTTGTTACGAATGTGCTTGTTTATTTCTGACATTCTAAATATGGAGATTTTGGGTCGACACATCTTCGTTAGTAAACTTCGAATCCATTGAATAAGTTTTCGTCTATGAATGTTTGTGATAATAGAAACTTAGACGTTGATGTTAGGTATTTCTGAGGAGGTGAACGGTCAATCGTCACCGTCATCGATTCATACTTAGATATGATTATCTTACTATAATTCATTTCGTTATGATAATTAAACACGAGACTCTGTGCATGGAATTTAAAAATAGACGGCATTTTACCCACATTCACTTATAAATTGATGCGAAATCTGATTATATTTTTTTTATTTTTAAATTTATTTATTACATCTCTTACATAAAAAAGTTTGAAATTATGTTCGCAATGATAAGGATACCTACCAGAGGTACCCTCATTATTATTTATTTATTTAATACTTCAAGCACATAAATGTACAGAGGCGCGCTTGTTGCCATAGGCAATTTATACCAGTCAACTTTTGGGTGATGCAGAGACAAACAGTGGTAGGTGCAATCATGAAAATTGAGGAATAAATATTTTAAATGCATATCATATGCATTTAAAATATTTATTCCTCAACTGTTCTATATACTGCTGCACGATGGCATTGTAATCAATCCATTGCTTCATGTGTTCGAAGAATTTGTCTTTCGCTTTAGCAACTTAGTTTTTTTCATAAAATTATTAGCAGACACGAGATTACATCCCAAAAGACTTTGGGTTATTTTTTTTAAATTTATTTATTAAAAACTACGTAAATAACACCTTAACAGCTATAACTATTACTACCACAAAGATACACAATTACACACACATCTAACTCATATTGACTACCAAAAAAAAAATACACTTGAAAATACAATAAAAAATACAGTCATAAAAACAATTCAAATTACAATCAAATATACAAATAAAATACAATTACAGATACCATTAAAAATGCACTTCAGCATTTTTTCTCCAAATTCTCATTTTTCAATGCACTTCAAGGCTACCTGTCAACTTCAGTGCGCAGTGAAATATATCTACCTCATTTGAAATAATATTCAACAATCTTATGGCGCGTTATAATCTCGTTTCTGCGTTGCATGACAGCGATTGGTTTGTGGAGGTCATGTAGCAGTCCCTTCATGTAAGACTTTGATATACACTTGCATTACAGTTGAATAAACTCGGTTGTATGCAAAACAGGTTTTTGCATTATTTCCCGGTTATTACCTTAAATGGGCAGTATTAAATGCAATTCGTTTGTCAGATTTAACCAGCCGTGACACTGCAATGAAGGTGATCCAATTCTGTTTTTTCAAGTCTGTTTTTCAAATGTCACCGTAGAAGTACAGTCGAACAAACTATTTGGTAAACAGACAGCTGACTTGCTTCTTCTTTTAAAAGATGCTGTAAGCGGTCAATTATTTTAAGTCCCTCTCTTAAGCCATTTGGCATAAGCTTAAAAAAGTTATGCTAATTACTACGCACACAAACCCCCCCCCGACCACGATGTGTGAGTTGGGTGGCGGCGCCTGCCGGGGGCCATGAAACACCATGGCCTCCGAATTGTTGAGAGCCACCTCCAGGCCTAGGTGACGTATGCGGCCCACCACCTGTGAGACCGCAGCCGTCACCAGCAACGCTGCCTCCCTGTGCGAGCTCCCCCGGGCAGTGACCAGCGTGTCATCAGCATAACACGTCAGGTCCACGCCCGGTTGGAGCTCGCCCCTCAGCACCCAGTCGTACCCGATGTTCCACAGGAGCGGGCCCAGGACTGAGCCCTGTGGAACACCGCACGACATGCGGCGATGGTTTCCGCCATCACGTCCCATGTAGGTGACACACCCCTCGGACAGATAAGCCCCAACGACGCGGCGGAGGTAGGGAGGCACCCGATGATACCGCAGTGCCTCCCGTATACAACTCCAGGCCAGGGTGTTGAAGGCGTTGGAAATGTCCAAGGACACCGCCAACATCACCCCACCCCGGGACACCGCTTCCGCCGCCAGGACTCTCATTGGTGACCCTACCTACTCCAAGTTATGATATACCTAGCAACGGTCCATCACAACGCATTGCTCCTCCTTGTTCTGCAATATGGTTCAACCTTCCTTGAAACTCTTTTTTACATACCTATAGAGCTATTTCCAGCAGTGGAGTACGATATAGCCCAATGATAATATAAAATAGTGTTATGTCATTTGATCATAACAGCCGGTCGATTCTGTAAAAATCTCACCGTGAAATCATAAGTGAAATCCCTAATGACAGCTCACTCCACGCTCACTTCACCCAAGTTTTCACGGTGAGATGGTTACAGAATCGACCGGCTGCTATGATCAAATGACATAACACTATTTTAGAATCGCACTGCTGGTAATGAATATTTAAAAAGTCGATTGATAGAAACAGAACCATATCACGGTGTAATTTCTTTATCACCTTATCTATGGCACTATTTAAGGTAGTGTCAGGTTGAAACCTAATTGCCGACCATATTGAATGGATGTTATGCTTCTTTTTTTTCACCATTTAACAGCATTCAGCCACAACAAGATGCTCTGAACATGCTAAGGACTTCTTTCATCTCTTTGGTACCAAAAGTCTATTAACATTGTCACTTTTACATGTCATTAAAATTGAAACAAAATGATTCGATAAACTGACTGCCCAACTGCCTCGTTTGTTGAAGCACTAGAGCACTTAGCGCTTGCCATGCCACCACTAAATCGCAAGCGCATGAGAATGTGTTCCTGGGTTCGATTCCCAAGTCAAGCAAAATGTTCTTGAATTTCCATTGGGAATTTCTCAGTAATAGCCCGGAGTCTGGATTTGTGCCCGGTAGTCTGGAGTTGTCTCGGCAATAGGTTCACCCCATCTTACATTTTATTTTATTTTATTTAAGCAATTTTTTTTAATTATAAAAAAATTGTGAACAACGAACTTAATCTGAGAAATATTGTCCATCATGTTCTATGACCTTGCGCCATCTATCGGGCAGCATACGGATGCCGTCGCGAAAAAAATTGCAGGCTTTGAGGCTATAAAATCATCGACGAATTTACGGACATAATCCAGCGTTTTGAACTGTTTATCCACTAAGCCGTGCCGCATTGACCGGAACAAATGATAATCAGATGCGGCCAAGTCTGGTGAATATGCCGCGTGCGGGAGAACTTCCCATCCCAAATCCAAGAGGGTGCTTTGAGTCCCACGAGCAACGTGAGGTCGAGCGTTGTTATGGAGCAGTATGACTTGCCAGCTTCCTTGCCCAGTAAATGATCTTTTTTGATCCAGTTCTTCGCTCAATTTATTCAGTTGTTTACTGTAGCGCTCCGCTGTCACCGTCTGACCAGTTTCCAGAAGTTCATAATAAAGTACTCCCTTCATGTCCCACCAGACACACAGAAGAACTTTCTTTAAGTGGCTGTTCGGTTTCGGCGTCGTTGTATATACAGGGTTGCCCGGTATCTACCCACAATTTCTTTGTTTAGGATTCTTTTAAAAAATATAGTGCTCGTCACCCGTCACAATTTTCCACAAGAAGTCCTTTTTTGCTGCCGGGAAAGCAGTGAAAGACACGTATGAATACGTTGACTTAAGCAATGTTCGGTCAACACATGTGGGACCCATCTTCCAAGTTTTTTATTTTTTTTCATTTGGTGCAAAAGCTTCGAAATAGCTGTTGGGGTGACTTCTAACTGAGCTGCAAGCTGTTTTTGCGTTTACGTTGAGTACTCATCCAGTAAATCTTGCAATTAAAACTTTTGCGGCTGCACAGGGCGCGGCTGTTCACTAAGATCGAAACTACCACTTCTAAAACGTTTGTACCAATAATTAGGTACATGTTTCATAAGATACAACGTCGTCACCAAGAACACTACAAATTGATTCCCGTGCTTGAGAAGCAGTTTTTCCTTGTTGGAATTCGTATAAAATGCAGAGCCGAATGTGCTGTTTATCAGTTGCCATCGTAAATTATACTATTTTGACAGGTTATGTAACTTGCATAGACTTGTCGTTTGGTGTTCTAAAATCCTTACAAAAGCACAAAAGACCGCGGAAATCTGTTTTAAATATAGTTTAAAGCTCTAAGAATAAAAAAACTGTAAAAATTAAGTCATACACGTAATATTTTATTTTACAGTTTTACATGTGGCTTAGACATATGTAGCAAGCGAAATGTAGGTGCAAGCGATATGCAGTACTCCTCTGGCTTATCCTTCGAGGAAACAGGCGTGATCTCATTTTATGTGATTCGCTAAGCTACTTTTTAGCTATTCATAACAGTAAAAAATAAAATAAAATAATGTTTTTTTATCTCCACAAATTACATTATAGAATGTTTATAGAATAGTAAAATAGTAAACTGAGTGTGAGTGTTGGCATTATAACCTTTGTTTTCTGTTTTTATAGTTTTAGTGTTTACTTATTTATTTTGGTGAGGGAATTGTGGCTAAGTAATAACAGCCGCACGGGTCGATCGATCAGGTTAAGTTACGCTTGCCGCGGTTGGTCCGTGGATGGGTGACCAACTTCAGATACCAAGACCAAGCCGTTGGTCCCGGCTATCATTCGTGGATCTTTGACAGTCGTTACGGGTCGTCAGTAGCCCGAAAGTCTTACAACCAGTATTACCAAGGGGTATCGTATTACCCAGTAACTGGATTGTGGAGGTCAGATAGGCAGTCGCTCCGCAAAAAAATACTGGTATTCAGCTGCCTCCTGTTAGACTGGAAGCCGACCCCAACATAGTTGGGAAAAGGCTGGGCATATGATGATGATGATGATGCTAATGAACGCATTTTTCTTTCTTTCTTTTCTTTCAAATGTTTGTAAAGGTAGTTAGCCTAAGAATTAGATATTTATATGGTTGTACACAATTAGAATAAGATCTTATTGTACCTATGCACTTTGTGTTATTATGTTAAATCAAAATCAAAAGTCATTTATTCAAACTAGGCTGAGAATCAGCACTTTTCGAACGTCAAAATTACAAAAGACAGTCCCCCAAAACGCCCGCCCTTCATCACTTCCTAGTGCTTTCGCTGGGAAAAAGAAGTGGCGCAATAAACTCCCCAGCAGCACAGCTGTCTGTTCAGTTACAAAATACTTGACTGAATACAATACAACCTTTATTAACCTTTTCTATCCCGGTGAGGACATTTTTGAAAAACCCTAAAACACGCTCTTTTTATTTTAAGTACCAAGTTTCGAGTGAATCCGACAGCGGGTTAATTTTTTTACGCAGGTCTATTAACTTTGTCACCTCCTAAATCCTCTGTAAGGGGTTTTTTTGAAAACTAAAAGTGATATTCTTTATTATTTACTGAGACATATGAAGCCAAATTTAAGTTTCTTAACTAAAGGAATAAGATTTTTCTTAACTGTATCCGGCCTTTTCACCCCCACAGGGAGAGAAATCAAAAAAATCGATTGGGATGTTTCCATAATTTGACTCAAACATTATTTATACTAATTTTTGAGTTGATCAACGAACGCAGTAAAATGCTCCCCTTAAAAAAAAATTATCCCTTTTTGCCCCATCAGTACAGCGCCGCAACAAATATGTCTCCGCCCTTACAGTTTTATGTAACATTGATTACTGTGCCAACGTGCGGCAGTAGAACTAAATGATGAAACTCTTCGCCGATGTAGGTACCGCGCGAATTGTCTTGGTAGTTCTCAGCACAGTCTCAGTTGTTCCAACAGTTATCACTAGATGTCGGTACGAGCTACATGTTCCTTATTAATCTTTATACTAAAATAGGGACCGGACTTAAACATTCAAATTGTTGCACATAGCACATTTGTTTTCTAGACCATCAATATTAGCTCTCACCGACAGCGCCCTTCTTTCTCTTTCAATGTCATCATCATCTTTGAGGTCAGCGGTCAAAAGATGTCCCAAGTATTTCACCTTATTTACCCTTGCAAGCGATATTCCGTTGAACTTGACTTAGACTTCGTGGAGAACAAATATCTATATGCGCACCTACGGTGCAACAACGTCACTTATGCAATTTGGGAGGGTTGTAAATTATAAAGTTTACATTATTTTATTACAAAATTGTGAGATGTTCGCTTTAACTTTAATATGAAGTTCAAAGTTGTAGTTTATTACCAGTTAATTTCTTTAGTCAAGAAGAGGAAGAAGAACATTATAATAGGATTGCGAATTTTTAAACGCTTCTCCTGAAATATTACATCATTAATTGCATAAGTAGTGACGTTATTGCACCGTAGGTGCGATATGTAGGACCAGTACATATGTTCCGCCATAGCTACTTTCACCAACCGTCTTTGAGATGGTACCATATGTTTTTCGGTATCTTCCTGTGTCCTGTGTGTTGTCCGAGTCAGTTACTCTCCTCAAGCTCTGAGACAGTGGATTAAATTATTATTCGCCCAGTAACCTAATAAATAGAATAAATTGGAATGCCCCAAACCTGACCTTGAAGCAATAACTTTAGAAACATAATTCCTAATTACTTGCTGATGACAAATCTAGCTTTGTGTCTTTGTTCCCACTGAGAAGCTCATCAAATTAATAGTCAAATCGTGTCACTTTAACAAAGCGTTATTGTTGGGCTTATGATACTACTGTACCTCTGATGTATGGCAGTAAAAACTGGATGAGTTTGGGATGCAGGCTCAAATGGTATAAATGTGGTGGGATTCACGACTCGTTGCCAAAGAACTGAGTACCACTCCTAGAGATGGTAAGTGAGTCTCCTGTGTCATTTTGTTACGACCATAAGAACCATGAGGCGTATTTTAATCAGTTACTAGTTCTTCAAATAGACTTCCATGGTTTACGAAAAATAACGAATAGCTTCAATTAACACATTGAACGCCGTGGTGATCACCAGTGAGCAACAGCAATTGTTTTGTTAATTCTTTGGATAGTAATAATAAATTATAAGTATTTAGACTATTTTGAACCGTGTAAAATTTGTCGAAATCGCGAATCGGCGTCAGCTCAGAAGGAAAGTATAGTGTGGTCACCGGTGACCACCACGGCGTTCAATGTGTTAAGCAAGCATAAGAAGAAGACGAAAAAAGAGTCCCTCAATAAACTTACGTAATCTTAAATATTATTTTTAACATAAGTTCTATTATTTCAGGGGAAGATTCTGATGCTAGTGCTCATTACCGCAGCAGCAGTCGTAGCCAGCCGGGATGTCCGTTCTCCAGGTAAGTAACACTTTACATTACGGTTTATTTCTTTATTATCTAAACGTTGTGCTCTACAATGGTGGTGCAGAGATAACATGACAGCCGGTCGATTCTGTAAAAATCTCACCGTGATATCATAAGTGAAGTGAGCTTGAAGTGAGCAGTGTCAATAGTGTTAATCCTTAAGACAGCTCACTCCACGCTCACTTCACCCAAGCTTTCACGGTGAGATGGTTACAGAATCGCACAGCTGGTGTTTGTTTGTACGGTTGTCTTTAACTTGCCCGGGGACTTCACTAAATCCACCCGGTAGCTGTCTTCAGCACAATATAGTAAATTGTTCACCGAGAGGAGAGAGTGACTGATTACTAACGAAGGTTTTCTTTAAAATGTCATTCTCGTCTTTAAATATATTTAGTTGTCTAATGAATTAATAGGTCAACGACGAACTTTTAGCGTCGGATAAGTGATTTACAAGCGACTATATGTTGTAAAACAAGCTACTGTTAATATGACGTGCCATGATGATAATTCTTAAGCAACTGAATTTGTGATATGTCTACGCATTGCCATCTTCTAATAAGTGTATCTACCGCATCTATAACCAATAGATATTATAAAAGAAAGTGTACAATGTGCGTGCCGCTAAAACTTAGAAATGAGTACCGGTACGATCAAGGGAGTTATATGGCTTGGTAACCCTCTATCTCATGTCCATGAAGAAGGTTTCCGTTTTTACCTGAAGGGCATGCTTTTGAAGACACAAGGGCTGGAATTTTTGCCCTCTAGAAATTTCTAGAACATTTGAGAGTATTCGAGAGCATTCTACAACATTCCAGAATGTTCTGGAATGTTGTGGAATGTTCCTGAGCGAAGCCGGGTACCCCAGATAGTATAAAATATTTTCAACGTAGAGCACAGCCCGTGTAAAGTAGGTAACTACGTATGTTTGTCATTGGTCTCTTAGTACCTAACAATGGTTTCGAGGTATTTAAAAATGTGAGTGTGTCCATAGTTCTTTTACGGCTTAACCCTAGCCCAAAATAAATTGACTTCGCCTTAGCAAACCGGTTCTTTTTTGAAACTGATACTTTTGCTGCAAGTGATTACTGGTGGTTACGTACCTACTCAAGATATCTGAAAGAAGAAAGAAAGAAAATACATATATTCAGCATAGAGACTATAAGACACACAGTACACCTGAGACATACATCATCTGAACTACCTATGTCTCAGGTGTATCTAAAAACAAATAAAAATCAAATAAAAAGTGTAAAGTTCGATGTAAGAAATTAACAGGAAAGTGTGCCTCACGGCTGCGTCAAAAATGCCAGACAACTAGTCCTGAAGGAGTAGAGAGTTACCGGTCGTACCTATGAACATAAATAATGACCACTATGGTGTTATTTCCAGGTGGGAGCGGCTGGCAAGTAAGCAACGGTTTCAGTGGAGCACCTTCCGTTGGCCTCGCACGCTCTTCTGGCGGTGGCTGGGCCAGCTCTGGAGGTGGTCTGGGTCGATTAGGCAGTAATGGTGGCTGGCGCGGGACCTCTACCTTCCGATCAAACGGTCGAAGCCGCAGCGGAAACGGGAACAGAAGTCCTTCAAGCAGCGGTTGGTCACAAAGTGGATACAGCTCCAACGGTGCTTATGGCGGCAATTCATTCCGATTGTCTCCTGGATGGAACAACGGATTTGCAGATTCCACTGTGATTGAAAGTTTTGATTCTTCCAACGGTTGGGACGGACCAGACCTAGGCTCCCGTTCCAAGAATGGATGGCAGTCTTCGGGATGGTAGACTGGAACAGATAGTTAAATTCAGTAGAAATGGCACTTATATTTTAAAATCAGAGCTTGAGCTTTTCTGTATTAATTAATGCTTAATTTAAAATAAATTATGATGAATATGCAATGTAGCTGTTTTATTATTACTATTGAAAACACGACCGACGAATTTATTGCATAATTAGCAAATATTGTGATTCAGGGAAATTACGCAGGTGTCGTACCGATTAAGTGTTTGTTTTCCATTGAGACATGGAAAGGGCGGGTGTTCGAATACTCCATCAAATAGACACCTAATGCAATGAAATTATGCAATTACAAGGGTAGGGTATGTTACGGCAGGAAAATACACTAAGTACACAAGAAACAAACCTAGAAGTCTTAGTAAGTATTTAGTAGGTAGGTAAAAGAAAATTAATAAAACCGGCCAAGTGCGTGTTGGAACATGCACAATGAAGGGTTCCGTAGTTGGAATGAATTTATCCCAAGAACAAACTTAACATTGTAGTTGAAAATCATATTCTCCCATACATTGCAACTGCAAATGTATTTTGGTCGACTATTACTCGTAAACTTGTAAAGCCTACTTAGCTGCGACAGTTTTCCTTTTAACTTCGTTATATTACGATGATTTTATATATTTAAAAATAAATATTTAGCTGGCGGGGGGACACTTGACTAACAAAAATTAGCAATTTAAAGCTTAATATTTCACAAACGGATCCCTGAATCGAAAAATGGTATTCACAAACTCGCAATATTTTTGAAAGACCTATGTAACAATATCCCACATCATGGGGTAGAAGAGAAAAAAAAACATCCCCACTTTACCTGTGGAGGAGGTATCCTAAAAATAAATATAGGTATGTAATTTTTTTTTCAAGATTTTATTTTACCACTTTGTCGGCGTGATTAATATGTATATCCATGCCAAATTATAGTTTATAGTACTAGAGACTCTGAGCTAAGCTGCGGACGGACGGACGGACAGATGGACAGACGGACATGGCGAAACTATAATGGTTCCTTGTTGACTACGGAGCCCTAAAAATGCTAATACCTCTAGTACGTACATATGTAAGTATCTATTATTCATATTAAGTAACAACCAGCTTAAATAAATCATGCAAATATTTAAATTGCGGGTAATTAAATGCGGATCGACCTACTAACCAAAACTATTAACAAATCAATTTGCCTTTTCCCATCTATGTCAGCTTTCTGGGTGTGGATTTTGTGGATGTCGGAAAATATCCCACGGGAACGTACTACCGGGATTAAAAGTACCTACCCTATGTGTTAATCCAGGTTATAAACTATACGTGTGCCAAATTTCATCTAAACAAAACCAAATCCAATTCTTCTCTTGCGGTGGTAGGGCTAACGCCCGCCTGGTTTGCGACCACCCTCCCACCGGAGTCCGGCGTCAAGCAGTCTGCTGGGTTTCGTCGATGCGTGGGAGTGCCAATGCCTTAGGAATCTTCTGGGCACGCTCGTTCCATCATAGACCTCATCCATCGCTTTCCATCAGGCGTGCGTGATCGAGGTCAAGAGCGGAACCATGCAGCAATAAAAAAAACCGTTTAGCCGTTTTTGCGGAATACACATCCAGACAAAGAGACAAATGGACAAGAATTCTAAAAACTATATTTCGGCATCAGGCTCGTTTCCACACCTCGAAGCAATTACTTTTTTCCAAAAATATTAAATGTACAGTTTTGACTTCGTTGTTATCTATACTAATAATAAAGCTGAAGAGTTTGTTTGTTTGTATGAACGCGCTAATCTCTGGAACCACTAGACGGATTTTAAAAAAGTATTTTTGCCTTTGATAGCGCAATTCATGATGAAGACTAGGAATTAACCTATCTAATTAACATCGCCAACGCCAAGGCTTTTAGGAGCCGGGTAAAAAGAAAAAAGCCAGAAAGAACGCTACGCGAAAAACGAAGTAAAGCGGGCAGGCGATGCGATGCGACAGCCTACAGGCTGGGTCGGGGGAACTAGAAATTTCACGCTGAAGCAGTCGCAGACAGAAGCTAGTTTTATCCTACGTACCAAGGTATAGAAGATTTGGTTTCTTCATAACTAGCAAGTTGATAACAGAAAAGTTTTTAATAATTGCGATGTCATTAAACCACTTTTATAATCAAACAAAAAAGTAAGTATACGTAATGCCATTAATTTGATTTTAATTACAACAAACAACTGCAGTACCTGTGAGAAGGTATAGTTTGTAATTCCGAGACTTTACTACAAACGTGAGTTTGTATTCCACATTGGCCCCATAGCAATTTTAAATGACTAAGGTAACCCAATAATAAAGACCTAATACAGGCAATATAAATAACAATAACTCCAAGGATTGGAAGTCGATCTGCGGCGAGATGGGCAAACGACATTGTTGCTATCGCGGGCAAATAAGGCGGGCATAGGAGCGTGTGGATTGCCACAAGAGAAGACGCCCTGTGTATGATGATGATGATGATGATGACAGAAAGTATTTCTTTGTATCATAAATAAAAAACATGATTTTGACCTTTTTGGAAATTCCGACAGTACGGGATATTCCCAGTGAATGAGCCTAGTTTTACCGCCACATAAAGTAAATAAACACTTAATAAGTAGTTTACGTCATTCACGAACAATATCAAACATAATAAGACTAAAGACATTCTCCTGAGGACGTGGCTTGAAACCGTTCATGATGTTTTCGAAGGTTTGTTTTATTTGTAGGTAGGAATATTTTAATCGCTAATATAAGTATTAAACATATAATATTCGATTGCAGATAAAGAACCTATTTCGGTTGTTGGCAGCTCCTGAAGGCGATACTGACGACCTAGTCACACTCATAACCCATCCGATTCACAACACAGGCCTCTCACCATACGCTACTATCCCCAAAGTGCACTGGGCAGCCAATGTGTCCACATTCTGTTTCTTGACAACGTGCGTCTTTCAAGTCATCGCACTCGTCATGGCTAAAGAAGATCCTGAAAGGCTCTTTGAATGCTTCAGTGTTCTCGCGTTTTGTGGCATGGGGGTCCTCAAACTACTTTCATTGCGTGGAAGCCATAAAAACTGGTGTAAGGTTCTCAACCAAATCTCAATGTTGGAGAACATACAAATGAGTAAAGATCCCATCTCACACGCGGAGTATCAGTCGGATAGCGAGGAGGGTGACCACTTTTCTGCCTCCATAAACACTTACACAAATAAATATAGAAATACAGCAACCATTCTAACTAGAATCTATAGTTTTACAGCAGTCATTTTTATAGTGTCTCCGTTCGTGGAACATTTTCTGTGTAAGACACGTGGATTGGAATGTCTGGGGTATCCTCACATTTTGCCCGGCTGGGCTCCACTGGATGACTTGAGCATTTTTGGTTACATAATAACAATTTTATGTGAATTTGTGTCTGCTGTATATTGTGTTTGTGTCCACATTGCATTTGATTTAACAGCCATTGGGATCATGATCTTCGTATGTGGCCAGTTTAAATTGCTCCGCGATTTTAGTTCGCGCATTGGAGGAAAGGGGAAACGGTGCAATCTTTCAAAGAAAAGAGACGAAAGAGCTCACTACAGAATTGTACGGTGCCATCAGACTAACAGATTACTAGTAAAGTTAGTATGGTTAAAATGTTACTTTTAGGTAGGTACACCTCTGAATTGAAAACCAATTAATATTCTTTTAAAACCGAACTTGTATCTATTTTTTTTTTTTTTTTTTATATAAGATGTAAGTATTACTTATTGCACATCCTAGGGGACACACATACTTTTTTAATTTTGACCAGCTTACATTAAAAAAAAGCTATTCTATTTTCAGTTCAATTAAGGAGCTTGACAAGTTGTTGAGCGATATCATAGGAGTATACTTCTTCCTTGCCACTCTAACATTGTGCTCAGTTGCTGTCAGATTGAAATCCGTAAGTACCTTCAACAAAATATCCCTAGTACCTATATGTAGCCTTTTTTCTTATGAAAAATAATATTAAATGTAACTCCACGCATCTTATTCAAAAATATTAAGATAATGGCAGAACCGTGCCATTATGAAACTGCGCCCGGGGTACAGCTTGATTGACCCCCTAATTTTTTATACCTACTTTTCATTTTTAGGGTTCCGCAGTCAACAAGGAACCCTTATAGGTTCGCCATGTCCGTCTGTCCGTCCGACCGTCCGTAGCTTACCTCAGAGACTCTTAGTAATAAAAAACTGTAATTTGGCATGAATATACATATTAATTACGCCGATAGAGGTAGAATAAAATCATGAAAAAAAAATTCAGGGTAGGTACATACACGTAAAGTGGGTATGTTTTTTTTTCTCGACTACCCCATGGTGTGGGGTATTGTGGGATAGGTCTTTCAAGAATGTTGTGGGTTTGTGAAAACCATTTTTCGCATCAGGGATGCGTTTGTGAAATATTAAGCTTTAAAGTGCTAATTTTTGTTACAGTCAAGTGTCGTCCCCCCCCCCCCCCCTCCCCCCTGCCAGCTAAATGGTTGTTTTTAGATATGTGAAAAAAATCACGGTAGTAGTATATATAACGAAGTTAAAAGGAAAACTATCACAGTTAAGTAGGCTATAAAAGTTAATGAGTAATAGTCGACCAAAATACATTTCAATCGGTCATTTCAAAAACCACTTAAGTCACAAAATTATAATTTTTCAGAAATCAACAAAAACTGTATCATACACAAACAAATGAGTAAATGAGTTTTAAAGGACTTTTTTATGTTTAATTTAGTTTTTGAGTAGTAAAAAAATAAAATAGCGTATAACCTTTACAGTTTATTAATAGAAATAATGAAAAAAAAAACCTGAAAAACAGTTCTTGACTTATGTTGTTTTAGCGAGAAATAGGGTTAGGTTAGGTTAGGTTAGGTATGACGTCCGTCGCCCCCCACACATCTGGACCCGAGGCGGCGGCGCGTAGTGTTCCACGCGCGCCCCTCTTAGACGTCGCGGGGGGAGTTTAACACCTCACTCCCCCCCTGACACGAGGAGAGGCCCGCTGGAGCGGGCCAGCACCAGCCGGGGGTTGCGGAAGTATCGTTCGTTCCCGCGACCCCCGGCGTAGGTGAGAGAGGGAACACCGGGGTGGTTTTTAGTCAGTAAGAGTCTGACAGACCCCGCCGCCCGCCCCAGGGCGGCGGACATCCATGAGGATTTTCCACCCCGAAACAAAAAAAAAAAAAAAAAAAAAAAAGTTAGGTTAGGTATATAATTTAACCAAAACAATCGTAGTAATCATTATTTCTTTATTGCTTATAATTAAGAATAATTACACTTAAAAATAATCTTATTAACATTTTACATACAGTATTAATTTGTCAAGTTTTAATTCTTTATGGTCCATAGTCATATTCTCCATCATTCTCATCTTCATTATCTTCAACATTTGCAGTTGACCAGCTAAAAATGTTGTTATAAAATGGCATATGCTCTTCCAGAATGCTATCTTGAACTTGTTTTAAATCAATATATGCAATGAACGTCTTTCACGCGGTATTATTAAAAGAGGAAGGAATGTATTGACTTAAGTTGTTTTTACCCAGAATACGCATCTACCTTTGAGGAACCATTTTCAGCAAAAAAAAAGCATTTTGGAAAAAATGTGACTTAAGTGGTTTTTGAAATGACCGATTAATTTGCAGTTGCATATGGGAGATCATGATTTTCAACTACAATGCTTACTTTGTTCTTGGGATAAATTCATTCACTGTTTATTTTATTTAGCATTCTTTACAACACATGTGCCTGTATCTACCTATATTTTTTTTTTTCTAAATAACCTTTATGGCAGTTTTGGGAGAGATTAACAAAAACGAATTAATTATTAATTTGATGTATCCGTATTGACGTATTAAATTCTAAATGAAATGTTTGACTTTACTCGATCGCAGTGAAGCTCTAAAAGAGAATAGGTTTGATTTTATTTAACGTAATTTGTTTACCCTATTACTTTACTAATTAAAGACCACTTTTCAAAAATAATTTGAGTGTTTGTAAAATATTTTACGATTACCTATTTGCACATGTACGTCGTCGTTGTCCCTTGTAGCTTGGGGCCACATATCATTGATATCTACGACTGATACAGCGGTAGCTACGTCCCTGTAAATGACTGTCGTCAAGATGATTTTGGCGCCCCCCTGGCCTGGCATGATTTTGGCGCCTGGGGCGGTCTCCCCTTCTGGATCCTTTTTTTTTTTTTTTTGGGTGGGAAATTATCAAATAACTTCTCCCATTCTGGGCGGAACGGGAGGGTGTGTCAGACTTTGAAAGCTTGGGTGAAGTGAGCGTGGAGTGAGCTGTCATTAATAGTATTAAGTGCTCACTTCACTTATGATTTCACGGTGAGATTTTTACAGAATCGACCGGCAGTATTATTCTCAACTAGCGACCCGCCCCGGCTTCGCACGGGTGCAATGCTGATCACTATCACTACACAGTATAAAACAAAGTCGCTTCCCGCTGTCTGTCTGTCTCTATGTATGCTTAGAACTTTAAAAATAAGCCACGGATTTTAATGCGGTTTTTTTTAATAGATAGAGTGATTCAAGAGGAAGGTTTATAATGTGCATATAATAAATACATGCATAATATAGTAGAGAAACGGTGATAATTTTAGAGCCATTATTTATCTTAAAAAGTATAGGATAAAAAATGGTTATTGTGGGTTATCCCTAAGAGATAGACATATGCCATCGTGGACTTTTTTGTAGACCTTTTTAAGGTGTACAATACTGTAGTACATTATTTTGATCTATCTCGTAGGGTTACGCCAGCGTTTGCAATGTAAGCGCAAAAAATGTGTTTATTTACGACATCACATTAGAAACCCCTAAAATGATCAGTGTTTCTCTACTATATTATGCATTTATTATACATATAAACCTTCCTCTTGAATTACTTTATCTATTAAAAAAACCGCATCAAAATCCGTTGCGTAGTTTTAAAGATTTAAGCATACATAGGGACAGACAGCGGAAAGCGACTTTGTTTTATACTATGTAGTGATTTTCAATTGTTTTTCTCCATTTCCGTTTCAGGAAGACATGAGCATAATGCAGCTCGTGTCATTAACACAGTACATGTGCGCTACTCTGACACAACTCTTTTTATTTTGCCGGTACGGTGATGCAGTTTTACACGAGGTAGGTAATGGTAAAGGTACAGACGCCAGCACATCAAGCTACTACAATCTGTCAAATTTCTTTAATAGATTTTCAACTTTAGTACTAAATTATAAGGTTCAAAGTTGATTGGGAATACTTTTCAGTTTCAGGTAGCTTGATGTGCTAGCGTCTGTACATGCGTATGCGCTTCGGTAAACTTCGTGTTTCCGAATTAGAACGAACGTCGCGCCTCAGAGTAACTTTGTACCTAGGTAGCAAACCTATGTAAAACGTACCATGCGTACGTAACATATGCGTTTGTAATTGCCTATAGTTGTTAATCTATCATTGAATGAACGTGGCAATACAAAATAGGCTAGTAAGTAGGTACGTCTTTTTTATGTCATTCCTATATAGTTTACCTTTGTTAGTTATTCCTATTGTTTAGCATTTGCTTCAACTATGATAATTGGTTATTATATTTAAATTATTGTACGATTATTTATTTACTAATGACTAGAAATTATTTTTAAAAGTTGTAGGTTGTAGGTAGGTTTGAACCCAGACAGGCGCTTTACTTTGTGTTAATTATTACATCACCACTGCTCTCCAAAACAGTGAAGGAAAACAACTTGAGGAAAACATGTTCTAGAACCAAAAATTCGAAGACATGGTGCAACTATCAATCCACATACACTGGACCTGCGTGGTGAATTACAGCTCTCTCCCTCTCACCAAGAGGAGGCCGGTATCCCAGCAGTGGGAAAATTATAGACTGATTATGCTTATGCAGACATCTGACGTTCATTTCTATGGCGTACCTAAAGTTTACAGGCTTTTCTAAACTTTACCTTAATTCTTTTCAGAGCTCAATGGGTATGGGCCAAGGGCCTTTCGCAGCGGCGGCATGGTGCCTCAGCCCTCGCGTCAAACGGGATCTGACGATGCTCAGCGCCAGTATGATGAGTCCACGATATCTGCGCGCTGGGCCCTTCAATTTCCTCGATTTGCCTTCATTTATACATGTACGCATAATCATTGTCATTGGATAAGGAACTCTAGTCTTACAATGCTTACTTTTCAGACCATTTCAAAGATTAGATTTCATTAAATACCTAGTATGGGAACTTAGTAAGTAAATGCTACGCAGAATTAAAATATTAAGACTAAGTTATAAACGGGACGAGCAATGGTGGCCCACTGGTAATGGCCGCGAAAAATTCGAAGACATTTGACATCCACCAACCCGCAATGGGCCCGCGTGGTGGATTATGGCTATAGAATACAATCCCGGGATCTCGGCCGTTTTCTGACCGTATTAACCAAAATCGGGATTTTCGGGAGCGGCAATCCCGAAAATCCCGAGATTGGCCAAGTGCAGTCTCGGGATTTTCGGGGTCAGAAAACGGCCGAGATCCCGGGATCCCAGGATTATATTCTCTAATTATGGCCCAGTCCTCACAGTAGTGTGAATATTATAGGCTGATTCCAAGTTATAAACTCTTGGATTGATGCAGGGAGTGGGCTTTACGACATAAGAGTTATGACTGTGCTTTTATGTTGTCATTTTATTGCAGGTAGTACGAACAGCGTACAGTTATTTCGCTGTTTTGGGCAAAAAGGAGTAACTGAAATTGAACACTGGAGTTTTTGGCCATTTTTGCCCAAATACTATGGAAAACGTAATGGCCAGTTTCTAATAGAGAAGCGCATTGAAATAAGATATTTAAAGTTATTCGGATAATTGTGAATCTAAATTTTCTTAGTATAAAACACACATGAAACAAATGATGAATCATCGCGACCTCGTCCGCGTGAAATTTCTTGCTCTCCCGACCCATCCCTTTATATCGCATCGCCTGAGCTATTACTTCGTTTTCGATCTTTCGCTCAGCGTTCTTTCTAACTTCTTCGTATTTGCTCGGCTTCTAAGAGCTATTGTTGATGTTAGATAGCCTTCCTCAAGAACTAGGCTAAATGAAAAATATTTTATCAAATCCGACCGGTAGTACCAGAGATTAGCGCGTTCAAACTCTTCCACTTTATTATTAGATAAATATGTAAAAGAGTATTATATTATGGTCACATTGCAGCACTATCGATAAACATTATTACTGTCATCACTCGCTCGTCACTGGCACTAACGTACTTCGATTTCAATTAAAGTACCAACGTAATATTTTTTGTATTATTATGATTATTCTGTAGAACACAAATAAAAGTACGATTTGATCTTACTTCAGTTTTATTTCATAGCCAAAGAGATACAGAGTTACAGACAGGTTCCCAAAATGATGTGTTAGAGCAATATTTTTTTTTTTGATTATGTTGCTCCACACTAGGAATTTCTCCTGTATTGTGGGTGCGTTTACAAACATTTAAAATCACATACACAAACAGACATGCAAATGTATTTTTTAATGATGTATCTACATTACTACTTGTGGCTTGTGGCTAAGTAATAACAGCCGCACGGGACGGTCGATCAGGTTAAGCTACGCTTGCCGCGGTTGGTCCGTGGATGGGTGACCATCTTCACATACCAAGACCCTCCGTGCCTCGGAAAGCACGTTAAGCCGTTGGTCCCAACTGTCATTCGTGGATCTTTAAAAGTCGTTATGGGTCGTCAGTAGCCCGAAAGTCTGACAACTAGTCTTACCAATGGGTATCGTATTATCCAGTAATTGGGTTGTGGAGGTCAGATAGGCAGATACTGGTATTCAGCTGCATCTGGTTAGACTGGAAGCCGACCCCAACATAGTTGAGAAAAGGCTAGGCAGATGGTGATGATCTACATTAGTACTTGAATATAAATAATTAGGACCCTAAGATGGGCCTCTGACCATTTATTACAATTTCAACATACTTGTTACCCTTCAAACAGAGTTAAATATAAGTAGGTAGGTACTTGTTCTAAGAGAGGGTTAACACACAATCAATCCTACAAGTGAACTGTTAATCTTGTGTAGTCTTATATACCAAGAAGTATTACGATTATATTGATAAACACTACGTCTTTAACACATAAGTACATCGAGATCATCAAAAAATCGTAAACAAATATTAAAGGAACTAAATTACTGCAAAGGACACGACACTATTGTGTGATCTATGGGAGCTAATTTTTTTTATTTTTTATTTAGTAAGAATAAATGCTTTATAAATGTATAGATTTTGTAAATGGGATCAAACTGGGTCTTTCATAATTTTTATAGAAAAGTTCTACGCATGGATAAATTACAATAAGTATATAGACACTCATAGATTATGTATATTAACGCTTATGATTAAAACCTGCATATACCAAATCCTCCATTTTCTTTTATCTTATCGTATCGGAACCACTCAGCGCTTGGCGCAAATCTGTCAAACCTCAGTCAAATCACAACGCAACCCTCACTCATATCCCGAATATAATAATAGACACCAAAATACACTATTATAAAGACATTAAAAATGTACGGATCGGCGATCCCGTAACAGTCTAATAGTACATTATTCACTAAGGGGAATCAGTGTTTTATGTCACGGGCGCAATTTTGAATCCCGAGTGTTACGAGGGAGTCTAGAGCTCCAGAGCGCAGCGATGGTTCTCAGAGTAGAATCGTGAGGGATTCAAGCTCGCCCAAGACGAGACACCTTTATCCCCGAAGAGAATACTCTACTTTTCACACCTTCTGCGAGGTAATGATAAGGAATTCGATTTTAGAATATATTTGTTTATGTAAAAGTTTCATACGGATTTTCAATTGAGGTTCCAAATTCAAATCACATTACTAACCAGGGGCCATATTACGAAGTATTAATGCCATCATGATTCCATTCCGAAAAAGGGATGGAGCTATCGGTCATGTATAGCTCCGTCTCTCTCTTACACTGGAATCATGATGGCATTAAACCGTCATAATACGACACCAGGGCCCCAATTCTGCAATATTCCCCGCGAAATCTTACTACGTGAAAACCACGTCGTTATCGTGTCTAGTCAAGGTAGTAGCAAGGTAGGTAGTGGCAAGAGATCGAAATATCAACCGTACGGACAACATGTATTTTGACAGTTCAAACGACGTCATTGTGTCATAGAGAATACGTTAATAGCAGATGTCGTGATTAACTACGGAATTGACGTGGTTTCGAAGTAAGGTCATAGTGAATTAGCACTTTGACGACGGGGCGTTTTATTGCGCCCTAGTGCGCGGACGTTTTCGGCATATTTTATCGACTATAAAAAAATAACCTAAATGACTATTTAAATAATTATTTTTGTGTCTATTAGATCTATTTTTGTATATTATGAAAAATAAATAAAAAACGTAATTATATTGTATTTAGTATAGGAGCACGGACCGAGTTCGTGAGTCGCTGTCAAAGTGCTAAGGCCCATCTGTTACAACGAAATTCAGTACCTACAATATTAGTACCGGGCTAAACACCAGGGTTTTAGTGGCTTACTTCAGGTTAGATTTGCATGACATAATTTGACATTGGCACTGATTCCCTTGTTCACAAACTAAACTAAATTGAAGTTCAGTGCATCTTTTTCTTTCTATTGCATTAACCCTTAAATGCATGATTTATTATATCGTATTGCAAAAAAATGCTATTGTATAGGTATGGGCCTCTAAATGACAGTAGCGCCGATTCCCTTGTTCACAAACTAAACTAAATTTAAGTTCAGTGCATCTTTTTCTTTCTATTTCATAAAGAAAAGGACAGAAGATAAATATTAGTTAAGTCCTGTCAAATTAAGATACTCCATAGACAAGGTTAGACGTAATTACAAAATTTACTATTAATCATACATCAATTTACGTCAATCACTGACTAATTTGACAGGACTAAACTAATATTTATCCTCTGTCCTTTTCTTAATTAAATAGAAAGAAAAAGATAGACACTGAATTGAAATTTAGTTTAGCTTGTGAACAAGGAAATCGGCGCCATTATCGAGCAGATGGTGCGAAGACAGTTTTATATTCCCGAAATAATCGATATGCCTCAGGACTTTGCCGATGCGCGAACATAAATTGCAAACGCAGTTTTAAAACTACGTTCAGCGGGTCGATTCTGGAAAAATCTCACCGTGATAACTAAGGTGAAGTGAGCTGTGAGTCATGCTGATGCTAGGGATAGACACCATTGACGACTCACTCCACGCTCACTTCACCCAAGGTTTCACGTTAAGATGGTCACAGAATCGCACGGCTATATCCTGATGTTAAGTGTTTATACCCTGCAAGTTACATAAGCGTGATAGTTTTTGTTTATCCATGTCGCCACGTGGCTGAGATGGTAGGAGTTCCATTGTATGTTGTTGCGAACTGTCTCGAGCGCGCGCTTCCGAGCGGACTCGCCTGCGCCCGCCTCGGGGTATTGAGCGAAGAATTCTTGCATCTGCAAATGAAACGAACTTTATGAATAAAAGAGGCTACTTTTACATGATACTGATATTCAGCTGACTATTACGTAACAATCATAATCTGAATCATTTTGAAGGATATTGCTAATCCATTGCTTCATATGTTCGAGAAATTCGTCTGCTCAACAATGTAAATGACGTAATGAATGTTGTTGAACTGTAAAATGAAAGCCATTGCTACTGAAAATTAGTGTAGCTTCAAGGGTTAAGGCTAAAATAATTTATGAATAAAAAATGTACCTACTGCTAAAGTCCATGTTACCATGGCCGTTAGAATGCAGAACACACAAAAATAGCACCTAAACATACCTCTTTAAGCTTCAAATCAGTGTTAAAACTCGCAGTAATGCTAGGTATCAAGCCGCCTAGATAGCGGCTGTTGAGTGTGAAGCGCTGGACGAGCTGGGGCCATCGCGAGCGCACGTCGTCCCATACTAGTGATGTGCCCGACGGGTTGGCGCTGATCTGCGACACCACGCTCAGGTAATCTTGACTGCGGATGTTGGTCTCGTCCCAAGCCATTAGCAGGAATCTAGAAAAAAAAAAAAGTTGCAGAAATGCACAAAAAACTATAACATAAACAAAATACAGCCTAATCTTATACAAATACTAGCGACCCGCCCCGGCTTCGCACGGGTGCAATGCTGATCACTATCACTACATAGTATAAAACAAAGTCGCTTCCCGCTGTCTGTCTGTCTCTATGTATGCTTAGAACTTTAAAAATAAGCAACGGATTTTGATGCGGTTTTTTTTAATAGATAGAGTGATTCAAGAGGAAGGTTTATATGCATATAATAAGGCAACTTTTTAAGGTGTACAATACTGTAGTACATTATTTTGATCTATCTTGAATGGTTCAGCCAGCGTTTACAATGTAAGCGCAAAAAAATGTGTTTATTTACGACATCACATTAGAAACCTCTAAAATAATTAGTGTTTCTCTATTATATTAAGCATGTATTATACATATAAACCTTCCTCTTGAATCACCTTATCTATTAAAAAAAACCGCATCAAAATCCGTTGCGGAGTTTTAAAGATCTAAGCATATATAGGGACAGACAGACGGAAGCGACTTTGTTTTATACTATGTAGTGATGAATATATGCCTGCACCAACTAAGACAAATGGTAGGCAGATTCGTTAATCAGAGACAGTTTAAAAATCAATTTTTAGCTTTAAATCCCCTGATTACAAAAAATCTAAATCTTACTTAGAATTTCGAACTTTATTCCGACAACCTTATAGCAGATCTATATAAAAAAAAAAAAAAATATATTTTAAACCCGTAGTGGTAAATTTTGTATTAAGAACTTTATTTCAGCTGGAATAGGGTATTTATTTTAGATCATCAAACTGAACAACTTTTTCCATGGGTCTATCATCGTAATCGTGAATAAATTATCATCCGCTAAATTTGGGTCGAGTAGGTATAGAAGTTTTTATGGGACATTTGACAATATTTTCGCGATTACGATGATGGCCCCATGGAAAAAAGTTGTTCAGTTTGGTGGTCTGTACCATACCCTTAAAATATGACCACACCTTTCTGATACATGCTATACAGGGTTATTTGTAAAACACCAACAACCTCTTAAGAGGTCATTGTACTCATCATTATGAACAACTTTTACTATGGGACCAAACCCTAAACCGCGAAAAAAAAATCAGCTGTTCCCTACATTTTGACGACTCGTATGAACATAAATGTAGGGAACAGCTGATTTTTTTCGCGATTTCAGGTTTGGTCCCATAGTAAAAGTTGTTCATAATGATGAGTACAATGACCTCTTAAGAGATTGTTGGTGTTTTACAAATAACCCTGTATAGCAGTACCAGCCACTTACTTGCGCAATATGGCGGTGTCTCGTGGAGCAGCTAATGCCGACCGTAGCTTCACCTTCTCTTGAACATCTTCCTCCTCTTGGTACAATTGCCACAGACTGTCCCAATCTGCCATAGAAGCTGATTTCATACCTGGGACAAGAAATAAGTAGGTATGTAAACATGGATAAAGAATTTAAAAAAAAAACTTGTGTTGCCACTTGTTTAACGTTTTACTTTAGTGTTAAATGGATTTTAGATTGAGGGTCTGTAAAAAAAGGTCTTAATAAATGTTGGTTGCAAAAACTAAATATTATGACGTCATTATATGGAATGATGATTAGTCAAGCGGTTTAAAAATAATCTATTGATGAGTTTTTCAAAATACAGCTCAACGTTTAATTAAATGACAAGGAAAATCAAGTATTTAAACATGGATACACAATTTTAAAGAAAAATACAAGTAGGTATTGCCACTTATTCAACGTTTTACTTTAGTGTTAAGTCGATTTTTGATTGAGCGTCCGTAAATAAATTTTGGTCGCAATGGAATTTGAACTTTCTCAAGCATGACATAGAGTTTGTATTCCCAAAACTTGATAATTATTTGAGGCTCTGTTCAAATAACCTTTTCAAATGTTATAACTTATTGCATCACAAATTCGTACTTCGGCTGGAAAACGCCACTTTTACTCGACACTTGACCACGACTAATATCTCCAAACCCCTCTTTCGATTCTTTCAAAACAGTTACAAGCACGTATTATAATATAGTATAAGGTGTAACAGAATAAACGCAAGTTCTGAAAGTAGTTTGTTCATCGACTACTGAATCGATTTCAGTGACTTTTAATATAGCAGAAACTACAGAATGCCACCGGCTACGATACTTACATTCTCGTCTTGCTTCACCCACATTCATACATCTGGTTTTACACCGCCGGGTGCGAGTACTACGCACCAGACCTTTCTGACTATCACCAGCAAAAAGGTCACTATACCTCCTTCTACGGCGCCCCCTCCCGGCGTTTCCACTCACATCTGCTTAGTAAATACCTTTTGTTAGTAGCCTTTTTGTTAGTTAAAGTATGTATAGACCATTACCGTAAAAATACACAAGGTCCCTAAGGTCCTGTTGAATGGGCGTGCTCTCAAACTTGCCGTCTCGGTTCAGCCAGACTTGGAACATAGTCTTAGCCCTCTCTTCAGCCTCTGGTAACTGATAACGCACAGCCAATGACAGTATCATTGTTCGTAGTAAACTGAAACAATAGTTAATTTTGAATTTTGATTTAGGAATAAGATGTTTCGTGATTGAATGTTGCCGACATGTTTTAAGAAAATATGACGTCATTTTATGGAATGAGGATAGTCAAGCACCGCTTGACTATGATCATTCCATAAAATGACGTGTAAAAATAACGTATTGATGAGTTTTCAAAATAAAGAAAAACAAAACATTAAAATCTCCTTAAAATAACTAGGAAAATCAGTAAAATATTTTATTTCGTACTGTACCTATCTTGAACGGGCAAATTCTCAGCGCTCCAGTCCTGTTTCATGTAAATCGGCTGAATAATGCGCTGAACGTATTTCTGTTAACAATCATAACAAAATATTCTCATATTTAACGAAGACAACTGAATTTAAGTAGGTAAGTAAAAACTTCTTGGAAAAAGAAAAGAGAGGCTTTGCCCTGCAGTGGAACAATACAAGCTGAATGAATTATAATATTCTTATTCTATATCGCAAAAATCCAGGCATACCATCAGATTATCATATGCCAAAGTGTTTTGCAGTCTATTGGCGAGGTTCCCGAAGATAGAAGAAGCAGTCTGCCAGGGTACGAGATCATTCTCCACCAGTAAGTATGCGGTGAGGTTCAGCGCCATATTGAATGGGACCACGCGAGACTCGGCCAGCGCGAATATGTCGTCCATGAGGTTTGATCTGTCTGCTGGGCTGAGCTGCAAAATGAAGATTTATTAATTGTATCTGGCACAGTCTCACATAATTTATTTATCTATAAAACAAATAAATAAAATTGAAGCGTCTGTTTGTAATTTCTTAATAACAGCTTTATACTAAATGTATATGAAAGGTGTTAAAAGATTTTTATATGGAGCCTGGCATACTTACTGTCGCGTCATTTTGAAAATAGCGGACACACATGAGACTTATACAGCGTGTAACGGAAAGGGGGTATCAACCCTGAAGGAGGTGAATGTGCTCATGAAACTCAACAACTTTCCCCAAAGAACATAGGTCGAAATATGAAAAAAAAAAAATTGGCCCTCCCTTACAAAACTGACTACCAGCTGATTGATTTACTATGGGAGGGCCAAATTTTTTTTTCATATTTCGACCTATGTTCTTTGGGGAAAGTTGTTGAGTTTCATGAGCACATTCACCTCCTTCAGGGTTGATACCCCCCTTCCGTTACACGTTGTATAGATCGATAGCTGACATCAATGCAAACAGAAAACATAATAAGACCAAACCCCGTAAAATGTCACGTTTTCGAGATATTGGCGCCGATTCCCTTGTTCACAAACTAAACTAAATTTAAGTTCAGTGCATCTTTTTCTTTCTATTTCATTAAGAATAGGACATAAGATAAATATTACTTTAGTCCTTTCAAATTAAGATACTCCATAGACAACTTTAGACGTGATTAAAAAATTAGCAACTAAAATACGTCAATCTTCTTCAGGCGCTGACTATGTCAGTTTATCACGTGACTCAATCATCAACTACGTTGAGAAGAAATGATTAGTTATTGAGAACTCGTTTGCAGTTACAACGGATTATCGTACGGCAGTTATATAATCTAGTGGAGTTTCACAGCATAACTGCATGCAGTACCTACGAAAACAAACCTTAGTGCTAACTGCTACGCAATAAAGGTGTAATCAAAGTCAGATATTAATACCATGTATCTGCGCTTGGATGTTCATGATTATTACTATTTATTGGCGAGTACATTTCACATCTTCGATCTGCCGACGTAATGGCCATAATGGCAGAGACGCCGGAACAGCTAGACCAAATGCTGCACATCCTAAACGCAGCCCCCGGCGGGTCGGCCTCGGCATGAATTTGGACGAGACAAAAGTCATGTACAATTCACACGTCTTGCCGAGTCCAATCCACATCGAAGGGTCGCTTCTCGAAGTTGTGAAGTATTATGTCTACCTAGGGCAAGTCATCCAGCTCGGTAGACATAACTTTGAGTAAGAAGCCGATAGAAGGATCTGGTTGGGTTGGGCAGCATTTGTAAAACTTCGTCAAGTCTTCTCGTCGCCTATCCCGCAGTGTTTGAGGACTAAGGTCTTCAACCAGTGCGTCCTGCCCGTCATGACATATAGTGCCAAAACGTGGACTCTGACGGTCAGGCTGGTCCACAAATTCAAGGCCACTCAGCGCGCTATGGAGCGAGCTATGCTCGGAGTCTCTTGGAAGTATAAAATCAGGAATGAAATTATCCCGAAAAGAACCGGAGTTACCGACATAGCTTGCAGAGTAAGCAAACTGAAGTGGCAGTGGGCTGGCCATGTCTGTCGAAGGACCAATATCCGGTGGAGCAGACGATTCCTGGAGTAGAGACCGCGTATTGGCAAGCGTAGTGCGAGACGCCCCCCAGCTAGATGGACGGACGACCTAAAGAAGGTGGCTGGGACAGACTGGATGCGGAAGGCCGAGGACAGGGTGTTGTGGCGCAGCCAGGGAGAGGCCTATGTCCAGCAGTGGACTGCGACAGGCTGATTTGATTGGTGTGCATACCTGTTTAGATTTAGATTTCATGGCTTCAATCAGAGTCTGCCACATAGGTAAAGAATAATTGACTCTGTAGTATCCAACTTGATCAATATTCAGCTTTATCCACCTATGGCCTTCATCCCCTCTCAGTTTTACTGAAAAATACAAATATTCTTAATCTATTCTTTAAAGGCAAACTTTGAATTTCCATCATCTTTATAACTCTTACCGTTTTGAGCAGTATCGGAGAGCCATACAATCTCTTCATTGGTACTAGTGTTCGTTTTGAATGTTATAGGCACAAACCAACGGTAGCTAGAACACACGAAATATCATGACAATTGGGACTAATGACAGTCTTCAGGGATCATAATTACCAGGGACAATAATTTGTTCAAATGCGAAAAAGGGATGGCACTATAATGTTCTGTATAGCTTCCATCTCTTTCTTGCCCCTGGCCATTACCTGTGAGGAATTCACTGGCAGGTTGAAAACTATAGAAGTTATCTCAGTTATCGGTCATTCTGTTGGTCCACAAAATTGGTAGCAACTTACTTGTACTTAGAATCGTTAGTGTAATCCGCGTCAGGGTCAATAAGGAATCGTGACTGTGACACAAAGTAGGTGTTAGGCACGTCACCCATCTTTACTTCTAACACTGGGTAACCCATCTGCCGCGTCCAAGTGTCCATTACGTATCTGAAAAAGATCAAATTAGTAGAATTTCATAACTCCCTAAAGGCTCATTTTCATTGGTCTACATGTCTCGTATGCGGAGTGCGGGAGATTTCTGTAACACATAGGAACCACGTGCAACCCTGCATGCCGTTTCATTATTCGTTTCATTAGCCGCATGTGGGGTGCTGGAGAGAGATTTCTGTAAGCAGAGGTTTCCAAACTTTTTTTTCTCATACCCTACTTTAAAAATTTTGCTGGTTCCGGTGGACCCCCTGCAGCTACATTTCTACCATATTCCCAAAACTCGACAAAAATGTAAAGATAAGATTTAACGTAGACGCCCGTCGAGTCTCCCGTGGACACCTGCGCACAGATTACTAAATAGTTACTACCAGATACTTCACTCAATAGAAAATTTTCAATACCTGCTGCTATAATAGCCTACTACGTCGCGTCGCCAACCGCTGCATGCTAAAATGTGCCTATGTACGAATGAATTTAACGATTAAAATTGAACAACGTGCGTGGCTTCGCTTGGGAAAACCCGCATTGAATCTGGTCCGCAAACGGCCCGAGACCGCTCGGCCGGGCGGTAGGTAATTATAGCGCGCAAGTACATGGAGTGACGGAGGCCTGGCCTGGGGGTCCAGCTGGACCACTTTGGGAATCAATGCTGTAAAGAGCCCGTATTCGGGGAGCTGTTTTCATTCGGCAATTGCGATATACGGTGAACATGCACCACACGTTTGGTAGTTGCTTTGAAGTGTCATTTTTATTGGATGCGAGTCTCCGCACGCTTTTTACCGCCCGATGAATTTCATTGGTCACTTCGCCCACTAGGGGGATTCCTCACAGACGATGAACCGACCGCGTTATCGAATGGGATGAGCCATAAATGCCCAACAATGTTTATTTACAGATAAATAGTTATATGTTTTTTAAGAACACTATGCAATAGACACTTAATACTTTTGTAATATCATAAAAAGGGAACTTACGAGAGATTTAAATCCGGATAATCTTTCTTGAAGTAAGGCTCCAAGGCTGAGAGTAGATCTTGGGTGACAGTGTTGCCAAACTCAAACTTCTTCAAGTAATCAGACACCCCCAAACGAAAATTCTCATGTCCAATGAAACTTTCCAACATTCTTAAGATTGATGCTCCCTATAAGAGTAATATTATTTTAAAAGTTATATTCCACTAGCAGCGTCCCGCGGTTTCACGCGCATAAGTTACGATTCCGTGGGAATATCGGGATAAAAAGTATCCTATGTGTTAATCCTGGTTATAAACTATCTGTGTGCCAAATTCCATCCAAATCCGTGCAGTAGTTTTTGCGTGAAAGAGTAACCAACATCCACTCATCCATCCATCCTCACAAACTTTCGCGGTTATAATACGGGGTGTCCCTGGAAGGATGGATCAGATCGAATAGGGGCGTGGGCAAGGTCATTTCTAAAGGTTTTAACCCTGAGAAAGTCGGTGCAATTGAATAAATATTTTGCTCGAAAATTCAATATTTTATTTTTGGCAGAATATAGTCTTTGCAGTAAATGTTTTTTTTCTTATTGAACACATGTTTTCTAGCTGCGTAAAAGTATTAAGTACCACAGGAAAGGTCCACTCTTCTAAAACGTCCTGAAAAAACAGTTGAATTGATAGCCCTGAGTTTTTTTTATGCTTTTTTCTTTGAGCACTATGCGAAATAATTGAAAAAAAAAATTGATCATAATTTTTGAACCGTAAAAAAAATCACCGACATTCAGGGTTAAAAAGTTTGTATATGACCTTGCCCACGCCCCTATTCGATTTGATCCATACTTCCAGGGACACCCGGTAAGTATTAATAGGATTTATGGCAATAAAATAAGGATTTGTTTTTTCCTCTCACCGAGAGGAGGCCTGTGCCCCAGCAGTGGGAACATTATAGACTGATGATGTTTACATTTGCCGCATGAAAATAATTTAACAATCCGTTGAACGACGTCATTACGTAGTCCGTACGTGCGGAAGTTAATAAAGACTTAAGGCACCGCTCCAACCCAGCAACTAACTTGTCATTCAAATTAGAGCATTAAATCGTGTCTCATATAATATATTTCATAATGTCAATATGAAAAAGCCAACGGGCAGTCTTCGCTCTTGCCACTACCATACAACTCGACTCGCAGCCCGCGCGCTGCAACCGAGCGGACCGCGTGCTTACTGCGCGCCGACTCTGAGTCGCCAGCGACTTTATGAAAACGTGCAAGTCTTAGGCGTGTTCAATCACAAATGCCATAATTATAACAATTGTGTTCGCGGTGACAGCAAGCTTGCACCTCGCCGCCGGCGCGCGGACTGCGAGCTTGCACCTCACAGACGACGCGAGTTAGCGCGCTGGCGGCTAACCGTTGCCTAAATTCGAGGTGACGACGCCGTGCTGCAGCTGTCCAGTTGCGGTGCCGGTATAATGTGCCACGACCTTTTATCTCCCTGGACGAGAGCTGCGATTGGCACCTTTAGCGCGGCTTTGTGGGCGAGGGTTTCAGCAAAAACACAGCATACAGCTCTTGCAATGCGCACCAGTGCGTGTTTACCTTCAAACGACAACTAACTCTTGCAAACGATGTCATAAAAAACATACCTTATTGTATGAAATTGAGTCAAATATAGCCGTAATTTGATCAGGAGTGTCCACAGTTTGTACTATTGGGTGGCTTGAAAGTTTAGCATCAGTCACCAGAACTGGGTGCAATGTTTTAGTAAGGAAGTGATCCAACTGAAAGAAAAATAAGAAATTTTATACTAGGATTCTTCATAAATCTACAGTAATAATAAGATTACTTACATTTAAAATTTATAAAATTACAAATGGATCTCCACATTAAAATGAAATTAACTTACTACTTTCCAGGTTGGCTCGATAGTATCTAAGGCTTTGACTTGCATGTAGGAAGCAAAGCCTTCATTTAACCAAACTTCATCCCACCACTTCATTGTCACTAGAAACAATTTTATAATAAAATATAAAGTTACATATTAAAATATATAAATCTTGTTCAGTATGATGTATTACCATGTTTAACCTTTTGAACGCCAATCACTTGTATACAAGTTCGTATTACACAAGTGATTGGCGTTCAAAAGGTTAACAATACCACATAAAATATTTCAAAATACTATAAAACAGCTATTACCTAAGTTTCCAAACCACATATGAGCCAGTTCATGAGTAATTGTGTTGGCAACATTAATTTTGTTGGTAGCTGATGCCTTAGCCTCATCAACGAGGAATGAAGTCTCCCTATAAGTGATCAGACCCCAGTGCTCCGTAGCACCTGATACATAATCAGGAATACCAATCATGTCTGAAACATTTAATTACCAAGTAAAGTTAAATTGATAGTTGCTGCTGGTTTTAATCATAAAATGGTAATAAAATTTTATTTCCAACCTAGTTTAGGTAGAGGGAAAGGTACTTCATAATATTTGATGTAGAACTCGGTGGCTCTCTTTCCGATGTCTTGAGCAAAGTCAATTTTGTGCAATTCTTGTTTCTGAGCAAATGAGCGTAGTATGAAAGTCTTTCCGATGCCTCCAGTGTTAATTTCAGTCTCTTTGTGATCAAAATCACAGACAACGAAGCATGCTAAGTATGTGGACATTGGCACACTTGTTGCGAAAGTCACCTGGTCCATTTTAGCATCATTATCAAATGTTGATGATATTTCCTGGAGGAAAAATATTTAGTTATGTTTACTGAGTAAAATCATATAATATTCTTACAACATTCTCAATGTGCTTATTGTTATTTTAACTAGCACTAAAAGAACAATGAGTTCTAGAATTAAAGAGGTTAATTAATATTGAGAGTAGTTTTATACTGCAATACTGTAAGATACTTGCATTCATGTTGGAAAGTGCAATGTAAGACGGTGGCTTCCACAATGTTATATCATATGTAGCCTTGAAGTCTGGCTCATCAAAGCAAGGGAATGCTTGCCGAGCATAGGTGGGCTGGAACTTACTAGCCACCATTTTCCTGGAACAGTTAAATAATTGTAAGAATCACTACATATATGGGATGAGTTTCAACTTCTTGTAGAACTATTTGGTAATTGAACACTGTGCAAGGAATAAGAACAAAATGTCTTGTTTTAAATAAGCTTTAGCTGCCTTAACTCAAATAATACTATTTCTTAAAATAATTTCAATGAAGAGAGACAATATTTAAGTACTTAAAGTGGTATTTATTTACGAATAATATACCCAACGATTTATTACAGTAATAAGCCACGCATTTACCCATTAGATAAGTATATCATATGGCAGGGTAATTGCATAAAACACTATCAGTAGTAATGGGTTTCATTTTGACTGTTCAACAACATTAATTGTGTTATTTACATTGTTGAGCAGACACATTTTTCCAGCATATGGAGCAATAGATTAGCAATATGCTTCAAAATGATTCAAATTGAGGGATTACCCTCAATTTGAATCATGTAGTAATAATATTACACAATTAGGGTGCAGGTCTACTTTACCTAGAATCATTCAAACGCGAAGAATAGAAACCAACAATATCTCTGGTTAGGTCTCCATTGAATTCAATACAGATTTTGTAATTCCCTGTGCTAAGAGCAGAATCAAAATGTATGAATAATTGTTCCACCTCTTTAATCTCACAAAACTTTGAGATGGCGATCTCATCCGTTCCTTTATGGACCTTTACTTTAGTTATATTCAGAAATTTTGAATGTAGACATATAAATTTTCTCTCTTGCTTGAGTAAAACGTCTATTTTCACACTACCCTGAAATGCGCCTTTTTCTAAATCAGGGCGTAATTCTAGGTTGTAGTTCACAGGAAGAACTAACGGGGAGAGCCGATCACTTAGTTTCACTTTAAGACTCATATCTTCCATGGTATCAGAAGCAAAATTAACCCGGTTTTGTTGAGTTAAAACATCAGTAAACCTAAATATCTGTCTACGACTACGATGTCGAAGAGGCATATGCTTTACGTCCCAACACTTTTTAATGAATAAACCGCGAGAACATAACATTAATAATTATAACAATAACTTGAACTTAAATGAACTTAAATAAAATTAGTATATTTTGATTTTCACAGCTGATTTTACGCGGACGCAAGATCAAATTATATTTTGAAATGTCATCTTAGTTATGTCAAGTCATCCGTCAATATGACTTTTTTATTTTATTTTTTTAGACATGAGCCTTTTTTCCCGAAAAGGTAAATATTTCTCTAACTTGCTATCGATACATTACTACAAATAATTACTACAGTATTAGGTTGTTTATTTAAATACATCTGCCCGCTTACACCTCACAGACACGGCGGTAAGTAGGCTGTAGGAGATTTTACGACCGGTTGACGTTTAACTAATCAACATAAAACTATACTGCACTGTGCTGCGCTTTGCGATTGTATGACCTGTATATCTTTTGTTATACACATAAAATTATAAGGCTTGTGATTTTACCGACTAGGTACAGATGCGAGCACATCAAGGTACCCGAAACTATCAAATTTTCTTAAACAACTTTTAACGTTCCGTCAAACAAGCCAACTTTGCCAATCAAGGTATCTTTGCCCTAAAAGCAATTTATAAGCAAATCCGCTAACATAAGAAACAATTTTAGTTTTATGGCAACATTTATTATTTGGGTGGAAAGTTGATTATATTTGTAGCAAAACTATCTAACGCATTCGTTCCAAAGTTGATTTGGTAACTTGTCAGAACTTGTCGAATGCGGTGTATGTTTTTGCGGGCAAATTTCCTAAGGAAAGTGTTTGTGGATTTTACCTCATGACGAAAACACAGGTAAGTGTATTTACTGTATGTTATAGAATATCAGTTGTTGAGTATTTTAAATATAGTTTCATTATTCAGGACTTCATAAATCAAAACTTCTAATGCTGGGCAAAGTTACCCTAAACTATTCAGACCCATCCATGCCAACATTGCCCGTTATCAAAAAGCACTCAGGGTTGTCACTTTTAGTTCTTTGTAACAGGTTGAATTAACGCAAAACCACAGAAACAAAACATCAAACACCTCAATTACATATTTCTTAAGTAACGGTTTTAAATTAAAGTACTTAATTTCTTATGTTATAAAATATATTAGTACCTAGTGCAGTTGATGTATATTTATACAGGGTGAAATTTTAATCACCATTTTCCTCTTAAGGGGTCATTGTACTCATCATTAACTCATCACAAAAAATAAGCTGTTCCCTACATTTTGACGAGTTATGCGAACATAAATGTAGGGAACAGCTGATTTATTTTTCACGATTTCAGGTTTGGCTCCATAGTAAATGTTTTTCATAATGATGAGTGCAATGACACCGTAAGAGGAAAACAGTGATTAAAATTTCACCCAGTATATGCATAGAGGTGAAGTTTGTGATTGTATGTTTGTTTGTGTTTAGGGATAGGATATAGGGTATATTTCATTAGAGTAGATGGCAGCTTTTATTATACATCTGCAGATCCACTTAGCTTTAATTTTATTGTTATTTTAAATTTCAGAAAAACAAACACAAGTCTAGAATTAGACCAAGAAAGCCAAGACGTGAAATTGGGTCCCGAGCATATAAAAAATACTCCGACGTGATGTTAAAGCTTGCCTGCGAAGCAGTTGCATCTAAACAAATATCGTCAAGAGATGCTGAGCGACAGTTTGGTATCTCATAACGTACCAAAGTTAATAAAATAAAAAAAATACATTCAAATTATGTTGGTCATCCTACGACACTGACAAGTGAAGAAGAAAATAATATTGTGAGTCTTGCAAGCTTCTAGTAATTTTGGATCCCCCCCTAACTAAACTCGATCTAAAGTTATTGGTGCATGAATATTTAAGAAAAAATTCTCGAGACTAAAAAAGTGAAAATAACATTTATTTAATAATTTTACTGGAATGTGACAACCCTTAAAATCTTAAACCGTTTGTTGGGCCTTGTATGGAAAAGGGCACTAACCGCTAGGTAACATTGCCCACTGTTTTTATCACGAAAATATTTAAACTACAAACAGTATTTTAAAACTTAGGTTAAGATTGCCTTAAATTGTAGTCGTGGTGCTTTCTACGTATTTATAAGAGCTTGATTTGCGTCAAAAATCGAAGTGGGCAATGTTGGCTAAAAGTCCGGATTATTTTGCCCACCATCAAAATCGTACAAATCTTGCTTTAAATTTTAATTTTTTAAATATTTTACATAGCAAATGCGTGCATATGGTCATATAGTTATAGTAAATGAAAAAATATACTTAAGTCCTATAGAAAAAACTTGTAATATATCCGATTTTCTTAAAAAAACGGGCAAAGTTGGCTAGTTTGACGGTTATGATTTTGCGATAAAGTAGAAAATCTATTTAAAAAATTGACATATTGTAGCAGCTATGTGATAGGTTGTCTACTTACCCACCATTTTTTAAATGGCTGCCATAAAATCCCACGATTTTATTATCCAATCTGCCAGAGAAAAGGATGAACAACTGGTAGTATTCCTTGTGTATTTCATGTTCTAAATTAACAATCAACAGCTCTCTTTTATCTAGAGTCTTTTTAATAGATAAAATTGGTATGCTTTGATTATTCCTGTTTTTTAAGCTGACTGCATAAATAGTCAAATTGTTTGTGTGCAGCGTTATTGTTTTAATAATTTGTTTTACTCTTAATGTTATCATTACAGATCCATTAAAAGTATTATTAGACATGTTAGGCTGCAACCTCAGTCTATAGTTTTTTGGTTCAACGCTTCTTGGCAGCCGGTAATAATTTTTATCCTGAAAATAAAAAAAGAAGATTTACAGTCCGTTAACAGTTATATTCTACTTCTGATTTTGGATCACAATGATCTTTTCACGCTGCCGATTGGTTGCTGTCAGAGGTAAAATAACTGCAAAAGAACGATAGGATTGTAGTTATAGGTAGTCATAGTTACCTACGTATCTGTTATTAAAATAATTTGGCAGTAACGAGTACAGTTCGTGATGACTCTTGATAACACCTTATAGACATGGCTCAGAAGGCAGATGGGCCTATAACTCTTAAGCAGGGCAATGGTGCCGATTCCCTTGTTGACAAACTAAAGTTCATTGCATCTTTTTCTTTCTATTTCATTAAGAAAAGGACAGAAGATAAATATTAGTTTAGTCCTGTCAAATTAAGATACTCCATAGACAAGTTTAGCCGTGATAAAAAAATTGGCTACTAAAAATACGTCAATTTACGTCAGGCGCTGATTAATTTGACAGGACTAAACTAATATTTATCTCCTGTCCTTTTCTTAGTGAAATAGAAAGAGAAAGATGCACTGAACTTAAATTTAGTTTAGTTTGTGAACAAGGGAATCGGCGCCAATGTCACCCATTTTAAAGAAGAGTATCATCACACCTCTGTTCCACACCTACTTAACGCGTTTTCCCCTCAACCGGCTTTTCGGGAGATCGGCCGCAATTCCGTCACCACTAGGTACTCGGTTGGTGGTTCTTAAGAAACTTCAGAGCCTTACTAATTTCTCTTAGTTTTTTTTTTAATAAATCAAAACTGATTTTATTTTCATCATAATATTTTATAAACTTATACAACAGTGCCATCCCGGGAAAAGTGAACTCAAGCTTTATGAGTTTAATTTGCCCCACCAAAATCGATTAGTGGGACACAGCTGTGGCCGTCTAAGTTTTGAATATTCCACTTTGTCTCATTGGTGGGACAAAGTGGAATAATCCCAAATTCAGGCACCTACCTGCATTTTTGTTGCATTATTGTCTTCTTTAGTTATGTTTCCTTCAATAGCTTTATGTTCAATAAGTCGTGCGCATGCTTCTCTGTCTATGGTCGCTAAAGCAACGGTAGACACGAACAGGCTTAGAGCGGCCAGTATGAAGAATATCAGCAATTTATTTTTACTAGTCCATTTTCTTAGTTTAGAATTACTCATCTGAAATGGAAAAGTAGTCTGTTGAATACGCTACCTACCTAAAAAACTTTTCGGAATCGAATTTTGCCACTGCCAGTTGCCAGATCGATGATCAAAGCATATCAGCCAGAAGCAAATTAACTACATAGGTAGTCTTAATAACCAGAAAAGTTGATAATTCATTAAACTGTAGAGCGTTCTGGACACGCTCGGTCCATCGTAGACCTCATGTCAAGACTCAAGAGCAGGCCATTCAATAATTAAAAAAAAAGGGTAGGTAGAGCACGGGGTAGGTCCGCAAAGAGATAGATAGCCTAGGTAGGTATCTAAAACGTGTAACGTTAAATGCGCAAAACCTCAGACACCCCAACTGATTTTTAATTTAATTGACCTATTTCAGAGAGAAAATAAGTCATTAAAAAAATAGTAAAGGTTATATGTGCTGCTTTAGTTTTACTGGCCATTCTGATCGTTTCTTGCGTCTGTGACGACGCTTTATCGCTTTAGTCGTCACCGGGCCGCTGCGCCGCGCTGACATTGGCTTGCTTGACCTATTAATAAATAGACACGGCAACGTTTTTAGTGAAGATTTTTTGAAAAATGTGGCCTATATTAAATAAGTGGTTCAATTAATTCTGCTCGTTATTCTGATCAAACTATTTTCAGGTTTTGCGCATTTAACGTTACACGTTGTATAAGTACACGAAACGAGATACAAAAGAGGTATAATACAAACACAGTAATTACCGTGATTACATAACATACGTACTTACTTATAATTTCCCGATAGCGAAAACCATAAAATGTATATTGCTATGAGATAATTAAGATAGACAGTGAAGGTATACCTACAGACTTTAATTCCACGTCCCCTTCAATAACAAATCAATAAATAATATTATAATGCTAACACAATCTTTATGCTCTCTGTTTCTAGTTTTGCATTTACCTACTTTTGCTATAGTATCTAGGTATTACCGGAAAGTGACACAGTGACTCTCAGACAGATTAAACTACTGCTCACAGACTAGTAATTAAGAATAATAAACCCACTCTAACTATAATTACATGAAAGGTGAACTAAATTAAATTGTATCACTTCACTACTGTCTGTAAACTTTCTCACTTCATTCTCTTCGTCACTACATTAATGATAATTTAATCTTTAGTAACAAACGCGAATTATATACCTAGGTACTTACCTACCTACACAACTGTGAATACCATTGTCAGTATCGTATATTTATTTGTAGGAGAACCAACAGCTATAATAGATGGATAACAATTGTATTTGAGACAGGGAATTACAGGTTTATTTATTTATATACAGGGTGTAACGGAAAGGGGGTATCAACCCTGAAGGAGGTGAATGTGCTCATGAAACTCAACAACTTTCCCCAAAGAACATAAGTCGAAATATGAAAAAAAAATTTGGCCCTCCCTTACAAAACTGACTACCAGCTGATTGATTTACTATGGGAGGGCCAAATTTTTTTTTCATATTTCGACCTATGTTCTTTGGGGAAAGTTGTTGAGTTTCATGAGCACATTCACCTCCTTCAGGGTTGATACCCCCTTTCCGTTACACCCTGTATACTGTATTGTACACCACAAAAATACACAACATAAAAAAATACAGCAAACACTACAAAATATACAATGGGCGGCCTTATCGCTTTCTGCGATCTCTTCCAGGCAACCTTGGAATGGACAGTCGTTTTTTTCGGGTGAAAACAGAAAAAGTAGTAGAAGTCTTAGGATCACTAACAAGCAGCTATATAGCATAGCAGCCGCATGATTTACCTACTTAAGTATAAAAAGCTACTTACCTTCCTGAAAATAATATCGTTTCACTTTTCAAATTGCAATTGTATCACTGTAAATTCGTCTTATTTATAATTTACAATATTTAATAACAAACAGAACAGAGATGTGACTTGTACTGGCTTGACGGAGTCAGTTACCACAACGAGTTAAATGCTCGCACTAGCAGCTATCGATGTCTTACGACATAAGTTTCACTTGTTCACTGCGGCCGTCACTCCAGATGAACGCAATAGTTTGACAAAACAAAGTAACCATGTTACGACTGACTATATTACTCAGTTTTTACATAAGATAGAAATACCAGTTTTTGCCAACGTTTTACATACTTTCAACTACATTTTGAGTCACGTTTCCCTACTTACTTACCTACGTTATAATTTCGAAAGGACTCTTCATCCAGCTTAGCAGTTAGAATAGTTAGCTAAATCCGGAGGGTCCCTAAATAAAGACGTTAAATAAGCGTATTTTAAGTGTACTTTTGCAAAGTAATTCTTAAACCTAAGGTTCTTTAGTCGGAGAGTGACGGTCTACATCCACAACTGCAACCATAAACAACAAACAATTGCCAAACAAAACAAAATCGAATTTTGAAAATAGGTCACGGCTTATTGAATTAATTTTAGCTTACGCAGACGGGTCCGATATAATAAGCCTGTGGAACAAATTAATCAACACGAATCAGCAATCGATGATCGTTTCCTCTTTTATCGTCGTCTGCCTAGCCTTTTCCCAACTATGTTAGGGTCGACTTCCAGTCTAGCCGAATGCAGCTGAATACTAGTATTTTACATGGAGCGACTGCCTATCTGACCTCCACAACCCAGTTACTGGGGAATACGATACGCCTAGGTAAGACTGGTTGTCAGACTTTCGGGCTTCTGACTACCCGTAACGACTGTCAAAGATCTACGAATGACAGCCGGGACCAACGGCTTAACGTGCTTTCCGAGGCACGGAGGGGTCTCGGTATGTAAAGATGGTCACCCATCCACAGACCAACCGCGGCAAGCGTAGCTTAACCTGATCGATCGACCTGTGCGGCTGTTATTATTTAGCCACGGGCCCCTCGTTTTCTCATTTTTTTCATCGTTTCCTCTTTTATATTGGTAGTTAATTACAATAAGGGCTGATTTTTCCAACGCCAGATAACTTTATCGTAGGAATAATTTTGAATTTTTGACAGTTCTTCCATACAAAAACTGTGAGACGTAATTTTTTTCCACGAATAAAAGTTATCGGTCGATTGAAAAATCAGCCTTAAATGATGGCACGACATATTAAACTTTACTTAGGTCATTAATTGTCGAATAAGAGCCGGTTATTTCTTGAAGTTTCTGCAACGAATACCTAGTTCATAGGAACCCCTCCCCACCTACTTTTATAAAATACTAGCTTCTGCCTGCGACTTCGTCCGCGTGAAATTTCTTGTTCTCCCGTCACACCCCGTTGCATCGCATCACTCGCCCGCTATTACTTAAATTTCAATTAGCGTTATTTCTGACTTATTTTTTCTTTTTGCTCGGCTCCTAAAGTTCTTAGCCTGTGTTAAGTAGCCTATAGCCATCCTCAAGAGTTGTGCTATACAATGCAAAAGAGAAATGAAAAGAATTCCTGGAGGGACTTGTGGGAGGCCTTTGCCCAGTTGTGGGACAGTAGGTAAAAGCTAAAAAAAATGAAAAAGGAATTTTACAAATCCAACTGGTAGTTCCAGATATTAGAGTGTTCAAACGAACAAATATTTGTCTTTAACTTTGGCAGGTGCAGGGCAATGGCGAGGGCTATGCTTGGAGTTTCCCTGCGTGATCGAATCAGAAACGAAGAGCTCCGCAGGAGAACCAAGGTAACCGACATAGCCCGAAGAATTGCCAAACTTAAGTGGCAGTGGACAGGGCACACTGCTGATGCAGAACAGATGGCTGATGGAGTCAAAGGGTTCTGGAGTGGCGACCGCGTACCGGAAGACGTAGCGTTGGAAGGTCTCCCACAAGGTGGACCGACGACCTTGTGAAGGCCGCAGGAACCCGTTGGATGGAGAAGCACAGAACAGGTCGAAGTGGAGGTGCTTGAGGAGGCTTAGGTCCAGCAGTAGACGTCTTTCGGCTGAAATTATGATGGTGATGATGGTGATAGAAGATGGATATGAAACTAAATAAAAAAAGTTACAAAAACTCGTTGCCTACCTAAGAGCATGTCGATTCTGTAACAATCTAACCGTGAAAATTTTACATGTGATTTGATATGTTTGCTTAGTCAATCCCTAGCATCAGTGGGATGACACTGACAGCTCACTCCTCGCTCACTTCACCCAAGTTTTCACGGTGAGATGGTTACAGAATCGCACTGCAGACGCATTATTAGATCAATCAAAATGAAGTAGATATTTCATAACTACCTTTGAGTTAGGTATTGGAAAACAATCATCTTGTGATTCGATCGTTACCCTTGAATGAAACAAGTTACATTAAGAACTTCGAGGATTCAAACTTACCTTAATAATTATGTCAAGGTCATTATAAAATAAAAACCTTAAACTGTACTGACATTTTTTACAAGGAAAACTTGTGAGGGTTCATATAGGTACGCCAATGGCGCCGATTCTTGTTCACAAAATAAACTAAATTTAAGTTCTGTGCATCTTTTTCTTTCTATTTTACTAAGAAAATGACAGAAGATAAATATTAGTTTAGTCCTGTCAAATTACGATACTCCATAGAGAAGTTTAGACGTGATTAAAAAGTTGGCTAGTAAAAATACGTCAATTTGCGTCAGGCGCTGACTAATTTGACAGGACTAAACTAATATTTATCTTCTGCCCTTTTCTTAATGAAAAAAGATGCCCTGAAGTTAAATTTAGTTTATTTTGTGAACAAGGGAATCGACGCCATTGTCCTTTTAAAACAGTAAACAGCAATTTAAAATCTGAGGCATGATTTCTTCGTGACAGTCCTTAGATATCTTTATACAAATTTCGCTCTTAAAAAGAAATAATGAGATCGTTATCAAAATGTTTCTAAGTAAGGAATTACTGTTACAGCTTCATAATCTCCTTAATTACGAAACCTGACACTAAAAGGTTTTCTCAAAATATTGAAAGAATATCTCATGTTAATTCTCATTTTGGATGCTCAAAATAACTACAAGCGATCTAAATCCAATACCTATTATATCTTAAAAAATAGAATATGTACAGAGAAGTGATAAGGATTTGACATTGACAGCGCCCTTGTGTCGTAACGGTAAGGGGTGTGCGTTCGCGCAGCGGAATGTTGTTGAATTTAAAGATTTTAATTATGCAGATATTTAGTGTATGACGTCGTATAATTGTGTATGGTAAAAAAAAATTGTGCACGCAGCCATTGTGGAGAAATTCACCAAAAACTGATTCCGCTGGGCGAACGTTGTCCTGGCGGAACTTTTTTTTATCCATAGACTTTAGAAGAAAAGAGATGTGTCCAAAAATTAGTGTGTATTTGTGTGTAATTGTGTATGTATGAATAAAATTAGTGCATGCATAAACTTCGGAGAAATTCAAGTTTCCGCTGCGCGAACGTTTGGCCATTAGCTAGTTTTCATATAAAGCGCTTACATAGAGAGCTGTAGATTTTTACATACGTTGTTTTGAATTTGTTTATATTTGTTTAAAAAACAGATTTAGAAAAAATCGTAGGGCTTAAAAGATAAAAATATAAACGTAAAATACGCTTATTAGGTCTTAGTTCTTAAAGTATGCACTTTGGGGTCTAGATTTTCACGTTTATGCAAACCTTGTAAGTGTCTGCAATATGTTGCCAAGTATCAATGATTTTCCGTTAGTAATTAAAGAGTTATAGGACAATTTACCATGAATAGATCACTGTTTACAAAGCAGTCAAATATCACGACGTTCTGTGACCTCGACGATTGATCATATTATTCTTACCTGAGCAACCGGCAGCAAGTTCGTCAATAACGAACTTGCTGCCGTGACGAATCGTCATGCTCCCTTAGATGTCACTGCTTGCGGTAGCGTCGGGGGTCGGGTTGCCTCCTTCTCTCAAATATGGCGAGGGGGGTAATGGCTGATCTTTGCGTTATGCTCGTGAACGGGTGCTGCTTGTGGTGACTGGTCGTCTTGCTGACCATGGTTTTATTATTCTTATCATTAGTAATAACTTGTTTATTTAGTTTCCTTCGATGGTCCTAGTTTATCATTTGTGACTTCAAGCGACAGCTATGTAAACAGAACCCAGCATTGCATAAATATGTTAGCGGTCACGCCCTTTATACCTGGAGGCTTTTATTTAATTTTCGTTTATTAATTGTTGCCTAGTACGTATAGTTTTTATTGTATTTCTTGGTATATTGGCGTTGCTAGCTGACATATGGCAAATATTTTAATTTAGTGTTCTGTGTCTTTTAATGTTAATTACTTTGCATACCTTGTATTGTATTCAGTCAAGTATTTTCTAACGGAACAGACAGCTGTGCTGCTGGGGAGTTTTTTGCTCCACTTCTTCTTCCCAGCGAAAGCACTAGGAAGTGGTGAAGGGCGGGCGTTTTGGGGGGACTGTCTTTTGTAATTTTGTCGTTCGAAAAGTGCTGATTCTCAGCCTAGTTTGAATAAATGACTTTTGATTTGATTTGATTTGATTTGTATAAAAAATATTGAGGTATATCTGTGGGTCTATCTAAAAAAACAAAATAAGGTAGTTAGTTATAAATGTATGGTCAACTTATCACAGCCGGTAGCTATATTTAAACAAAACTATTAAGTATTTTAAGAATACCGAATAAAGATTTTAATTATGTTTGTCATTACAAGAACAATGTAGTAATGAAACTTTGAATTTACAATAAGTAGGTACATAAATACTATAGTGAACGTAAAAGAAAATTAATTACTTATTGTTCAGAGTTTAACGTAGAAAAATGAATAACTTACCATTGGGAAATCTTAGTTTGCTGCGAGAAATTACTAACTATAAAAGTTAAGTCCAATTTGGTATTTTTATGTCTCCTGCCATTTCTCGGGACTCGGGGGTCCCGGACCTTGTAAGGCGTACGAGGGGCTGAAACCAACTCGGAGTGGCCCGCTAGACGTTTTTGATGGAATGAGGCACCTACCGACCACTATCCCTGTTCGCACTATGCAAGTTATTATTATCTATAGTAAAAGTTAACCGCCAGTCAAGAAAAAAAAAAAACCGGCCAAGTGCGTGTCAGATTTCCGTCATTGGTAAGTGTACCCTACCACCAAAACTATTTTATGTAGTTTTACCTTTTTATTATAGTGGGTAATAGTAGACTATTCAGTAAAAAATCTGTGAAAACAGTATCCCATAGTGTTCAAATTTCTGAGTCCCATATTGTTCAAAATGTCAATTGTCTACTACTAGCGGCTCGCCCCAGCTTCCCACGGGTGCCATGTTTTTGTCGAATTTCCGAAATTTGCTTACATACAAACCTTGTCCTGGCAATACCGAACACAACAAAAAAATAGTTATCCAATTTGGTGGCGTCATTCGGAAGTTATGCGCGTACAGACATTTCGGCGAGTTTTGTTTTATACTATGTAAGGAGGATACTATTACCTACGGCTAAAATGACAGACAGACAGACGCGTTTGTCCGATATTTTACCTGCTTTTATATGAAACGTTAAGCCTGATGGAACAGGTCGAGCTCTCATGAGCTGACGACCAGTTTTCTCAGCCATAACATTCCGAATTTCTAATTTTATGCTTAGCATAGCCTTTAACCCGACAGACAGACGCGTTTGTCCGATATTTTACCTGCTTTTATATGAAACGTTAAGCCTGATGGAACAGGTCGAGCTCTCATGAGCTGACGACCAGTTTTCTCAGCCATAACATTCCGAATTTCTAATTTTATGCTTAGCATAGCCTTTAACCCGCGCCTTTCTTGGGAAAATATATACAAGATGGTGTTTTCTAAATGATATTATAGACTAATTTATCACCCAGTAGACGTCCACTTATGAAAAGCTCGTGGAAGATTTGGCCTTTTGTGAATCCAAGAAAAGGTCCGGCGACATCGAGGCAGACCCAGGAGAAAATGGCGAGATGAGCTTGAGGCCTATAGACAAGATTGGTTCACACAAGGTCAAGACAGAGAGGAGTAGAAAGAAGAAAGGAAGGCCTTTGCCCTGCTGTGGGACAACATAGACTAAAAATAAATTAAACGAGGAATAGGCAAACCTAGACAGGTTGCAGACGCACCAGCGGTTCTCGTAAAGTTCGCGTCAAACTATATCCCTTTCCAACCGAGTTGAAGTGATCGTGAGTTTCGACTTTACAAAATTCTGAGCACGATCGAGCGACTAGCAAATTATTCCTAAACCTCACGTATGTGAGGGTCTGACTGCTGAAGACCAGCTTGCATGAGATTTTTTTCAGTATTTTTCCCAGGACCTCTGAACACTTTCCAAAGGATTAATAAGTTTTTACTGATCTATGCGAGTTTTTTTATTCCCGGTTGCAAATGGATATGGCAGCTCTGAAGTGTGCCACTCATTGCGCAGTTCCCCACCCACACCCATGAATTTGTTAATGCGCATAGACTCGCCTCATGTTCCGAGCCGCCATAAAGTTTGAATCGGGCTCTACCTACTGTTTTGTCAGAGGACTACGACGTGCCTATGTAAAGAATAAGTAAAAATAAATAAAAATAATAATTAGTAAATAAAACAATAATGAATAATTTAAAAAATAAATGCTTTTTACAGTGTTACTAAATAAATAAATGTATATAATTTATAAAACAATAATTGTAATTCGTAAATTTAATTCAGTATTAATAAAACCGGCCGTGGTGGATTACAGCCCACTCCACTGTGTCCCAGCTGTGGGAACGTTGTAGGCTGATTATGTATGTACGAGGGGTGATCCAAAAGTAATGATAATGAATATTAAACACGGTGATTATAGTTGAAAAAAATATTTATTTCTCTACAACAAGTCCATACATTTGGTCCATCTTTTTTTTAAAACCAGAATTCTTGACCCTCCAAAAACCCTCAACAGCGGCCATCACTTCGCTATCGTCTTCAAATTTCTTGCCCCGGAGGTGTTCCTTGAGCCGAGGAAAGAGATAGAAGTCACAGGGAGCTAGATCTGGCGAATAGGTTGGGTGTTCCAGCAGTTCGAATCCCGATTCTTGAATGCCAGCCATCGCAACTGCGGCTTTTTGAGCTGGAGCGTTGTCTTGGTGAAACAGCACTCCAGCTCGCAGTTTGCCGCGTCTTTTTTCCTTGATGGCCTCCCGAAATGTTCTTATTTGGTCTGCGTAGTAAGAGCCCGAAATAGTAGCTCCTTTTTCTAAATATTCCACTATAATTCTTATATATATACTTCAGCGTCCCAAAACACGGACGCCGTAACTTGACACTTTGAATTTCTTCGGCGTCGGTGAGGAAGCTCGCTTCCAGGACATTAGCTGTTGTTTGGTTTCAGGATCAAAATGGTGAACCCAGGTCTTGTCTGTGGTCACGAAACGTGACAAAAAAAATCCTGATCTGCTTGGAACTTTTCGAGATTCACTCTCGAAATGTCGACTCGTTTTTACTTTTGCTCGTCGGTTAACATTCTCGGCACCCAAATGCGCGGACACCTTTTTCATATGCAATTCGTTCGTGAGGATTCTTTGAAAACTACCATATGAGATCCCTGTGACCTCAACTATATGCTTGATGGTTACTCTCCGATCTGCCAATACGACATCTTCGATTTTTTCACATTATCTTAAGTGAGGGACGTGGATGGGCGTCCTTCGAGATGTTCATCTTCCGTGGATGTTCTGCCCAGTTTAAACTCCTTGGCCCAGCGTGCAACTGTGGAATATGGAGGAGCAGAGTCCCCCAATGTTTCCACCAAGTCGGTGTGTATGTCTTTGGTAGATTTTTTTTCCAAACAGAGGTACTTGATGACAGCTCTAATTTCGTTTTTCTCCATTTTGATGTTATCTCTTCGACGGTTCGTATTCAAATAAATGTACCTCACGGGAATCGTGGCCTATTTATATGATTTTTTTATGCTAACCTAGTGGGTATATGAGCAAGCAAAAAAATATTTATTTTTTATTTTTATGTGCACTAGAAATACCTGATTATCATTACTTTTGGATCACCCCTCGTATGTGTATAATAAAACAGTATAACTACTTAGCTAATATTAAAATTTATCATATTCATCACCCAGTTTTCTTCCTTCTCTCTCCTACTTTATCTATGCTGTGCCCGACAGGGTCCAAATTGTGACTAATATAATTATTTCCCTACCAACTATGTACATACATTATTGTACGCTATAAAGAATTGAGAATTTCATCTGCAAAAACACTGCAGTTCCTCCCAGGGTTTTTATTAGAAGACGCTTTGAACTTCTTTGAACTAACTATGTATAATTATGATACCCAAATCGCTTCAGCGTGGTATAAGCGGTCATGGGTCTTTTCCTAATATTTCTCCGTAGGAACCCAAACAATAAGCTATGTATGGTTTTTTGTTAATAAAATATGTTGAAGATCACGATAGATATTGATTCAGGACGTTAACGGCCTTTATTTCAGTCCTTGAAATAAAGAATGCTAGAGGTACGAGTTTTTCTACTCGTTTTTACTTTTATAGCAATTTTATCAAAAGTTTTGTTAGTGAAGCTTCCCTCACATGTGCAACTCTCAGCGAGGCGAGGGTTTCATTTGAATCCTAGCGAAATGAATTTTTCATTTCACTTACTCGAAAAGTAGTGTCTGTTTGAGCCGAATAGCGTTGGGGGGGGAAAGACTCATAGTATCTAATTGCTTCCCTCTCTAGGGCGGGAATGAATTTTAAAAATAGAATTCAATTTGGTTAGATAGTCAGCTACGAATTTTTTTACATATATCGTGGTTAAGAAAATGTGTTTACGAATATAATGGCTGTTTATTCACACATTTTTCTTAACCGCTGGTTTTTTTATTCACACTGGCTAGTGTGAATAAAAAAAATTACCTATTAAGCGGGACGGCCCGCGGCGGTGACGCGGTGTGTTCCATATTTAAAATTTAAAAATACTATAGTATAATAATTTGTATTTAATATTATCAATAAAAATTTTAGAAAAACTACTATTTTTTTTACATTCCTTATATTCGAATTTATGAAAAGTAGAGTGTTTAGCACGGGTGAAAGTCATCAATTCCTACTCGGACTATAGCCTAAATACCTCGTATGGGAATTGATTTCTTTTGACCCTTGTATAACATTCTACTATTTTATTTCACCTTGCAAGCTGATGCTGACATACCTAACTGTTTTGCTTATTAAGTATCTATACTTTCATAACACGCCTACGGGGCCCGTGGCTAAATAATAACAGCCGCACAGGTCGATCGAACAGGTTAAGCTACGCTTGCCGCGGTTGGTCTGTGGATGGGTGACCATCTTTACATACCGAGACCCCTCCATGCCTCGGAAAGCACGTTAAGCCGTTGGTCCCGGCTGTTATTCTTAGATCTTTGACAGTCGTTACGGGTAGAGTCAGAAGCCCGAAAGTCTGACAACCAGTACTTACCAAGGGGTATCGTATTACCCAGTAATTGGGTTGTGGAGGTCAGATAGGCAGTCGCTCCATGTAAAATACTGGTATTCAGCTGCATCCGGTTAGACTGGAAGCCGACCCCAACATAGTTGGGAAAAGGCTAAGCAGATGATGACTTACACAACACGTCTGCAATCTCCGGAAAGGCTAGGCAGAGGTGTGTCTATAGTACTCCCACATTTTACCAATGGAGGCGAGCCTATTGACCCCAGGCACAACTCCAGACTCTGACTTGCTACTGAGAAATTCCAGATGAAAAAACCCAATAACACTGTCCGACCTGGGAATCTAACCTATGACCTCATGTCCTATGACCTCATGTCCTATGACCTCATGTCCTATGACCTCATGTCCTATGACCTCATGTCCTATACTTGCATGGGTACATTATTATTTAACTGTTAATGCTCGCTTCCTATAAACAAAAACGAAATCGTTTTGCTAACCAATCTTGCCAAACTGGGCATATAAACAGATTCGTATGCAAATTTTTCCATATGGGAGGGTCTATTATGCAAATAATAAATAATAATCAAACCATTTATTTTCAGGTAACACAGACCCATAGATAATAAATACCTTAACTTAAGTATACATATAACAGCCTGGGCAGGCCTATTAGTCTAGTGGTCAGTGGCCCTGACTACTATACGCAAGGTCGTGGGTTCGATTCCCACCCAGAACAAATGTTTGTGTGATGAGCTCGATCATTTTTTCTTTGTCTGGGTGTAATTTATCTATAATATGTATGTATTTAGAAATATATATGTATGTTTATCAGTTGTCTAGTACTCATAGCACAAGCTCTGCTTAGTTTGGGACTAGATGGCGTTGTGTGAAAGTTGTGGAATATTATTATTATTATTAATATAATAATTGTGTTAGTAAATAAAACTTAAAAACTATATTAGTATCACTTAGTTGTACTAAGTCTTTGTGCGCTCCGGTGGCACTTGTCCGCGAAAGCGGCGGAATACCACATCCTGTGGCCAAAAGCTCTCGTCCATCACCTGATGCAGGTAGCACGTTGGTATGCGCAACACAAACGCCTTAAAGTTCACGATGCGATGCTGTTGGAAAGCTATGAGGACTTTGCTTCATTATTGGTAAATATACAAGAGTTAATTTTAACCAATAACGGTCTGTAAATTATAGGAATTGGCCATTATTTGTAAGTAGTTTGCAACATTACTAGTTTCCTAGTTGTTTGGTAAGTTATCAATTAATGGCACATGTTGATACGAACTACCTATTTGCGTTGTAGTCATAATTGGGAATAGTTCGAACAGTGATAATATCGGAACGGAACTTGTACTTAGGTACCTACCTATACACAGTTTCGAATTGATAAGGCTAAAGGAAGTTGCCCAATATAAACTTGCAAGATTATCTACATATATTAATGATCAGTGATCGGAATAGGCTGAGTATATTACCTAAAGTTTAAAGAACAGAGACGGAAATCGGAGACTTCCTTATGACAATTTTTTTTTACCGGTAAATTTGCTGGGACCTTGACTACGTAAATTTTTACATCAAATTATTACAATTAAGCTTCTATTAGCTAAATATTCTTCCTTAGAACATTTTGCACATATTTTTTTTATTTTCAACTAAATTAAAAATGTCAACACATATTTTTGTCTGTAATTTATGTCTGTAATTGGTGTACATAATAAAGACTATTCTATTTTATTCTACAGCGTGTAACGGAAGGGGGGTATCAACCCTGAAGGAGGTGAATGTGCTCATGAAACTCAACAACTTTCCCCAAAGAACATAGGTCGAAATATGAAAAAAAAATTTGGCACTCCCTTACAAAACTGACTACCAGCTGATTGATTTACTATGGGAGAGCCAAATTTTTTTTTCATATTTCGACCTATGTTCTTTGGGGAAAGTTGTTGAGTTTCATGAGCACATTCACCTCCTTCAGGGTTGATACCCCCTTTCCGTTACACGCTGTATAGTGATCTTATCGGTGATGGTATTCAGAAAGGTCAGGTGCGTAGGACTCGCCACTGGTGTGCGTTTATAACCAACCGGTCGATTCTGGAAAATCTCACCGTGATAACTAAGATAAAGTGAGCTTAGAGTGAGCTGTGAGTCATGCTGATGCTAGGGACTGACACTATTGACGACTCACTCCGCGCTCACTTCACCCAAGATTTCACGGTGAGATGTTCACAGAATCGCACGGCTGATGTATGAACATGGACGAAACAAAAGGGGTATCATTTAAGCTATCACCAATTTAATTAGTTTTGTGTTTCTTAAATAATAGGGTTTGTCCTCAAAATAGTAGATCTGTCACCAAAATGTAGTCACCAAACAATGCAAAATCAGTTCCACAATAAATCACCTAAAATCCTGAGATATAAGGTCTAGTACCAAATAAATGTTTTTGTATGTATTATAATAGGTGTG